>JAJJMB010011222.1:13075751-13292221 GCA_023531105.1 Papaver atlanticum | reverse complement strand
ATCCCACTCATGTGGTGCTGAAGAAGCCTACTGTTGAATAATGTCAAGTGTTTGTCCACCAGAGATAAATACAACAATCGCACAAGAAATATATATGGTCCACTTGAAAGAAAGTTCGCATACTTGCAAACAAAGCACCTACGTGGACAGCAAGAACCTCTTTGAACCCACTCCCAGCAGATCAAGTGTAAAATTTGGTAGAGTATTTCATATGGCCATGGTTTTGGTAGTACTATCATACGATGCGTTTCTAAGTCAAAGGTGCAGATTGCCCATCATTTATAAAAAAGTGCAGTATTATTCTAACAGTAACCAAAAATAAGAACCCAAAACTGACATCAAAAAGCAGACTTGTACAGCTTCTTTCATGTTCTAATGCCGCAGTGAAGTTGGAAAAATACCTGTTTCTTTGAGCTGTTATGCGGATCAACAGCAAAGTGAATTTCCGCCATAAGACTCTCAATCATATTGATAGTATATGGACGTTGAGTCTCTGGATTAATCGTTTTTTGCATGACTATGGTTGCAATATCCCTTTTCTGAGTTGACAACTGAGAGTCTCTTTCCTTCCCAGCAACTTGAAGCTCTCCTTTCTGCATAATCTGAAATCATAAACTAGATCAGTTCACTTCTATTAACAGAGTACCACATGACTTAAGTATATATAACATTTTTGTATAGTGAACAGATGTCAGCAATTCCCCTTCATCAAAGAGATTGAAAACATAGTCCTTCACCATTATTTATTGAACACTATAAAAGAATGCGGTGATAGATCATTCAACTAACCTCCGTACAAATTGCTGATAAGTCATTTGTTCCAAAGGCCGCAATCATATCTTTAGACTTAGCTAGTACTCCTTTAGAAACATTAGAGTACACAGTATGTGACTGCAATACTTCATCAACATCTTTCTCTCTGCAATACGTTTAATAAAACAATTAGTTTCGATCCCACATTCTACATAAGCACCAACACCATATCAAATCTTGCACGTAATCATAAAGCAAAGCAATACTATTTCTCCAACAAAATCAAAGTAGAAAAAGAAATTAAATTTGACATACACAAAAACCAAAACCTCAAAGCATCGAATAAAATTCAGACAAGACAAAACAGTCAGACTAGTACAGAACCAAAACACGTAATAGGAGATACGATACTGATGCACTATAATAGGAGCTGTATTTAACTTGGATTTGTGTCGTAAAATTGGAGACCGATTAGTGAAAGAACTGATCGCAAACGAACCCAACCAAGGACTAAAAACAACATCACTTCTCTAATTTTAGCCACTCGCAGTTGCGGTAAAGAGAATTGGTAATACAATGGAACACAAGTCAGAGCCTCCCGTTAACGCTCTACCTTAATAGAAGGTCCACCTTGTGTTCCAATGTATCGTCCAATGTCAATAGGACAACCACAAATGACAAGAACTAGAAAAGCTACATTGTTTTCTCTTTCTTTCCTTTTCGATTGGATTCCTTTGCTGACATAACTTGTGGCTAATCAATTTAATTTTACCGAACAACCATAACAAATTTTATACAGTGTAACTTTGGATTAAGGTTGTAGAGCCGCCTGAATTCCTTGGTAGACGTATTCTTCACAAAATAGTTCGACTTGGATCCGTTAGTTAAAACTTAGACAAATTGATTTGCTATGATAACACCAAAAACAAGTGTGCTGTGTGCTACATCTAAATTAGATATATGATAAGAAATTTACTAGTTCGATCAGGCAACCAATACGATTCATATGAGATATAACCATGAACCAAAACACATTTACTAGTACAGAACCAAAACACATTTTTCATTTCATCTTTCAACATTCGTTTAGTTTCTTTTGCTAACAAGTTTCAATAACCAGAACAGGAAATCCAGGACATGCTTTTGTAAGTTATTAGTGTTAAGTCCTTATGAATTAATAACATAAACCCCAATTCTCCTATTTGCTCCTATCTCCTAACGGACACAGCCATAAACCATTCACAAATTTCTTATTCTAACAAAAATAAATAAATTAGGTCATTAAGGGCACGAAGATCCTCAATGTTTCTGAAAATACAAAATAAACCTAATCAAAACGATGGATACATAAAGACAGAGATTAATAGATAAAGAAGAATTACACTCCAGAACGCCATGAAAGGACTTTGTTCTGATAGCAAGCAACCTCGAATCTCATCCCATGTTTCTTGAGACGAACAACAGCAACGTTTGTCAATTTCTTTTGTCCAACTGGTTGTTTCACTGTACTCGATCCCCTTGTTCCTCCTCTTTGAGACATCTTTCTCCTTCCTTTCTCTCAACAACAACACCGCCAAAATTTTCTATCACTCAATCTCAAGTCTGAAGGTTCTAGAGGAGGAAAGGGTTGCGTGCGGGGTTTTAGACCTAAAATTCAAGGTCCGAAAGGGTATGTTCCGATATTTCATGTCGGTTCGCGAAATAAAAGGATGTCGACTGGCCCTCGGGTAAAATATCTTGCGGGCTTGTTGTGGGCCTTGTGCTCTATCCCATTCTTTAAACACGTATAATGGCTGCTAATAGGACACCAATTTTGTTGGGAGTGTACCATTTCAAAGGTGAAGGATGGTTTGTCTTACATGGAATTGATACGCCCCATAAGTAAATTGGAGCCCCTATTAGTAATCTTGTAAGTTTTAGACCAAAAAATCTAAACACACCGATAAATAACAAGAAATATCATGGGATATCAAAATGTTTGCTAACCACAAATTCTTTCATGTCGATTAAACTGACTATTAGTACTTACATTGATTTCTTTCTGTGGTTGTCTTGCTACTGCTACCACTCAAAAACCTCCTCCATAAATAAAACTGAAATTATCAGTTTTATTATTATTCAGAAACATTTGTTTTTGAATTTTGATTATGGTTGAGCTTTGCTTAATGGCATCTTCAGCATACCCAATTGCTGTTTCTCGTCATGAACAGTGGGTTTATCACAAGGTTTGTAAGGATTTACGGTCAGTTGTACCGGGTGCTGGATCAAGGCAGGATATGTTAAGAGCAGATGGCTTGAATCTCATCCCATTTCATCAGCTCGAAGATTCGCGCGGACATATGGGATGGTCATCAGATTCTAATCAGTATGTCAAGCTTGAGCCTGCAATGAGGAGACCTGTGCTTGTTGATGTACGGCGCCAAGATTCAGCAGCAATCTTTAACTATGGAATTGCTGTAAGGGACTGCACAAAACATGAGAAGCTTTCTCAGTTTTTCATGTCAGGGTCTAGTGCAGCAGCAGCAGCAGAAAGAGAAGGTGTAAATTCTCCTTTTTCCTATCATCTCATGAGCCGACTTCAAGCATTGCCGATCTGCATGCATCCACAGCCACTAGCTTTCTTCACCGATGAAGTTTGTATTGATGATGTTGGTGCTGTTGATCAGTTTCACCCTTCCCTTATCTATCCGGAGAGCAAATTATATGCGCCGAATCCCGGCCTCTTGGATTCGTAGGGGATTTTTCCAGTGATTCAAGAATAAGTATGCACCCAGATGGTAGAGTACTATTCTCCGGAAGTGGAGTTGAGACGAAAGATCTAATGTCTATCATTGCAGAGTTCAACCTTTCAAGCACCTCAACTAAAAGAAGAGAACTGCCATTTTTGGTACCTCACTTTACTAGAGTACTGAATATGGGTGAAGCAGCGCGCAAAAATGTTTGTGAATCTCCGTTGAAGTTGGAAGCTGTGATGGTTGCTCCTGCAAAGAGTCCGAAGAGAACCAAGATAAAACAATCCCCAACAAGGAGAAACAACAGGAAAGCAGGAAAAGATGGAGATATACGGCATATAAGAAACGATCTCCAAGCATGTGAGAGCCTTCTATCACTAATTCTAGGAAAGCGACAAGGGAAGACTGCAATCCAGTCTCTGAAGAATTCGTCTCCAGAACTTCCTCAGCTGTTGACACAATTCTCCGCTAGCATTGCCGGCACTGGTCTTGTTGTATTATTATATGTAGTCTTCAAGGTTTTTCTTGGGAGATTACCATTCTGTACCTCAAAGATGCTTAACACAGGATTTGGGTTTGGTCTGGTTTGGTTGTCATGGGCAGTTAACCAACTGAGAGAAAGTGTCATCTCTATTAGCAAGAATCCAAACAATAAGTTGGGGTTGCAAGGTGAAAATTTGATGAAGAAGGTGGATAGAAGTGTTAACGAGATTTTCTTTAGGGCGGCAATGGTAATGGCTGTAGCAGTGCTGAAGATCGCTTGAGAATTACAAAAGGAGTTGGTGCATTAGTCCAGGGATTTGTGGTGGTGCAGTTGATGGTGTAAGTAGTGGTTGTATAGTCAGAGGTGGTAATGTCAAATGAGTGGTGTAACGGAGCTTGGATGATGAGATATCAAAACTTATAAATAATTAACATATTCATTGAAATTTGAATCAAGGTGTCATTACAATTTCTGGAAGAAAAAAAATCATAAATCAAAATTCCTAAACTAATAAACAAAACCTATTGCAGGAACAAGTACTAGACCTGCGGCTAAGACTAGAATAAAGTTAAAAATTTAGATGCAGAAAATTAAATTTCTACGGCAAAAGAAGTAGCGAAACTAGGCGATATAGTTCGAGTCTCGGCTTCCCCTTTTGTCTATGTAGAAGTAGGTGACATTGCTGGAGTCCAAGCTGCTGTAGATGAATCTGAATCACATGACATGTCTTCAGTCGTGTTTGCGCCTTCAGTAGGTGTATCTTCAAAATCGGGTATCTTGCCATAGCCATTGGCATCAACGGGTGGGCCGCCTAACCGCCAAAACCTAAGATACGGTGAATCATAAGATAGAATATCAACCTTGAGGCCATTCCTACAGTCAACAGGATTGCCACTGATGAAATACTGGTGGCCAGCTTTTGTTATAGGAACTGTCGTCCCCACTGTTGTAGATGGCGAGTGGAGATGTTGCATCACATGATTTGAAATCACAATAAGTGACTTCTAAGACATTAGTAATGTTGGGATCATAGACAAAACGAAGACTGTCATCACCAACTAGAAACGTTGGTACCAGGGCCCAACCAGTGTAATTGAACTGAGACTGACCGGACCAACCAGCATCATCACCAACGTTCCAAACAAAAGCATTCCCCATTAAAGGAACCGCAACAACCAAAAGCAGCAAGGAAAACAAGAACTTGGTGTTTAAACCCATGTCGAAAAAAGGAAAAAAAGAAGCTGAATTATGTTAAACGATCAGAGAGTAAGGTAATTCTGAGATAGGAGAAAAGAGATGAGATTGTGTGTGGAGATTAAGCATAGGCCATCAGGTGTTTATATAGAGCCTGGTTTTGGGATGACTCTAATCGGATTCAGATTTCTACTTCCAACAAGAATAAGAGATAAAAATTACTTCTTGTACTCTAAAACGGATTCAAGTTGTAGTAGAAAATGGAATTACAAAATCTGCACCTCAAGTAGTATTTTAGTTGAAAAAATTATACCCAGTTTAGTGGGATTAATCATTGAATTGCTTCATTTTGCTTAAAAGTACAGTGATTAACTTTACATTTGACATATAGCAAAAGAAAAGAAGAAGAAAAAAAATCCATATATCGATCAAATATGAATTGATCCCAGGAAGAAAATCACTAGCCAGGTTTTCTGTGAAATCCAGAAAGACTCGAGACAGGTTACCAGCAATACAAGGAACCACTTTCTTAATCTAAACAGTTAACAATGCCGTGTCTTCGGGTAGTAATGTATTTTCCTTTGGGATTGGACGTGAGAAGGTCAACTTGGTTTGCAGAGTTTTAGTTACCACTGCAACCCAATTTCGTGGTATAAATTAGTTGCTGCTGATGTCAGGACTAGGATTTTTCCCTCATTTTGGCTCGGGCAAAGAACACTCCAGCTAATAGACCTGCAAGATAAAGTCCGCCAGTATCTTGTGAGTGCAAGTAGACAAGCCAAATTTGTTCACTACTTTACTGATGGACTGAAAAATACAAGATAAATCAGTGCTTGTATATTGATGGAATGGAACCTACCAAAAAGGATGC
Organism: Papaver atlanticum; assembly: GCA_023531105.1. NCBI lineage: Eukaryota > Viridiplantae > Streptophyta > Magnoliopsida > Ranunculales > Papaveraceae > Papaver > Papaver atlanticum. Next base: position 13,286,187 of record JAJJMB010011222.1, on the reverse strand, counting down.
TGGTAAAGTTCTGAAAACTAGTAGGAACGTGGAACAGAAGGATTCCCGCGACGGAGAGAGGAATCTTATTCAATGATCCGACAAGGCTGCCAAATCAAGAACCAGAAACAATTTTGTCAGAATATTAAGAATCACCGAACATTCAAACTATTATGTAGTGTATCGCGCAACTTTAACAACAATTATTTCTCTAACTTGTTTTCACAACAATAAACTCATGAATTTCTACAGAATGTTTATTGAATGAGCACCAGGTCATATTTTTTTCATTATTAAAGAAATAGCCTTACTACTGTTGGGGGTCAAGTACTAATGACTTCTAAAGACAAGATTATGGGTTGGGTCACTAACAAGTTTAACGAAATGCATAGGGTCCTTCTTTAACCTACTGAATTTGTTTATTTTCCTAAAACAAAGTCATCAAAGGAATCTCATTCAAAATAAAACCACCCACTCGCTTCCTTTCATTCTAGTAGGATGCCGTGGACATTATTATCCTTTGTTACTAAGTTAAACATAAACGAGTTTACAGTTCCGGGTATTTTCTGAAGCCATCATTTGTAAGAGTAGTACCTGTAAGTTGTAGCCCCTGTTTGGTGCAGAAACCACATTGATGTGAAGCTAATAGCAAGTCCTAGGAATCCACTTGATGTCATGACCAGCCAGAATGTAGGCATTCTCAGAAGAGGCCTGCCAGTTCACTTCAAGAATGCATTAGTTGTCGGTAGGAATGCGAAACAGATATGTTGTTTGGTCAGATTCAGAAAACTATAACCTAATTAGACTAATTGTCACTCACTAAACCATTTCCCGAGTTGTCAAGAATCTGAGGAGCATCTAAAGTACTTCACACTTATGCAGCAAACAGAAAACTGAAACTGAATTCTAAGATGACAACCAGATACTGAAAGAATAGCTATCAGGGAAATCTTCGGGCGAATTAAACATTGTGTTAGAAGACAAGTATAGACAACTATATCAGAAGGGAGACTAGAAGGAAACTAATTGGGTATTTAGGCGTGGAAGTAAAAACGAGGACAAAGTAACTTACGTATCGAAAAGATAGTCTACTTCATTGAACAAGAAAATGAGCAGAAGCCCCAGTGGCAAAGAGAGAGTGTTGTTAAGTAAGACCATCGTGAACTCATTCAAATTTCCAGATTTTGTGACTTGCTTTGCCGTATCCATGACTCTCCTTAAAGTCAACTGGAGGAAATATAAAAGTATTAGACACAAAGAATAACTGTAGAAATTCGCAACAAGTTGTGCCAAAGAATCAATGCTAAAGTAAAAGGATAAACTAGAGGTAGCTACCGAATATGACGCCGTCAAGAAACAATTAAGTATCTGCCACGTGTAACCCACAGCATGAAAAGAGATGTCTGTAACTCCACCAGAAACGGCTGAAATGATCTGCAAGAGAAATCCTCTTCAAGTCATACAACCAGAATGATTTGAAAGTTGACTTATAAAGGAGATAGAACGATTCATAGATAGTGAAGGGAAACGTAATCCGTAATCAACTGCAATCTTGTGGTAACATAGTAGTCAGTAGAGACACTTATAAAAATTTATATGGCTCCAGTTAAATACCATTAAGAATAAAGCAGCCCAGACTCTACTGTCGTGGCTCTTCTTGAATAGGTACATTTCACCAAGAGCAGTTATAACATTCGTAACATTCTTCAGAACTGTAACCATAGCAACATTAATGTACTTCAGACTGCAAGAACAAGGATAAAAATGAGCCATCGTCCAGGAGAAAACACTTCCTGCTAAGTACCGGATTATGAACCAAATTGAAGAACATTAAACCAAGTGAATACCCAAGAAGCAGATTGGACCAAATTAAATAACAAGGGGAAAGGCATTATATATCTAGCAAAGATCGCACTACATTAATGGAAGAACATGACCGAAAGAAGCATGGTACCTGAAAAGGCTTGTGATAAGCATCCCAACAAATATAAAATTCACAGGTAACCAGACCTTAACTAATTTCCAAGTAAGTGGCTCTGTGGAGATCAGACCAAAGAAACTCAGAGTGGAAACAATAACCACCGAGACAAGATTCTACATTCACATAGCAGAATTATAAAGAAGTTATAAATCAGAACTGGTTAACAATCATCAAGGGTCAAGGAATAAACTAAAAGCTTAATAGAATCAAATATAAAACTGTCGCCACATAAAAACTAAGTATGAAAGCTAGTAACGCACCTGGTAGAGCATCAGTGATATCCCAGCATTAAAATCGTAGCTGGAGAGGACATACTTGTTAATAAGTATCATACTGCACGACGAGATGCAATACGCCAAACCAGATAATAAAGCTTGGTTTGGATCTTTCACTAGCTTGATGCTGCGAGTCTGTTTATCTCTCTCTTTGTCATCTGTACCAGCTTCCAGGTCAACTGCCTCGCTGTTAAGACTCTTCATTGATCTACACAAGAAACCACCAAACTACTCTAGGTCAACAAAGTTTACATTATAGAGCTTAAACATCCATTATATAATACTAAACCAATCTTCTGCCGCTATACATATATAGCTTCTAAAGACGTTGGAGGCTTTATGTTTGAGGCGTGTCTAGATTATGCCACACGAAGTTCTCCAAAATGCCTGGTTTCATCTTTAAAAGGGTTATAACTTCTACATAAACTACCCAACAGAATAGTACAAATCAGCAAATTGCCTCCAACTTTTCCTAGGCCACCTCGCACTACACATATCAAATTGTGAACTGTTATTGCATTGACTTGGACTAACCCTTGCAACAACCAATTTGGCCTAACTAATGGCACATACATTACACATGTACATGATGTAATTACGAAGAATAAATAATATACAAGTAATGAGAAACAAAACGAAGAATACACATACCTGTTACCAAACTCTCTTCTTAATGGACTTGTGAGCTGATCTAGTACAACTACATTATGTTCACCATGATTCGAAATCCCAAATTTATCTACATTTTGAGTTGTGTCATCTAATAATAACTGTCTTTCAATAACTAAATCATCAGGAGTATCCAAAGTAACACCACCTGTAGGCATAATTCTCTGAACACAAAATTAAAAAAACACAAGATTTTAGTATTCAGACAGTCCAGTTGTTGGTAAAAAACAAGTCAATCTGACAAAGAATTGAAAAACCCACAACCAAATTAACATAAACAATCCAAAATTAGCACTCAAAAACATAATTTGTGAAATTTCACAAATTTCCTTATAGGTTGACATTAAATTAAAGACCAATTAGTACAATAAAAGCTTCTTAATTAAGTATACTAGTTCAGATATTTATTTACCTTGTATTTATTTAAGCTGCTGCTAACAAGTTGAAACCATCATCTAAGCTTGAACTAAAGAAAACCCAAACCAGGGTTTGAATCTTTATCTTTCAAGAACCAGTCTATTCAGAAGAACCCCAAAAGAAACAGAAGAAGAAGAAGAAGAAATACGATAGAGTGGGGTTGAATTTTGAAGAAATGGGGTTGATGGATTTTGAGCTGTAAGATGAGAAAGTCAAGAATGGGAGAATGAAAAGGGAATCAGCTTCAGATATTTAAACTGAAATTTGATAAATATACAGCTGAGTTTATTTTTTCTTGTTTCGGTTTTTTTAGTTTACTTTACCTTTTTTCATTTTTTAAGTTCTTTCTTCAATATAATAAGCGGTTGTTGAGTGTGGATATTTCCGCCCGACATTCTAGTGTCTTATTGCCTAAATATATGAACAGTTTTCCTCTGTCGGATTTGTGAAACCGGCTTTAGGGGTTTGACGCATTCTTGACTATATCCAATTGGGTTCAACAGAGTGGAACTCCTTCACTTCAGCTGGTGACTTTTTTTTGGTACAAGTGGGAGACTTTGAGGAAGTCATTATAGAAGAAGCAAATGCAATGAACAGCAATGCAGTGTCATAAATTACATAATGCATACCAATTTTTGATAAGTGGAGAGAGCTATCAAGCAGGCTCCTTGGTAGTGTCCATGATCTTCACAGCTGGGACATTGCTCAGATGATTCTTGGGGTGTAATTTAAGTCAGCAAGATTGGATACCACTTCTGAAGTCATCTTTTCGACTTCTAGAAGTTAAAAAAAATAAAAATTTGGATACATAATTTCAAAATGATTTATAAAAATAAAATAATAACCTTGTACGAAGTAAAAATATCCAGCTTCTGATATCCAAACAGACTATAAAAGTTGCAGATTATTGGGAGAAAATCGCATTTAGTTAGGTGATTTCTCACATTAAATTTGCTATGTTGATCAACAATTGTGTATTATTATGCAGCTTTAATAATGCATTTGTACCAACTTGGAACCAATACTTTGAGAGTTTACAGATAGTTTCAAGCATTTAGCTGAATAAAAAACTCAGCAACTGTATCATTGGAGATCGGACAACAACTTTACATTTTCCCACAACTGTATGTGTATCCTAAAGAAAACAGTGCTTTGTTTTTCCTTTAAAATCGAAGTCGTGAAGACCTAAAAGAAGCAGTCAAGAGACCCACTTAGTTGCACTGAGGTCATTTAGTCATACATTCAACAGTGTCCAAATTTAAAGGGATCATTTCCCCCTAATTGGGTCCATTTTGAGTACTAGCATTGCAAAAATGACTTCAGGAGTGGCAATAATAGTCCAATAATTCTTCATTCATGCGCTTATACACATTACACACACATCGGGTTCCTCGTTATCTAATGTTGATTATCACAAACTCGAGGCATTTTCGTATTTCGCAGAAGGCCATCATTGGTGATTGGTGAACAATAAAATTGAAATTACCCATTGAGATTTATTAAATTTCTTTTTAAAGTCCGCATAGCATCTAAATTTACCAGGCTAAATTGGGCCTACTCCAATTAATTTGGGCCTACACTACAGGACAAAAAAGGTCATTGAAATGTAAAAAAAACACCCCTTATCCAATTATTTTAAAAAATGGTTATTTTACTCCTTGAGTAATTAACGTTAATTGGGTGATTAATTGATGTTTAATCAAATTAAACTAGAAATATACCAATCTCGATTCTTCATCAAAACGTGAATTTTTTTTTTTTTATTATTATTATTTTTTAAAACTCGTCCAGAATCGGTGGATGTTCATGCTCACATAAACCGATTGTAAGAATCGGTTTATAATACTTAAAATATAGACCGATTGTAAAATTCATGAGTTTTTCTGTGATTTTTTTTCGCCAGAATCGGTTTATGTTAATACCCACATAAACCGATTGTTAATCTGTGCATTTCTTCGACTGTTTCGCTCATAACTTCTTCGTCCGATGTCGGAATGACCTCATTCTTTTTGCGTTAAATTCCAAATTTCATGCTCTATAATATAAAGATAAAAATTTCAAGATTTGTGCAAAAATTCAAACATGGTTAATGAATCGGTTGATAAACCGATTGTGGTTGATGTTCATCACATCAACCCAGAATCGGTTTATGTAGATGTACCATATCTACCGATTTTGGGGAACATCAATAACAATCAGTTTATGTGGACCCTTAAATAATCCGATTGTGGGCATAGCAGTTAAGAAATCAAAGGTTGTACAATCGGGTTATGTGGACATACATGTAATCCGATTCTAACCAAAAAATATATACAGAAAAAAACGGTTCTCTTCCATACCAGAATCGGGCTATATGGACATTAACGTAGACCGATTCTGGTTCAATATTTCCAACCAGAATACACATTCAGTATAATCGGTCTTTGTGGGCATGAACAAAATCCGTTTCTAAATAAAATCGGTTCATAAGTACATTGACGTAAACCGATTCTAATAAACCCAGAACACTTTGATTTCGAAAAATCGAATTTTGAGTGATTGCATGTTGCTAAAACCTAATTTAGGGGATTGGGTTGCTAGAAAAGTACTTGATTCGTGCAATTTCATCTCTTTCATGACACTCGAAGATGGTTCGTCTTAGGGGAGAAGAAGAGAAGAAGAACTGGTTGGAGATGGAGATGGACATGGAAATGAATTTGATTTTTATTTAAGCTTTTGGTGTTATGATTTTGATTTTAGTTTTTAGTTTTATTATTAGAATTTAATGGGGACACATTTGTAGTATTAGTATTTGATAATGGGTAAGTTGATAGTTTTATCTCTTAATAATCTTTTTTTGTCCTGTAGTGTAGGCCCAAATTAATTGGAGTAGGCCCCAATTTAGCCTGGTAAATTTAAAGCCACTTTTTGAAAGAAAAAGAAAAAAGTAAGACGTGGGTGTGAAACGAGGCTTTGCTAAAACTCTCTATTGGATGCACCTTAGTGTGATCTTGAGATGCGAGAAATGCACGATGAAAGCACCCCCAACTTTGAACAGTGAGAAAGACATCAACATATGAACTTTCTTTAGCCAAACCCACTTATTTGGTGGAAGAAGCACACTGTGGTCCTCCATGTTGAAACGCCAGTTTTCCCTTTCTTTTTAGTGGAACGCTCACCAACAAATTGACAAGAACAATGGCAACCAAATTGCAGGATCCACTAATTAACTTTCCACTTTTGATGGTTATGAATGCAACATAATTTTGGTGTACTACTATGAATGATCTCATAAGCTATGGTCAAATCATCAACTATTTGGTGGATATCCATAATATCTCCATCCATCTACTACCAGTCAACAACTCCTTTAAAAATAAAGTTTAAAGTTGTATTAGAATGTGCCAAATTATGCTCTTATTTTTAGATAATTTTTCTAGGAATCTCCCATTTAGATAAGACCCTATTTGGATAAATCAAAGCATGTAGAGACAAATTAAATTCAACTGATTATTTTGCCAGCTATTTCTAGGTAGTAGGTATTCAATATTTGTAAGTTCGTCATGCCACTGAACTCTCTGATAATGAGGGATGGTTGTTAGACTGAGACAGGTCTTGCACTCATTCAATGGTGCCCCAAGGCTAACATGAATACGCCAATGCCAACGGCAGTAGTGAATCTCCTTCAGAAAATCAATTCAATGAGACAAGAAAACAGGTATTCTCAATTATCAATGCAGTTTCAGAATTTGCTTTGACAGTCAATTAAAATAAGCGGCAATTCTGAAAAATGCATTGATAATTGCTACATATGTTCCAGAAAAATTGCATTAAAATAGCGGTCATATTTGGGTGACAGTGATGATGTGTATAACTTGCCACGTCAAGGTAATCTGCCAGGTGGCAGTTGCAAAGATGACATGCACATGTTGCCACTTGTACAAGATGTCACGTAAGCTAGTGTAGTTAACTACCTAGAGTTAGATGTTAAGGGCAGGTTTGTCTATTTTTGGGTGTAAATACATGTGACGTGGCACCGTTTTTTTCATTTGTAAATTTCGGATGGAAATTCTTGTCAGAGGAACATATTTGTAATTCTGTTTCAATGAGGAACATATTTGTAATTACAATTATTAAGAGGTACATATTGTCAAAAAACCCAAACAAAAGGGAATAAAAGGAAAGTGTCCCTCTGCTAATATGTTAATTATAGAAGTGTCCCTCTTTAAAACAGAATTAGAAAAGTGTCCCTCTTCAAGGATTTTCCGTCCAAACGGAGTGAAGTCACCGTTAACTCCACAGAAAATATAAAATAAGTAGAGGGGATTACCAATATATCCATATCAACTTTTGTAATTCCATAAATAACCTCGAGTTAATCTGACTTTGATCCATCTCGAGAATGATCCAACGACTATTAGATTACACACATGTGATCCATCTCGAGAATGATCTAACGACTCTTAGTAGAGACACGTGTAATCGCACGTGCCAAGGGTTTGGATATATTCAGAAATCGGAACCCTAAAATCACTACAACTCATTTGCTGCCTCTCTTTTCTCTCAGTTCTTTTTTCCCTATTTTCTTCTCTTCAAGGTATGTTGATGAAGAGCTTGAAGAACTGATTGAAGTAAACCGAAACCCGTTTAATCACTGAGAGATGCTCATTTGCCAACTCTATTTGCACACAGTTTTTTCTTCCCTCTCTTCTTTTGTTCAAGGTCTGTTGATGAAGAACTTGAAGAACTGATTAAAGTAAGAAGTTCTACAAGATGAGTGGTGATGATAATGATTCGGGCAAAATGAGGTAAGAAGTTTTTCAACTCTTTTTTGATTCTCAAAAGGGTTCTGTAGTTTTAGGGTTTTTATGTTGGGTTGTCGAACTGTTTCTGGTGCTTTGGGGTTTATGATTTTTTTGATTCGAACAATCATGTCTCTGTAGTGTTAGGGTTTGATCGATTTACCCTTCTTTGATTACTGATTTTCATTTTTGGGGATTTTCCAGAAACCCTGATTTTGAAATTTGGGGATTTTTAAATTTCTCTATTTATGGCTGTTGTTGAATGGTAAATGTTCAGAATGGTGACTATGTATATATTATGAGTATGGTTATTGAACTGTTTGTATGGTTTTTTGTTTTTTGTTTGTGCAGAAGATTTGTTAGGTACCCTAAAAGGAGTTTTAGGGTTGAATTATTCACCATAAATAAATGGACTGTTTACCATGATTTGGATGTGAACTATGTTGGTCTTGACATGTTGAATGATATGATTATGTGGGAGATGAAGATTAGTGAAGCCAAGAAACTTAATTTGTTTTGGTTTACTCCAGATAACATACCAGAACTGATTATCAATGATGAGGAGTTCTTTACAATGTGGAACAGGGATGAATATCAAGATGATGGTTATGTGCATCTTTACTTCAGTATTAGTGACAAGGTTTTGAGTTCTGGTGATGAATGCCCATTATCTTCAGGGGTTACTAATGAAGTTAGGTATTTAACACCTACTAAGAAGGTGACAAGTGACTCTGAGTTGGTGTTTTCTACACCTAAGAAGAAGGTGACACATCAACATGACTTTATGTTTTCTACACCTAAGAAGAAGGTTGTTAGCAATTAATAGTTTCTCCTGCTACTAGGAAAAGTCCAAGGTTGGTTTGTAAGTCAATTGATGCTCAAATAAATAGTGCATTTAGGAGGTTACTTTTGAATGATGAGGATGTGTGCCATCCAAATGATAATGTGGATGTAGAGTATGAGAATATTCAACTAGATAATGTGGAAGAGGATGTGTGCCATCCAGTTGATGATGATAGAAGTCCACCATGCTCTGATGATGAGGAAAATGATATTGACATAGCTGATGTCAGAGATTTTGTCAACAGCTACTTTGATGATGACTTTTGGCAAAACTTTAGAAAGGAAGGTAATGTTGCAGTACTTTTGATTGTGTACTTTACATTAAACTTTAAAAAGAAAGGAAGATGATGACTAACAATACTTTTGGCAGAGTTTGTAGGTTCACTAGGAGATGATTTACCTGAAGGGGATAAAGGAAAAAGTGTTGCAGTGGCTTTAGTGCCTAGTGATGATGACAATATCCTTGGTAACTCACATTATCACTCTGACTCTGAAGATGAGAAGCCTGACTCTGAAGATGAGAAGAACAAAGCAAAGGCACTTCAAACATTTTACCAAGAATGGGACCAGGAATAGGGTCCACATATTGCAGATATGGATGAAGACTTCTTTCTTGTTGATGATGGTCCTGTAGTGTATGAACCTGATTTAATGGAGGTGGGTATGCAGTTTGAAGACAAGATACAATTTAAGAAGCATTTCAGGAGTTATGCAGTGATAAAGAAGTTTCAGTATATTTTGAAGCCTTGTGACAATAGAAGGATAAGAGTGAAATGTAGGTATGTTAAGTCTGAAGGTTGTAAGTTTCAAATTTTTGCTTCAAATACAAAGGGAGAGAAGACTTTCACTGTTAGAAGTATGAATTTGGAGCATACTTATGTTGGAGATCCGCTGAGCAGAAATAAGTCAGCCAATGCAGAGTTTGTTGCTCAGTATCTGTTTGAGAAGCTGAAGACTGGTGGATTCCTTCAGCAGCCATGGGACATTGTAGATGAATTCTACACTTCTCATAACACTACTCTGCCATATCATGTTGCTTAGAAAAAATGCATGGTAGTTATGAAGAGTCTTATAAAATGATCTCATCCTTTGTAGACATGGTGGCTAGGACTAATCCTGGTTCTGCAGCAAATTACAGTTTTGGAAGGTAACTTGTTTATTATGTTTTTTTTTGTGCAGTCTTCTTTGTTAAAGATAATAACTAACATTATTTGTATAATGTTTATGTAATGTTTCAGGGAGGATAATTAATTTGAGTCAATGATGACTGCATTTCATGCTCCAATTCATGGATGGAGAAATGGTTGCAGAAAAGTGGTTGGTTTAGATGCATGTCACCTTACTGGAAAGCTGGGAGGTTGTTTTATGGCTGCAACTGGTTTAGATGTACAAAACCAGGTTGTACCATTAGCCATACAAGTGGTCAGAAATGAGTGTTTTGAGAATTGGTACCTGTTTTTGAAGCAGTTAAAGCCCCTGATTGAATCAGAGGAAAGAATTACTTTCATTTCTGATAGGCAAAAAGGTTTGATTGAGGCTGTTAGTGCTTTATCTCCAGGAAGCCCACACATATATTGTTTTAGGTATGTTCACTATTATTTTTTTACCATATTTACAGTTTTTTAACCATTATGTGATCTTTGTGTTTTTCCTTCTAATACATGTTTTGCTGACTTTGCAGACACATGTTCAAGAATGTGAAGACTCACTATAAGGGGGTCAAAGATATAAGGGGGTCAAAGATACATAACCTTATCTGGAATGCTTCCAAAGCCTATAAGTTCACCCACTGGAAGGTAATAAAATTAGTGTGTTTATTGACTGTGTACTTTATATACTAAGTATGTCATGGAATGTTGTGTTTGTATGTTAAAAATTGTTAATAACCTTAATGTTTATGTTGATCCAGTTCCATATGGATGCTTTGGTGCTGGAAAATGCTGCTACTGCTCAATATATGATGAATGAGGATCCTACCCAGTGGTCTAGAGCATTCTTTGACCCCTCTTCATGTTGTGAACATATGAACAATAATTTCTCCGAGTCTTTCAATAATATGATTAGGAAACTCAGAGACAAGCATATTTGTACTTTGGGCTTAATGTATGGACAGTTAATAATGGGCTTGTGGTATAGGAGAAAGTAGTTGTCTTTGAACTGGAAAAATGGAAAATTAGTACCTGAAACTTTGAAGTTGATTGAGAAGATGAAGGAATGCACTGGTCAGTTTAGGATTAGTGGTGATGTATATGGTCAGAGTTATCAAGTTACATCATTTCACAACTCTGTGTTCCAAATTGATCTGATTAACAAGACTTGTAGTTGTGTCCAATGGCAACTGAGGGGCTTTCCCTGTCAGCACGCTGTCTGTGTTTTGAAGACTTTAAGACCTAATTAGGCAGAGTAAGTTTGGTTTAGATGCATTAATGTATGTATATTGAATGTACCGAACTACTTTCATTTCTCATTTACTCATCTTTTAGTTGTTTGTCTGTTTTGTAGTTATTGTAGTCCATACTACACAGTCGATACATACAAAGCCACTTAATCCACTCAAATGGAATTACTAAGAGGGAGAGAAGATTTGGAAGAGGTGACATCATAACTTACTTTACTGTTTTTTGTTTTTCCTTTGTCCTTTTCTTAGTTGTTGGGAATCTTATCTTGTTCCCTTTCTTTATTACTTCTTTACAAGTTCATTTAGGGTTACTTTATGTCTTGAGTTTCTCTATAAATATCTAGTTCTAACTTCTTCTTTTCTTCTGTGTTCCTTCTTTTGTTTGTAGCATAAAGAACCTTTTGTCAAACCACCTATAGATATGAGAAAGCCAGGAAGATCTGCTAAGAAGAGAAAGTTGGGGCATGATAAGCATGTGAGTGAGAAGAGACAGAGGACATGTAAGAGATGCAACCAGGTAGGCCACAACAGAAGAACTTGTGCTGGTGGTGAGGTTGGTTCTAATCCTAAAGGGAGGAGGCCAAGAGCCATGGTAGATGGAGGAACCCAAGCAACTACTTACCCAGATCCAGCTGAGTGTAGTTCCAGCAGGAGCAGGACTAGGAGAGGCAGAGGTTTTAGGAGAGGCAGAGGTAGAGGATCTGCATCAACTCCTGCTGCTGCATCAACCTCAGCATCAACATCTCAAACTGCACCATCAACATCTTCTGCACCTGCATCTAGAGGAAGAGGTGGAAGGGGTGGTAGAGGAGCAAGAGATGGAAGAGGAGTTATGCAACATACTTTTAGCCAGTCTGTCAATGGTGATGGTTGGTTCAACCAGACTTTAAGCCAAACTTTTCAAGCACCAAAGCCACAAAAGAAGGGAACATCTGCAACTCAGTAGAGTTTGCTTGTTTTTTGTTTTTTTTATGTTTCTTTCCAAGACTATTTGGGTTATGATCTTTGGATCAGTTTATTGTAAGGATAATGGTTACCAACACTTTCTTTTGGATCAGTTATATATATATAAGTAGTACATTATATTAACTTACTTTTACTTCTTGTTCTTTTCGTTACATTTGTAGATTGCTTTGTAATTGCTTACACAGGTCAGCCATCTTCAACTTAGCAGATCTTTCATTGGATTTGACAGCAAGGAAAACAGCATCAGAGACCCACTGGAAGTCTTGACATTGGATGTTGTTGTATTGCAGGTAACATAAATGGTGGTTGTGTTTATTTCTACAAACTTTTAGCATGTATTTTCCACTGGATTTCTTCTTACAAGGTTGATTTTGGAATGGACAGGCATTGAATTGGTGGTTTATGTCACCACAAGCAAAGCAACACTTATTGGCAGGAAGCTGAACATCCAAAGCTTTAACAACATCTATTGCATCTACAAACCATTCAAAATAGTTGCAGATGGAGCAGTTGAAGAACTTCTCACCAGGATGCTCAGGAGTTTGAGACAACAACATTCTCCTAACACCATTGCAAGGTACATTCTTGCACCTAGAGTAGATCCATGGACACTGAATTGGTGGATGATTATCTATTTCACACATTGAACATACACTGTTTGAACTGCTACTGCTAGATACCTCCACCATGCTACTCATATTGAACTTTTGCATAATTCCATCCATTGTAGATGATTTTTTAGATTTTTATGGGATTTTTATCTGCTGCAGATAAATGGATGGTGGTTTTATAGCAGACAAAACATAATATGACCGGTCATATTTGGGTGACAGTGATGATGTGTACAACTTGCCACGTCATGGTAATCTGCCAAGTGGCAGTTGCAAAGATGACATGGACATGTTGCCACTTGTACAAAATGCCACGTAAGCTAGTGTAGTTAACTACCTAGAGTTAGATGTCAAGGGCAGGTTTGTCTACTTTTGGGTGTAAATACATGTGACGTGGCACCGTTTTTTTCATTTGTAAATTTCGGATGGAAATTCTTGTCAGAGTAACATATTTGTAATTAAAATTATTAAGAGATACATATAGTCAAAAAAACCCAAAACAAAATCAGTTTATAACTGCAGAGAAAATGGACAGTCGGTTAAAATACTTGCTCAGTTTGCCGCATATTCACTTGGCTGCATTGGTAGCTTCTGTAGTGTTCACCTTTGCAACATAATCACTTGGCTGCATTGGTAGCCTCTGTAGTTTTCACCTCTGCAGCACATTGTGAAACTATGGCTTCAACTGCAGAGATGCTAAGTAATAGTATGATTAGTTTATTACTAGTAAAAAATTGTAAACACATATCGACAGGCATGACTAGTAAAAGATGACCTACGCTTATTACCAATTGTGCAAGACATATTCAAAAAAAAGAACCAAGACACTATTTCCTTAGCCGTATTTCTAAAATTCAAGTAACATTCTTGATATCCAAACCTGTTATCTTTGTATATGAACTAAGATCAAGGAGACGTATATAAGCAATAGCTTTGGAGACAATTGACAGTACGTTGAAGTCAGTCGCGTCAGGAACAACATAGTTTGGCAATTTCTCATCAACACTAACATATCCACCTGCAGAAAATTGCAAATTCGCATTTGTAAATTAGTGACCGAATGAGAAATGGATCAATTGAAATGATTATGAACATTATAAAAGAGTAGAGAAAATGAATCTACCTCTTTGCGGGTAAGAAAACCAGTAGGTTTACAATATTTTCCTTTGTAATAATCTTGAGGAGCATGTTTAGAAGAGAGAATAGAAAAAGAGAAGTTAACAGCAATCTAAGGAACCACTTTCTTAATCTAAGCCATCAACAGTGCCGTCTTTGGATGGTAATTTATTTTCCTTTGGGCTTGGACTTGAGAAAGTTGACTTGGTTTGCAGAGTTTTTGTTACATCTGCAACCCAATTCTATGGTACAAATTAGTTCCTGCTGATGTCAGTACTAGGATTTTCCCTTCATTTTGGCTCTGGCAAACAACACTCCTGCTAAAACACCTGGAATACAAAGTCCAGAGGTACCATATGAGATTTTTAAACGAAATTAGACGGCCCAAATTTGTTTACTAGCATTACGGATGGACTGTAAAATACAAGATAAATCAGTGCTTGTATACTGATGGAACCTACCAAAAAGGATGCTGGTGAAGTTCTGAAAACTCTTAGGATCATTGAACAGAAGGATTCCCAGCAACAGAGAGAGGGATCTTATTCAGTGATCCGACAAGGCTGCCAATAAAAATCGAGAACCAAAATTAATTTGTCAGAACATTAAGAATCATCAAACTATTATATAGTCTAGGAATCCAACTCTAACAACAATTTTTTTCTCTTGCCTTCACAACAATAAATTTGTGAATTCACATTGAAAGTTTTATCGAATGAGCACCAGATCATATTTTTTTCTACTTCTATTAACTATTAAGGGGTGGAGTACTGATGACTTTTTAAGACAAGATTATGGGTAGCTTCACAAACAAATTTATGGGTAGCTTCACAAACAAATTTAACGAAACGTACGTAGGGTTTTTATTTAACCTTCTAAATTTATTTATTTCCAAAAACAAAGTCATGCAAGAATCTCATTCAAAACCTCCCACTTCCTTGCTTTCGCTTTAGTAGAATGCCATGGCTATTATTATTCTTTGTTACCAAGTTGTAAACAAAAACGAGTTTAGGGTTCCAGATATTTTGTGTAGCCATCATTTGTAAGAGTAAGTACCTGTAGGTTGTCACCCATGTTTGGTGCAGAGACCACATCGATGTGAATCTGATAGCAAAGCCTATGAATCTACTTGATGTCATGACCACCCAGAATGTAGGCGTTCTCAGAAGAGGCCTTCCAGTCCACTTCAAGAATGCATTAGTTGTCAATAGGAATGTGAAACAAGATTAAGAAAGCTATTACCTAATTTGACTCATTTCCGCTCACTAGACCATTACCTAAGTTGTCAGAGCCTGAGGGGCATCTAAATTATGTCACGCTTATGCAGCAACCAGAAAACTAAAACTGAATTCTGAGATGATAACCAGATACTAAAAAAGTAGCTGTCAACACCAGGTGAATCTTCTGGCGAGTTGAATTTTATGCTATAAGACAAGTACAATGACAATAACAACCGAAGGGAGAACAAAACAGAGACTAAAAGGAAACCTCAAACTATTTGGGTATGTAGTGTGGAAGTAAAAACGATGACAAAGTAACTTGCGTATCGAAAAGATAGTCCCTTTCATTGAACAAGAAAAGAAGCAGAATCCCCAGAGGCAAAGAGAGAGTGTTGTTAAGTAAGACCATCTTAAACTCATTCAAATTTCCAGACTTTGTGACTTCATTTGCCGTATCCATGACTCTCCTTAAAGTCAACTGGAGGGAGAAAAAACCCCATCAGACACAGAATAACTGAAGGAACTCACAACAAGATGTTATAGGTGGTGAAAAATAAAATTCCACCAATTCAATGGTATCAATGGTTACGAGCCAAATGAACAAAGTAGAGGTAGCTACCGAATATGACGCTGTCAAGAAACAATTAAGTATCTGCCACGTATAACCCACAGCAATAGCATGAAAATACGTATCTGTAACTCCACCAGAAATGACTAATATTTAGAAAGTTGACTTATAAAGGAGATATATTGATTCATAGATAATGAAGGAAAACGTAATTGGTAACCAACTGCAAAAATGTTGTAACATAGTAGAGACAGTTATACAAATTTATATACCTGTCGTGGCTCTTCTTGATATAGGTACATTTCACCAAGAGCAGTTACAACATTCTTCAGAACCGTCACCATAGCAACGTTAATTGTACTTCAGACTGCAAAACAAAGGATAAAAATGATGCATCATCTAGGAGAGAACACTTAAAGTAACGGATTATAAACCAAAACTGAAGAACATTAAATCAAGTAAATACCAAAGCAGCAGACTGGACAAAATTACACAACATGAGAAAAAGCAACACATATCTAGCGAAGATTGCTTTACACTAATGGATGAACATGACCAAAAAAAAACCTCGTACCTGATAAGGCTCGTGATAAGCATCCCAACAAATACAAAATTCACAGGTTACCAGAACCTAACCAATTTCCAAGTAAGTGGCTCTGTGGAGATCAGACCAAAAAAACTCAGCGGAAACAATAACCACTGAGACAAGATTCTGCATCGACATATCAGAATTATAAAGCAGTCATAAATCAGAACTGGTTTACAATAGCTAAGGGTCAAGGAATAAACTAAAAGCTTAACAGAATCAAATATAAAACTGTCGCCACATAAAGAATATGTATTAGAGCTAGTAACACACCTGGTAGAGCACCAGTGATATCCCGGCATTAAAATCGTATCTGGAGAGGACAAACTTGTTAATAAGTATCATACTGCACGACGAGATGCAATATGCCAAACCAGACATTAAAGCTCGGTTCTGATCATTCACTAACTTGACGCCATGAGGTTGCTTGTCTCTCCCTTAGCCATCTGTACCAGCTTCCAGGTCAACTGCCTCACTAATAAGAGTCTTCATTGACCTACATAAGAAACCACCAGAGTACTCTAGATCAACAAAAGTTACATTATAGAGCTTATAGCACCCATTCTACAGTACTAAGCTTATAGAGTCTTCAATGCCTGGTTCCAACTTTAAAAGGGTAAAAGCTTCTAAACAGCCTACTCCAGAGAGTACAAAGCAGCAAATTGCCTCTAACTTTTCCTTATGCTGCCCTCGCACTACATATATCAAATCGTAAACTGTTCTTGCATCTTGGTCTAACCCTAGCAACAACCAATTTGGCTTAACTGATGACACAGATTACAATTTACACAAGTACATCATGCAATTACGAAGAAAAATATATGTACAAGAAGTGAGAAACAAATAAAGAAAACACATACCTGTTACCAAACTCTCTTCTTATAGGACTAGTAAGTTGGTCTACTACCACTACATTATGTTCACCACGAATCGACATGCCAAGTTTATCTTTAGAGTTGTATCATCTAATAAAACATGTCTTTCAATTTTTAAATCAGCAAGAGTATCCAAAGTAACACCACCTGTAGGCATGTTTCTTGGTAAAAAAAAAGAAGGTAATCTGACCAAGAATTGAAAGACCCACTACCTAATTAACAACAATATCCAAAAATCTCACTCATAAACTTAAATTTGGGAAATTTCACGAACTTTTTCACACGTTGAGTAACTCGGAAATTTACCTTGTACTTATTTAGGCTAACAAGTTGTACTTTTCAAACGTGTTCCATATCTAAGTTGGTGTTCATCGTACAATAGAAAGAGCTGGAGCCTTGCACAACACAACACAAGTCTGCACAGCATACAGAATTCGTTGCACGCAAAAATCTGTCACTAGTGTAAACTTACATGAAGCATCACTTTTTATGTATTACTTTGTATATGTTGTTTATTCATCATCATAATACAAGTCGAAAAGAAATTAACAATGTTTGATATCCTCACCCCACATCATCAGAGTCTTGACAAAATCATCCAAGGCTTGAACAGATGAGCCATTATCCATTAAAGCTTTTTTCATTCCTTCACTCAATTCTTCAGCCTTCTTCCTCATCTCAGCTCCTTTCTCACCCTCCATCACTAGTCTAACCGTTTCAGCGACATCTTCACAATTGATATTCGCGTCAAATCCTCTAGCCAACTCTAGGCAAACCCCTAATTCTTCTTCTAACAACTTTGAGTTGTAATATTGTTCAGATCCAAGAGGCCAACCAACGATAGGAATACCATTGCTCAAACTTTCTAGAATTGAATTCCATCCACAATGACTCAAAAATGCACCAGTAGATTCATGAGATAGAATCTGAATTTGTGGACACCAATTCTTAACTAACAATCCTTTTCCTTTCTGTCTCATCTGCTCTTCAAACCCATCAGGTAACCATTCTGACCTGAACTCATCACCAACTTCAAACCCTGTCGGATTCCTAAGCACCCAAATAAACCTTTGCTCACTTTTTTCCAAGCCCTTTGCAAACACCATCATTTGATCAACAGGAATACTGTTCTGAGAACCAAATGAGACATACAGAACAGATTTTGCTGGATGTAGGCTCAGCCATTGTGCACATTCACGAGGTGACATACCAGGAATCTTCCCTCCTCGTTCATTTTCGTTGGACGAAGTTGGGAGAAGAGGTCCTATAGCCCAAACTGGTCTCCCACTGGCATTTTTCCAATGTTGGAGCCAATATTTCTCAAGTAAATCAACAGTATTCCATAGACTTGCATCAGAATTTTTGCAGAATTCAGCTTGACGAGCAGCGAAAGTGGGTGGTGAATCTTGGGTATACGAAGATGCAGCCTTGATCATGTTCTGAGATAGCTGGGTATGGTGAATTGTGAAATTAGGTGGTAGACCAGGTAAAGTAAGCACATCTGCAGTGGGTGTGTGTCTGTGTGGGAGGTGAGTCCATATTGAGTTGTAAATAGACATGGCATAAGGTCCAGAAGTATACAGAGGAACATGACGAGACCCAAAACTATGAGCAACTTCAACTGTGAACCCCAAGAACATATCAGAGATGATGCAGATAGGTGGATTACCACCATTAAACTGTATTAATTGTGAGATCAAAAGTATGAAAGAGGGTTTCAGTGATTCAGAGGAGTGGTAGAACTTAGCTACTGCAGAGAGACTTGACAGAGAATCTGTATTCTCTGCATTTTCATTGAAAGGAGGAAGCTCGACGAACTCGATAGTAGGGTAAGCCAGGAACCGAGAGCTTAGCTTTTGGATATTATCAGGAGTACTTATGATTTTGATGAGGATATCTGGTATACGAGAAGTTAACTTCCGTGCAAAATCTAAGAATGGGTTCAGATGACCTTGAGCAGGGAATGGGAATAGTACCACATATCTAGAAGATGAAGAAGGTACTTGCAGACTAGGAATACTAGAAGATGAAGGTGACTCCGTTGTTGTCTTTGCCTTGGTCACAAACCTATCCATATCTGACTGAAAAAAAAAATGAGGAGAAAAATTAGACCAAATTGACTTGAAATATTGAAATGATGCACACATAAAGAATTAATCGGCTTAACAGTTCAGTAACGAAGTAGAAACAACACTTAAGAATTGTGCACACACAAGTGTGAAATTACTGATGAGCATGGATGGCTTTTATTTCATCCAGCTAATTCTTAAAAATATTAGTAGAAGAAGAAATTTATGATCCTAGTAGTCCACCACATGCTAAATTGGGTAATACAGGGTGCTGCACTAAACTTACATCTACCAAGAAGAAAAGAAACCCCAAATTATCATCAAATTGAACCAAATTGACTAATCAAACGCTACTAGCTAAGAAGAAATAATAAATTAATTTTCCATCAAAAATGAATTATAAATTAAGAAGAGGAAATTAGGGTTCTAAATGTGAACATGAAATTGATAAAAAGAAAGTCAACCCAATTCAATCAATCAATTTTTATATCAACTACACAAATCTATCTTCACAGTTCGGAACAACAACAAAAATGAAGAGTACCTGGTGTAACTCCACACCAGCAATTAACAGTAACAGCAGTAGAACGAGTTTGGTTTGGTGAAAATTATCCAAGCTCTATATCTCCTTCAATTCTTGTTTCAAAGTTGTTTTGATCACTTCTTCTTCACTTGTATATATTTTTTAATTTGATCTTACAAAAACTAATCAACACCCAGATTAAGAAGTACAGTATACAGATTTCAAGATGTCTGAAAATGGAGGAAAGATGAGTCTCTCAAAATCCCAAGTAGAGTGAAGAGTGAGTCTTTTTAGGTGGAAGTGTACTACTGCTGCTGTTACATCAGTGTGACTGACCTAATAAAAGATGCTTCTTTTTTGTTTCAGTTTAGAGATACTAATGACCCCAAAGTCTTTGTGACTGTTTTTTATGTGCCTCCCAAATGAATTAAGATTGAAATTATGATCTACCCATTTGAATATGATTATGAATGGATGACACTCTACTCTCCTACGATCAATTAGTCAATTTCTTCTCCACTAATTACATGGTTGTTTTTTACTTGGAAGTTGTGTTGGGGGGCAATGGCCCCTCCTTGGGGTATTTTACCATTTTATTTAGGGTATTTAGAGCCAGAACATTCAACATGTCCAAATTTGAAGGGAACCCCCAATTGGGTCCATTTTGAGTATAACAAAAATGGCAATGGTCCAATAGTTCTCCATTCACACGCTTCTACAAAGCATTTTTAACATATGTGACTTAGTATCTCGTCATGCCACTGAACACTGATAGTGAGGGATGGTTGTTGGACGACAGGTCTTGCAGTCAATCTTAATGCCTTAATGGCAAAGGCCAAGGCTTACCGCATAAAAGATTGTATCAATGGCAATGGTGAATCTCCTTTAGAAAATGAATTCAAAAAGACAAGAAAACACATATTCTTAATTATCAATGCATTTACGAAATTCATTATTATCCTCTTCATTTCTATGTTCCAGAAAAAATAAGGAAAAAGAAATCAGTCAAGAACTACAGAGAAAATGAACAGACGATTAAAATACTTGCTCAGTTTGCCGCATATTCACTTGGCTGCATTGGTAGCAGCCTCTGTAGTTTTCACCTCTACCGCACATTGTGAAACATATGGCTTCAACTGCAGAGGAAACAAATATAGTATGATTAGTTTATTACCAACTGTGCAAGACATATTCAAAACGAGAACCAAGACACAATTTCCTTATCCCTATTTCTTAAATTCAAGTACCATTTTTGATATCCAAACCTGTTAGCTTTGTACATGAATTAAGATCAAGAAAACATATTTTCGTTATTAAAAAAAATACAAGCAATAGGTTTGGAGACCATTGGCAGTACCTTGAAGTCTGTCAGATCAGGAACAACATAATTTGGCAATTTCTCATCAACAACAACATATCCACCTGCAGGAAAGTGCACATTCGCATTTGTAAATTACTTAACGATGTGAGAAATGGATAGATTGAAATGATTATGAACATTATAAAAGAGTAGAGAAAACGAATGTACCTTTGTGGGTATGAAAACCAGTAGGTTTACAATTTTTTCCTTTGTAATAATCTTTAGGAGCACGTTTAGAAGAGAGAATAGAAAGAGATGATGTTCTCTTTCTTCTCATTGATCTTCCTAACCCTACCAACAATCCCAATACCATGTTCGATCTTTGGAGAAAGTAATCAAAGGCTTTAGGGGTTTGCAATTCGGTTCAGAGAAGAAAACTGCAAAATGAAAGAGATGGAAGATACTGTAAAATATCAAGAAAATAATATATGGAACAAATCTAGTCCGCACTCAAGTAATGAGGACTCATCTCAGACTGTAAAAAAATTAAAAAACAATTCAAGTACAACGAATACTCTGATCCATCCTCAAATAAAGAATGTTATCCACTATGAGGACAGAAGCAATGTCATGAGTAACTTGAATTAGTCTCGAAAAAAATCTAGAGCTATTTCTAGAGTTTAACAGAGATGGACTGGAAGTTGTAGCAGTTGAATGCATAATGATGTCGCTAGCTATAGCAAAGAAAGAGTCGTGACTACGATTATCAAATTTCAAGGATTTTACTGTCAGTTAATGATAATTGGATACTACTATGTTTTCTAATTAACATCACTATCCAGCTATGTAAGACACACATGAACAGCCAGAGAAGTAGCTTATGTATAACACAAAGATTCAGAACAATAAGTTGATAGCTAATTACTTGGTGTTGGGAACTAATTACTAAGCTACTAACATCGTAACAGAACTCAATTCCAGGGTTATACTAACATTGCTGCCGTAAATAACAATTCAATGGAGACTAGAATCGGAACCACAAACAACATTCAGCAGCACTAGAATAGAAACAAACGGAAGTATAACTTGAGGGAATAATCAAAAGCAACCACGACTGATTCCTTAGCACTAACCATAGAATACCATCTTTTCGGTGTCTTCGGATACACCCATTTTGGTAAAAAGTAATACAAAGCCAACAATTCATTTCACTGACCTAGCTAACTCGATAAACACTGAATTTTGTCAAGAGTAAAATTGTGTTTTGATTGGAACATTCTGTCGAACATGTAAACAACATTACATTTAATCTCCAGTGTTTAGACTACGGTGGGTATAAAATGCTCTTTAGCTGAATAATCTAATCTAGTTTTAAGGATTCGGAGTTTTATAAGGAAGACGAAAACATATCCCTGATATCTGATCGCGTAGGAAAAAGAACATTCAGTGCAACTATAGAATCCAAACAAACCCAGATTACAAAACCCTAATTCTCACTAAATAGAGATCATGGAGATAAATTACCGGAACCAAGTAGAGAAAAGAAACCAAAATGTTACCTCCGTGAGAAAATCGCTCTTCCAGTGGAGAACAGGAGAAGTGAGAAACTTTTTTCAGCTTTAAATTAGATTCAGGGCATCAACGTCAGGTATAGGGGAGAATGAGTAGCCCCTATCAAGATAGTGGAAGTGATAAAAGCAGCCACCCTAGTTATTGTTGTTGGACAGGTCTTGCCCTCAAATCTTAATGCCTTGTAGGATTTACAGAGGCTTTCTGCTTACAACACTGAATCTTTAGAAAAAACGAATGATCTTTCTTGAAAATGAATGTAATAAGAAAATTATTTTGTTTACTGTAATGGACTATTATTACAATAAATTACAGAAATTAAAAGGCGGAAGGGAAACAGATGAATATGACAGATGTAGTCCCTCCATCCCACAGTATGTGGCCCTGGGCAGTTGCTTGGTTTTCCTTGGGGTTGGCCCGGTCCTGGGAACAACAAATGACACTTCTGCAGGAACATGGAGTAGGACTTCAACAGCTTTGCAGCAAGAACAAAGAACCTTGACAGATACAGCTACATTTTTACAAATTTATCTGGTCAGAGTAAGAGGATATCCTCTCTTTCAAGACTGCCATGATTGATTTAGTGTCACTTTGCATTATGACTCTCCCATTTTCCATATAAACTGCACCGTCTGCAAACTCAAGCTCTTCTAATCGATGGGTTACCCACAATGCTGTTACATCACCAGCCAAACAGTTTTTAACTGCCTTTATCACTCCCATCTGCTCCACAACACAGATCGATTTATATTAACTGAAAGCTCTAGGGAGAAAAGTTTCAGATAAAACAAGTTGGTGCAGTTCAAGAGCATATATTATATAGTCAATACTTTAAAACCATGTTAGCACTAGCAGTTTAGCAATGATAAGATCTGACAAGAGTTATATATCTTTCGTCAATCACATGATTAAGGTATGTCGCCTTCAACTGCAGACAATGTATAGTAACTTGGATAGCGTAATAATTAGGTCAAATTTCATGCTGATGATATATACTAGTTACAAGAGGGGGGCAACACAATTATTAACTGAAAGAACTGCTGAATAAACATTAGGAAGCCAATGAAGGCAGTAATCGGTAGATTGCTGATCTCAGTAGAATGAAATGGAAAGAATACCTGATCACTTTCATCTAAAAATGTTGTAAGCTCATCTAGTAATAATACTTCACACGTTTCAGCTAGAGCCCCAGCAATAGCCACCCTTTGTTTCTGTCCACCACTAAGTGTTTGAACTGGTCTCTGGCAGGTTCAACAGGGAAAGAAGATATCAGTAATCATTTTCTTTTTCCACACAGCAAATATTTATATTTTTACGTATTACCAATTCCCCAAGTTATACCTGGATGTAGTCCGACATTCCCACAGCATCTAATGCCTTTTCAACCCTGGATTTAACTTCATCCTGAGTAAGATTAAATTTGCCAAGACCAAATGCAACATCTGCTTCAACTGTAGGCATCACCACCTACAGAAATACAGTACAAATGCAATGAGTAATTTGGTATAGCAGATCAGTCTTCTGCCCAGGTAGAGATCAACTAGATGATCCTGCGGCTTGACATATCAATCACACGAGACAAGTGACCCATAAAAGGCAGAGGTACAAGTGTGAGCTGTACCACAACCTTTAAGCTTGTCTACTTGAGTAATTTTCACACGACTCAGCTGGTAAAGGTTCCTATCTCTAAAGATAGGTTCCAAATGATTACTTTTATCAACTTGACGTCAAAATATCTGCTAGATGGTCGAACAATAAATGATAGAATCACTTGCTTATGCTGGCAACCATAGTCTCACAATATTAAATTATTGAACAACCATCTCAGAACTTGAGTAATCACCAAATGGCCAAACTGACAAAGTAATGAAGTATGCATTCAAGAAGACCAACAAAGATCGTTCTGTAAACGTGTGCCTAGAGCCCAATTTTCTTGAACAAAATGTTCAACTCCTTTTTCACAAACAAATTAGCTTTAGAAAAGAAACTGAAAGGTTCATAACAAGTACGGAGTAGAAAAGAAACTGAAAGGTTCATAACAAGTAGATATCAATTAAGAACAAAACCAGCATTAAACCTTGAGATGTTCATACCTGGTGATCGGGGTTCTGGAAAACGAAGCTCTTAGGTCTTTTAACATACATGTTCCCCTCAGTTGGATTCAGTAACCCTGCCAATACCTAAACTACATTTCAAGTATTCAAACTCATCAGCAATCAATATTAAAGCTACCCCATTTTCACATAACTCAACAAGACCTTAAAAAAAACTCATAATTCTAACCTAATTCAAGTGAATGGGTACCTTTAAAAGGGTGGATTTTCCACAACCATTAGGTCCAAGAAGCATCCATAACTGACCAGAAGGTATTGTAATAGAACAATCTTGTAAAATTGGGATATTTTTTCCTTGTTTTGTTGTAATTGAATAACTTAAATTTCTTCCTTCAATTGCATAATTTGGACTAGTAACCACATTATTCCTATTCAAAATTCACAAGATTAGAGGTCAAAATTAGGTTTATAAAAAGGAAATTTGATTAGGAAATTTGGGTTTTTATTGGTTACCTTGTGGTGGTGCATTGAAGAGGAGGGATATGAAATGTAGAGGCGCGAGTAAGAGATGAATTCATCATCGAGTGAATACTGAAGCTCTTCACTGGAACTACAGAGCTTCTAGACGGTGTAATAAGTGGAGATGAAATTCCTGAATTTTCTGTTGAGACGATTGGGCCTTAAACACAGTCACTTGTGCGTTTCAACCGGGGGTGAGTAAAAATTCCGGAACCGCGGATTTCACCCGTATCCGTCCGTGAAATTGTGGGTGAAACCAAATCCGTAAGATCTATGGGCCGGATACGGGTGAGATTTTCAAATCCACATTTTTAACGGTTTGGTTGCGGTTGGATTTTGAAATCCGCGGATTCACCCGCACCGTAGCTGATGTACATTACTCTGCGACATTTTAGTGCAAGTTGTAGGAATCTAACCATACCTTGACCAGCATTTCTTAGCGGCAAGATTTCCATATCGGTAATTTCACAAGTCCATTCTTCTCTAACTGCTCTATACGCCCAGCTGCAAAGATCACATTTCGTTCCAAAACTTGCTGGACGAGTTGTCAAGGTTTCTTTCGTCTGAGAATCGAAGGCTGGGTTATCAATGAGAGCATTGACAAATATCCATAAGTGGTTCTTCACAGTATGGGCTTTCCGATTAGCATTCTTGTTTTTCTTGTTTACAAGATTCATGATATAGGTTGACACCTGGTTAGTGACATAATCAACATGGGTTCCACCCTTAATAGTAGCAGTTCCATTAACAAAGCTGACCTGTTAATTAATTCAGACAGAAATTAGAAATTTTAACAATAAACATATAATCCAACTAACTTCTCTTAAGAATTGGTGTTAACCTGCTGAAACTGTCCTTCACTTAGACTAATGCAGATTTCCCATCTGCCATTAACCTTTTCGGTCGTCCTGTTTCAGCAAAATAAATACAAACCAATAAGTAGATTAATAAAGGATTACATGTGTTAGGCCTCCATAGAAATCCGATTCAGACATTCAGTGACAAACCTTGGGGTAGCTGCTGGTTTATTCTTGGCTGCAGATGGGATATAGAGGTCAATATAATCACCGAATGACTTTATAGGAATCTTGCAGACACACTGGAACGTAGAGCGAGGCGATTGTTGATTACTTGATTATATTAGGGTATTATGTAGAATTAGTTTGTTTTGTTTTTTTTACTAAATTCACGGTTAATCCGCATCCGGACCGTATCACCCGCTAATTCGCGGATGTCAAATCTGCGGGTGAATGGGCCGGACACGGTTGGATTTTCCAAATCCGCAACTTTAACGGATCGGACGTGGGTGACCCCTAATCCACATCCGTCCGTCCGTTGCACACCCCTAGTTTCAACCTTACAAGTTGTTTTTCTGGAAGAAAAAACTATTTGTCAAGCAAATAATCTTTTGTTTCTGCTTCTGGAATACCAGATGTAGAAGTCAATCCCAGAAGTTAGAAGTAAAGAGAATATTCTTCACGAATTGCTTCTTGAAGTCATCCTTTGTTCCGTTAGAAATCGAAAAAAATTACTTTTTAAGGTTTATCTAACTCTCAGGCTCAAGGTTTAAATTTTGGTTTATATATTAAAAATACTAGGGATCGACATGGTTTTTGGGTGGGACTCAACCTTTTAGATTGTTTTGTGTTGTCTACTTTGGAATTTATTTATTTTTTGCTAGGAAAAAGACATTGTATTAAGAGATAAACTTACAAGTCTTGTGATAGGAAATCAGGAACAATTTCCCACCACTCATTACAAGCATCAGATCTTCTACAATGTTTAGATGCTTTATCGGCAGTTGAATTAAAATCTCTACTCGGATGACTAGTTTTAAAAAATGAGAAAGATTTTAACATCACATAACAATCATCTATAATGGTGCTACTGAACCAATATAGATTGTTATTTTAATTTTTTTTAAGTAATCCATAACTTTCTTTGCATCACTATAGAGGCTGATGAAGCTCAAATTCTTGCTTCTCGCCCATTTAATAGCTAGCACAGTCAGACACTCCGCCTCTTCTGCATTCCTTGCTACTCCTTTAACTGTTTTGCACCCCTTGAAGCTACCTGCACTTGTAGTCATATAAATTCCAATTCATGCACCCCTTGAAGCTATCTGCACTTTGCAACTAAATATTTATAGGTATCACTTCATCCTACGACTGAAGAAATTTAGAATTAGGATAGGCCCCGATTTGGTTATATTAAGCTTAGGTTTAAGTTTAAAGATTTAGTTTCTACTATTTTTAGTTTAACTTGGGGTATGATTATTGTTAAAGAGTTAGTAACTTGTTATGATTAGAAATAAAGTTGGATTAGGAAATTGATGATGAAATTATGAAATATAATTGGAGTTGGGATCGTAGAAATGAGCCCTCAGATTTGTTTCTATGGATTTGTGTCTTAAAAGATGTTCGGATTTATCTCTCATGGATCTGATAGATCGGAGAATCATGTTTTCCCCCAACCTATTTTCATATATTGGGTTTGTTTCATAGACAGAGGCAACTTTTTATGTTAAACGCAGTCCGGGAATTGAGCCTATAAGTTAGTCAAGGAGAGATCCAGTGTTTGGTTAATCTGTTAACAATTTTCGAAAATCATAACTGCAATTTTAGAATGTAGGTCCCGTCATATACCAAACAACAAATAATGACCCAATTTATTGAATGTTTAGTTTTTATCTGAGTGTAACTAGATTTTTTTTATGGTCGCCTTAATGAGTACAAATGATGGGTAAGTTTCATATGGCATCATGTACAGATTTTTGGTGATTTTTGGTGTTAGTGGATTCATTTGCTTGATTTTGAGGATGGTATAAGTAAATGTATATTCAATCTCACCAAATAGCTATGCATATGACTACAAATGATGCTTAAGTTTTATATGACATCACGTACATATTTTTGGTATTAGTGTTATTAGAGTATTACTCGGTTGAACCCATAAGTTTTTCTATCTCAAACTTGTTGTCAATGTTAGGTGATCAAAACTATATCTTGATTTCTAGTCTATTAAGTCACGTTTTAGATAGGTTAGAATCGTAGTTGAGTATCAGAGATCATCCTTGAAGACTGGGGATCGACGAAGACATTTGGAGAACTTCTTAATCAGGTATGTGAAGACTGAACCATTCTATTTTACTCACTATACCATAATTATATCTATTGAGACTATGTCGTATAACTTATAGTAGATTCACAAAGAAGATGTTTCGAGTCAAGCTTGTCTTGTGAAAAATCTCGAAATATGATTTAACGATTATATGTTCAAAGGTCCTTAACAATATTATTTATATGAATTAATTTGTTGATCAATTGAAAATTGCCCATGCAAATGATTATATCACTTGGGAATGTTTCAAACATCATAAGAGACAAATATGAACTTACTAAAATTTCTACTCAGGGAAGGTTGAAGAACTCAGTTTACAAACCATAGATATCTGAGATACAGAAATACAGGAAGGTTGGCGAACCAGTTCGCAAACCACAAGTTCAGTTGGGAATAGTTCACGAACCCGATTGGCGAACAGTGGCGAATTGATTTTATAAGTTTGATAAATTGTCTAGCAGTTGGCGAACTAGGTTCACGAACCATGGTCAACTGAGTTCGGTAGTCTAGTCGGGTTGGCGAACCGGTTCACGAACGGTAGCACCCTGACTAGTGAACAGGCCCTACGGTTGGCAAACCGTTGTACCAACCTTCCCGATAATGTTTAGCAGATGTTTAAATACTTATTATTTTAATATGTTTAACATTGCTATATCTCTCTTAGAAACTTATAATAATCCATTGATCACTTAAACACTTATGCGTGTGAACTATGATTAATTTCTTAGATGTTTAAATGAACATCAAATAACTTTTAGTTATTTGGCTAACTTGCCAAACCGAACAATCATTGTACACGGTTCAGTAACCGAACCTATGTGTATAGTCTTCTATTGTAGTTTGAAGACCTAATTTGTTTGCTTGATTCTAAAGTTACCTTAGCTTGGATTATAGAGTCGCCTTTATTGACCTTTTAGGTCTACAACTAAAAATACTTCGCTTGGGGATTTGTGAAGCCAGGTCTGAATGTCTTTAGCTTGATAGTTCGTGTATCCTGATCTTGTTTTTCTGTTATCAAGGTATTTATAATCTCTCTCAGCAAAATAGATAGTAATCACAAAGTTCTTTTCGTCTCAGACTTTGTGATTCCTCAAGATAGATATTTAAAGACTAATCTGAATTGATTTTTCGATGATTGTTCTTTAGGGGTGGTTAAGAATCTAAGCTGCTCTTCGGGAGTCGTAAGTTTCATATTTGTGAAGTTTGCTAGCTTGTCTATTGCAAAAAGGTTTTCACACCTTGATCTTTGATCTAAACGGAAATCAAATAGGGTTATCCGTTAGAGGCAGATCGATCTTAAAAGTCTTCACTTTGGCTGAAACAACTCTTAGGATGTAAAGGATGTCAGTTAAGGGAATCAAGTGTGTAGAACCTTGCGAGGTTCAAGAGACGTGAAAAAGCGGGGGTCTAACAACCACACCCAATATTTCACTTAGGCAATCTGTATGGACAAACTCCAATATAATTCCAAGAGAATAAACTAGACAGTCATACTCAATCAATGGAAATATATCCAAGAGTTGTATCTCTGTTTCACAATGTAATCAACAGATAGAAATTTGCGAGCCTGATTATTATGTGAAACAACTTGAACGGTACCAAAGACCAATGTTCAAGTGTCAATCAATTTATATCAACAACCAAAGGTTGGATTATCTAATTGATTGAACTACGCACAACCTGTGATATTTCAATTATATAAACAAATATAATGCGGAAAAGAAATAACACATACACCAGAAATTTTGTTAACGATAAAACCGCAAATGCAGAAAAACCCCGGGACCTAGTCCAGATTTGAACACCACACTGTATTAAGCCGCTACAGACACTAGCCTACTCCAAGTTAACTTCGGACTGGAATGTAGTTGATCCCTAACCAATCTCACACTGATCAAGGTACAGTCGCGTTCCTTACGCCTATGAATCCTAGAAGGACTCTGCGCACTTGATTCCCTTAGCTGACCTCACCAAAAACTAAGAGTTGCTATGACCCAAAGTCGAAGACTTGATAAACCAATCTGTCTCACACAGAAAAGTCTATTGAATAGATAAATCTGTCTCCCACAGAAATACCTATGATTTTTGTTCCGTCTTTTGATAAATCAAGGTGAACAGGAACTAATTGATACACCAGACTTATATACCCGAAGAGCATCCTAGTAATATCAATCACCTCACAATAATCTTAATCGTATGGTAGCGAAACAAGATATTGTGGAATCACAAACGATGAGACGAAGATGTTTGTGACTACTTTTCATCTTGCCTATCAGAGATTAAATCTCGAGAAAATCTTAGAGAAGATAGTACTCAATCACGATAGAAAACAGCAAGATCAGAACACGCAACTATAAAGAAAATAGTTGGTTCTGGCTTCACAATCCCAATGAAGTCTTAAAGTCGTTAACCTACAGGGTTTTGGAAAAACCTAAGTTTAAAGGAGAATCGAATCTAGTCGCAACTAGTATCACACAGGAGGTGTGGGGATTAGGTTTCCCAGTTACTAGAGTTCTTCCTTAAATAGTCTTCAAATCAGGGTTTGCAATCAATGTTACCTTGGTAACAAAGCATTCAATATTCACCGTTAGATGAAAACCTGATTAGACTCAAGCTAATATCTTTCAACCGTTAGATCGAACTTAGCTTTTTACACACAAATGAAAAGTGACTTCATTTAGATATGAGTAACCGTACCTAAACGTGTACACCTTGTTGGCTCAACAATAGTTAACCGAAGTTAGCCATATGAGCACTTTCATATCAACCCTATTCATCTTAACCATAACTAGTTCAAATGACTCAAATGAAACTAGTTCTAGAGTTGTTCAATTGTTTATATTCTCATAGAAGTATACAAGACACAACTGAAGCAAAATCGATTTTGATTCACTCGAATCAATTCATGAACATTATAACCACGGTTTGCAAAAGATTGCATTCCTTATTATATAAATGTATTATTAGTTCATGAACAAACCGATTTTAGAACATAACCCACTCAAGTATGCAAATGGGTACGCATACATAAGTGGTCGGACTAAGTTTGGGTTCGCCAGTACGTGAATAGGTACGCATACCTTCCAAACTCAGTTAAGTCCCAGAACTTGAAACTCACGCCAGTACGCATACCGGTATGCATACTAAGTTCCCGGACATCCATTAAACCAACCAGTACGTATACGGGTATGCATACCATGGTTCCCGGACTTGGAATAACTTGCAACAGTTAGCATACAAGTACGAATACTGTGCTATATCCAATCATGGTTATTTGTTCTAAACTCCCATTTCAATCATTGAAACATTCTCGGAAGACGACAATAGCTGTCTCACACAAACTATTAGCTTCAAAGCAATTTTCAAGTGATCGAATGATCAATACGAACATTCCGAGTCTACATCAAATGACTGTCTCACACAAATCATGTAAGATGTTACCAGGTGATTTTCACATGATCATCTTTTGACTTTCGTCAAGAATATAAGATGAACTTGGTTGAAGCGAAAGCTTACCAACACATATTTTGAGAAATATGTAAGCGAGTTAAACTCAGCTCGAAATATCAAATGTGTATAATCGAAGTCTATATAGCTATACGACTTTTGTCTCAAATAGGAGATAGAGTAGATAGACTTTTGAGTGATAGATGAGTTCAAGTCTTCACATATCTTTTTTTGATGAATTTGGACAAGCTCCCCCTAGTAGTTCTTCGTCTTCATTCGATGAACGTCGTGAAGTCTAATGCTCAACTACACTTTCTATCCTAATCCGAGACTTAGCTATAAGTAGACTAGAAATCAAGACTTATAGTTTTGGCAACTAAACTTGACAACAAGCTTGAGATAGCAATGCTTGCGAGTTCGACCGAGCAGTGCTCTAACAAGACGTAAGGAGAGAGACTGTAACTGAATCGCTTGGAGGGTGGATTCGGTTTCAACTACATTAATTCCAGTCTTAAGTCTGATAGTAGGTTAGTGTATGTAGCGGCTTAATACGGTGTGGTGTACAATCTGGACAAGGTCTTGGGGTTTTTCTACTATTGCGGTTTCCTCATGAACAAAATTTCTGGTGTCTTGTGTTTTTCTTTTTCCGCATTATATTGTTTATCCTTATATTTGGATTCACACGGGTTTATATGTATTCAATCTAAGTAGATACGTCCGCTTAATTATAGTCAACTACGAGACTATTTTCTTGTACAATTCGTATCCTGAAAGATAGATAACAAGTTTAGTCACTTGGCAGAATTTCGATTGAATTATTTGGACACGACTAGATTGATCTTGGATATTTATTTTTGAGATCATCCAAGTACTCTACTTAACAATCAGGTTTACGGACCTTGTGTCTATATACATACTAATTAAGTAGAGGTTGAGATATTAATTATATATACATAATGTCAAGGATCATTAAGTTGGTCTTCTTGCGATTGTATTAAGTTTTGTCTATACAGGTTGCCGAAGGAAAAGGTTAGGTGTATTTGGTATCCCCTGTGTTTTCAAGTATATTCATTAGCTTGATTTTGGGGATGATATAATTTTGGTATTAATGTATTCATTAGCTTGATTTTGGGGATGGTATAAGTAAAGAGATATTTTGTAAAAGGGTTGCATGTTTTGGGGCTAATTAGGGTTTGGTTCGTAGAAGATGCAGTTGATGCGCTAGGGTCGTATCCTAACTGAAGACCGTTACTTGAAATCTTATTTTTAGGAATTATCATATAGAGATAGACCTTAATCCCGGAGCGTGAATCCATTGTTATTACACTTATCGAAGAACAAAAAAAAAAACATTTAAAGAGAGATATGAAGGATTACTGATTCCAGTAGTAATGGGACCGAATTAGAAGAATTATTGGAATCTTATTGTAGAAAGATGGATAGTAAGGGTTGTTGAAGTTTACGATGACTAAAAGAAAAGAATTAGTGGCAATGATAGTTAAGATTGGTGTTGCCATTCGTAGATGTATTGAGGATTTTTTTGTTACGAAAGGGTTAGTGAAAGTTGGGGTTTCTGATAAGATATGGGTTGTGGAAGTTTGATTCAAGGGTCGTTTCTTAATTTGGATGGGAACAGTACTCTGAGTGTTGTTACAACTAGTGTGAAGGAAAAAATAGGTGTTATCGCGGAAGTTTGGAAGGAAAACCAGCACATATCTTCTTTTAAATTTATATTCATAGTGCTGAACTAGCACATTAATTAGATACCTCTTGATGTGTATGAACCAATCTACCATCATCATCTTCTAGTTCAACAATCAGACTATGAATTTCTCTAACTTTGATACAAATATGAATGAAACTCTTAATTATGTTTAAGTATATGAATTTGAATAGAATTCATATTGAAGTTGTTGTAAAAATTGTTGTTCAGTCAACAACATATCATATCCCTTATGAACGGCATGTGTTTGAGAATATTTCTGAACCAACCGAGTTAAGTTTTAAAACATGGTTAGGATATAATGTACTTTAATTAACTACTTCATAAGGGCATTTTAGTAATAGTTTTAGATGGTCAAGCTAGCCATTGGTTAGTCAACGACCCTAACATATCAACTGCATCTTTTACGACCAAGACCATAATTAGCCACAGAACATGTGACCCTTCTACAAAATATCTCACAAGTAATATATATTCAGTCTCATCAAACAGTTATCCATTCTCGTTTTTATGAAAGTGTATCCAGGCTAGAACTTAAACTTACAAAATTAACATTTCCGGTGGTTTAAATGATCATTTAAACCACCGGAAATGTTAATTTTGTAAGTTTAAGTTATCATTTATGCCATATGATATATGTACCATATCATTTATGTGAGGGGCAGAACTTGACTTAAAGCATCCACAACGTTTGAGTTAATATGGTATATATACCATATTGAGGTGGCAGTTTAAATGATATAAAACCATTTATGCCATATATGGTAAACTAGAATGGTATATATAACATTCTAGTTTAGCTATACCAATCATATGCTGTTTAAATACCGTACCAGAGTCAAAACCCAGCTCACAAACTAACTTTAATATAGGTGTTGTTTGAAACTCCGCCTAAGATTTTGGTGTAGTTTAAAAAACACCCCTTAAGATTTTGACAATATTTTAGTGTTGTTTAAAACAAGGCCTAAGATTTGGTGTTGCTTGAAACACCGCTTAAGGATTTTTGGTGTGCATTAAAACATCGTCCAAATTTATAAAATCCAAGTAGTCGTCTTATCATTGTGCTGAACAAAAAAAATGTTATTCTTAAATAATATATATGCCATCTAAGAATAGCTTTTCCACTTTTAGCTTTTACACTGAATGTCTCTAAGTCCAAATCCAAATCCAAAGTCTTTTCCAGTAGCAAGTACCGGGTCGACTGGAGAATATCTCCCAAAATATAACATAGTTTTTACGCCGGCCTGTCAGAGCCTTGCACAACTTGCACCAGGGCAAGCAAACTGAATGTCTCTTAGTATCACTCGTTAATTTCATTATCATTTCGTTGTGAACCCAAAAGTGGCAGTATCAGCTCGAAACAGATATTCTATTGGTTTTGGTATCCACGTCTCTTTTTTCTTTTGATGTATTCCAGTTAAGAAAGAGATACATCTATTTCTATAAATGGTACTCCTCCTTGACTGTGATATTTTAAAAGACACTCATCCACCTCAAAAAACTAAGGAACATTACATTTGCGAGAATCCCAGTTGGGCGTCGTAATGAAGCCAAATATTGAATGGAGAATAGGTTGAACATTGGGCACGGTATTATACAAATACGGTGCCTTTGTGAATCGAAAAAACAATCCTTTCCTACCATGCACAACACACATAAAAACATTATTTAAGATTGTAGTTATGTAGCATTACTGCAACTTCCAGACATTTTAAGACCACCCAATGTAAAATGAAGTTCTTTTCTTTTTTTTAAGTAAAGGGGTAAAATCTTATTGAAAAGGAAAAGATATTACGAACCTCACGGAGGCCTAAGCACACAACCCACTTTAGTTGCTTTCTATAATTGCCGCTCAACTAATGATTAAGTATCTAAAAGAAATACAGGAGAACCACTCTGGAACTGATCCCCATTGATAGATATGTCTCTTGACTTCATTCATGATCTCATCTATATCTCTACCTCGCTTATTAGTCATCACCCTCTTGTTATGTTTCATCCAAATTGTCTAATGACAGCTGCTGGTGTAATGGGCCAGATTTTTCTCCCTCTTTTCCTAGCTTTGTTTACCAGCCAGTCTAGTAGATTTCTTTTTATTGTATCCTTGAAATCCCATGTTGTACCTGTTAGAGCAATGCTCGGTCGAACTCGCAAGCGTTGCCATCTCAAGATTGTTTGTCAAGTTTAGTTGTCAAAACTATAAGTCTTGATTTCTAGTCTACATATAGCTATGTCTCAGATTAGGATAGAATGTGTAGTTGAGCTTTAGACTTCAGGGCGTTCATCGATTGAAGACGAAGAACTACTAAGGGGAGCTTGTGGAACTTTATTAACAAAAGGTACGTGGAGACTTGAACTCATCTATCACTCAAAAGTCTATTTCTATTCTATCCCCTATTGAGATAAAAATCGTATAACTATTTAGACTTTACTTTATACACATTTGATATTTCAAGCTGAGTTTAACTCTCTTATATATTTCTCGAAATATGTGTTGGTAAGCTTTCGCTTTAACCAAGTTCATCTTTTATTCTTGATGAAAGTCAAAAGATGATCATGTGAAAATCGCCTGGTAACATTTTACATGATTTGTGTGAGACAGTCATTTGACGTAGACTTCGAATGCTTCGTATTGATCTATTGATCACTTGAAAATTGCTTTGAAGCTAATAGTTTGTGTGAGACAGCTATTCTCGTCTTCTAAGAATGTTTTAATGATTAAAATGGAGTTTAGAATGATTAACCATTAATTGGATATAACACAGTATGCGTACTTGTATGCTAACTGTTGCAAGTTATTCCAAGTCCGTGAACCATAGTATGCATACCCGTATGCGTACTGGTTTAACTGTTGAAGTCTGGGAACTTAGTATGCATACCCGTATGCGTACTGGCTTAATAGTTCAAGTCCGGGAATTTAGTATGCGTACCCCTTTGCATACTAATTCAACTGAGTTCGGTCGTGAACGACAGTATGCGTACCCGTTCGCATACTGGCAGACTGACCAAGTCCGGAACTCTAGGTATGCGTACTCGTTTGCATTCCTGGGTAAGTTAAGTTCTAAAATCGGTTTATTCGTGAACAAATACATTTATATAATAAGGAATGCAATCTTTGCAAACCGTGGCTATAATGTTCATGAATTGATTCGAGTGAATCAAAATCGATTTTGCTTCAATTGTGTCTTGTATACTTCTATGAGAATATAAACAATTGAACAACTCTATAACTAGTTTCATTTGAGTCATTTGAACTAGTTGTGATTAAGATGAATAAGGTTGATATGAAAGTCTTCATAAGGATAACTTCGGTTAACTATTGTAGAGCCAACTAAGTGTACACATTTAGGTACGGTTACCCATATCTAAATGAAGGTACATTTCATTTGTGTGTAACAAGCTAAGTTCGATCTAACAGTTGAAAGATATTAGCTTGAATCTAATCAGGTTTTCATCTAACAGTGAATATTTAATACTTTGTTACCAAGGTAACATTGATTGCAAACCCTGATTTGAAAACTATATAAGGGAAAGCTCTAGCAACTGGGAAACCTAATCCCCACACCTCCTGTGTGATACTAGTTGGAACTAGAGTCGATTCTCCTTTAACCTAGGTTTTTCTAAAACCATTATAGGTTAACGACTTAAAGACTTCATTGGGATTCTGAAGCCAGACCAAACTATTTTCTCTGTAGTTGCGTGTTCTGATCTTACTTTGTTCTATCGTATTGAGTACCATCTTCTCTAAGATTTGCTCGAGATTCAATCTCCGATAGGTAAGATAAAAAGTAGTCACAAACATCTTCGTCTCATCGTTTGTGATTCAACAATATCTTGTTCCGCTTCCATACAGTTAAGATCATTGTGAGGTGATTGATATTACTAGGCTGTTCTTCGAGAATATAAGTCCGGTGTATCAATTGGTTCCTGTTCACCTTGATTTATCAAAAGACGGAACAAAACTCGTAGGTATTTCTGTGGGAGACAGATTTATCTATTCAATAGACTTTTCTGTGTGAGACAGAATTGTTTATCAAGTCTTCGACTTTGGGTTGTAACAACTCTTAGTTATGGGTGAGATCACCTAAGGGAATAAAGTGCGTAGAGTCCTGCTGGGATTCAGAGGCATAAGGAACACGACTGTACCTGAAAAACGGGGGTCAAACAACCTCACCCAATATTTCGCTTAGCAATCTGTATGGACTAACTCCAATATACTTACAAGAGAATCAACTAGACAGTTAGACTCAATCTTATAAAAAGTATATCAAAGAGTTATATCTCAATCTCTTAATTCAATCCGCAATCAAATAAATAATAATTTGCGAGCCCGATTGAATATAAGATAGATAACTTGAACGGTACAAAAGACCAATGTTCAAGGATCATTCAATTTCAATCAACAACCAAAGGTTAGATTTACCAATTGACGATTCAACGCACAACATGTGATATTTCAATTATATAACAAAATATAATGCGGAAAAGAAATAACACAGACACCAAAAGTTTTGTTAACAAGGAAACCGCAAATGCAGAAAAACCCTGGGACCAAGTCAAGATTGAACACCACACTGTATTAAGCCGCTACATACACTAGCCTACTACAAACTAACTTCGGTCTGGACTGTAGTTGAACCCCAATCAATCTCACACTGATTCAAGGTACAATTGCGCTACTTACGTCTCTGATTCCAGCAGGATACCACGCACTTGATTCCCTTAGCTGATCTCAGCCACAACTAAGAGTTGCTACGACCCAAAGTCGAAGACTTGATAAACAAATCTGTATCACACAGAAAAGTCTACAGGAATAGATAAATCTGTCTCCCACAGAATTACCTACGAGTTTTGTTCCGTCTTTTGATAAATCAAGGTGAACAGGAACCAATTGATATACCGGACTTATATTCCCGAAGAACAACCTAGAAATATCAATCACCTCACAATAATCTTAATCGACTAGCGAAACAAGATATTGTGGAATCACAAACGATGAGACGAAGGTGTTTGTGACTACTTTTCTATCTTTCCTATCGGAGATATAAATCTCAAGCCAATCTTACGATTGTACTCAATCACGATAGAAACAACAAGATCAGATCACGCAACTACAGATAAAATAGTTGGGTCTGGCTTCGCAATCCCAGTGAAGTCTTTAAGTCGTTAACCTACAGGGTTTCGTAAAAAACCTAAGGTTAATGGAGAATCGACTCTAGCTTATATAACTAGTATCACACAGGAGGTGTGGGGATTGGGTTTCCCAGTTGCTAGAGTTCTCCTTTATATAGTCTCCAAATCAGGGTTTGCCATCTAAGTTACCTTGGTAACAAAGCATTCAATATTCACTGTTAGATGAAAACCTGATTAGATCGAACTTAGATTGTTATACACAAATGAAATGTTACTTCATTTAGGTTTAAGTAACCGTACCTAAACGTGTACACTTAGTTGGTTCAACAATGGTTAGCCAATGGTTAGCCAAATGAGCACTTTCATATCAACCTTATTCATTTTCACCATAACTAGTTCAAGTGACTCAAACTAACTAGTTAGAGAGTTGTTCAATTGCTTAGATCTTATAGAAGTATACAAGACATAATCGAAGCAAAATCGGTTTTGATTCACTCCAATCGATTCATGAACATTATAGCCACGGTTTGCAAAGATTGCATTCACTTTCAAACTCCAGCAGAAATTCACGGACGTGAGCTTTCCGGCAGTATGCGTACGGGTACACATACTTACCCGGATTTCCAACAACCGCCAGTACGCGTACGGGTACGCATACTTTGGGTTCCCGGTTTTTGACTTTTACACCAATGTGAGAACACACCATGTTTATATCCAAAGATGGTTACATGTTCTAAACTCTCATTTCAATCATTGAAACTTTCTTAGAGGATGTTATATAGTTGTTATTCACAAACTATTTTTCATCAAAGCGATTTTCAAGTTATTGAAATAATCAACATGACTTTCGTCACGAGTAAAGATGAAATTGGCCAAAGCGAAAGCTTACCAACACATATTTCGAGAAATAGATAAGCGAGATAAACTCGTCTCGAAATAGCAAATGTATATAATCGAAGTCTATATAACGATACGATTTTTGTCTCAAGATAGGAGATAAAATAGATAGACTTTTGAGTGATAGATAAGTTCAAGTCTCCACATACCTTTTTGTCGATGAAGTTCCACAAGTTTCTTGAGTAGTTCTTCATCTTTGCATGATGAACGCCGTGGAGTCTAGAGCTACTCTACACTTACTATCCTAGTCCGAGACTTAGCTATAAGTAGACTAGAAATCAAGACTTATAGTTTTGGCAACTAAACTTGACAAACAAGCTTGAGATAACAACACTTGCGAGTTCGACCGAGCAGTGCTCTAACAATCTCTCCCTTTGTCAATTTTAGTGACAAAACTATTAATACATATGGAATACAAAATAAATAAACATTGTAGCTTCTCATCCAAATGCTTGATCTCCTTGGTTCTTCAACATTACTCGAAATCTTTGTCACTTCCAAGTACTCCAATGATATTAAAGATGTTCAGTTCAGCATCATCGTTGTTAAAGATCCGTAGCCATAACAATGAGAAAACAATAGCTCTCAATCATTGTTATACAGTGTCATAGTATTATTACACAACATCAAAGTTCAATTGTATCACAACTTTGACAACAATACTATGGTGATATATATCACTCCCCCTTAGTCAATACTTCATCTCACATGAAAACCACTCCCCCTTACATAATGATCCAAAAACCATATGTATTTGTAGTGTGAACTACACATTAATTCTCCCCATTTTTGTCAATAAAATTGGCAAAGGTACGAAAATTAGTGGGATCCTAATGAAATTTCCATAGAGATACTTCTTGACCAAAAGAAAAGCACATATCAACTTTTTTAGATGCAATCATATAGTCGAAACTAAATGCATTCATCAAAGAGTTTATAAAGATACAAGATAACCCCTTTAATATTCCACAGCCGCACTCCCCATAAAGATTTTGCAATTAAGCACAAGTTCATTAAGAACTCTCCCCCATAAAATGTCATTCTCGAAAGAACAACAAGAGCAACCTTACTTTCACAAGAAAAGAAGGATTTCTTTGGACATTAACAAATCACATAAGAATATGAATTTGTATCCAAAAATCTCAATTAAATTAACCACAAGAGAACCCATGATTAATTTAATCGGAAATTCTCACATAAGAAAACTTACGGAGCCGCACAGTATATTACGTAAAAATGTGGATCAGGGAAGATCAATACTGCGGAATAAACAAAGATTCATTATATTCTTCATCACTATTTGCACAATGACGTATAATATACATAATCTTTGTAAACAAAAGCTCATCATATCTTCCATCAATATTTTCATAATGATATAATAGGCTTAACTTTTGTTTTGTCAAAAGTTCATTCAATCTTTTATCAATACTTGCATACAGACATATGAAAGACTTAACTTTTGACCACGTATGGGACAATTATAGTTCACAGACGCAAACACACATATCCCATAACAAGTTGCAATATATGAAACCATAAAGATTAATACAACAAAATCATCTTCCAAGTAAACTTTAGAATTTAAATAAATAAATCTAAAAACATTGCAAGATGAAAATTGTTGTAAATAGATGTGTACTCACAATAATGGCTATTCCAAACCCTAGTTATCCTTCTTAAAAACACAAGAATAAATTCTCATAAGAAGTTTCCTAAAAGAAATAAGAATCAAGTTTCTTTGACAACATCATACCTTTGAAAGGGTCCATCATAAAAGGT
The DNA here is from genome assembly GCA_023531105.1 of Papaver atlanticum. Classification (NCBI taxonomy): domain Eukaryota; kingdom Viridiplantae; phylum Streptophyta; class Magnoliopsida; order Ranunculales; family Papaveraceae; genus Papaver; species Papaver atlanticum. The sequence continues at coordinate 13,244,769 of JAJJMB010011222.1, read as the reverse complement.
ATCGCTGGTATCCTTGATTCTCTTGACCGTGGAAACTTCATGCTCATAAGTAAGAACTTTGACTTTCCGATCAACAATGCGGGTAAGATGCCTAGCTTTGACACAGTCCATGATGAGTTTCTTCTGATTCCTGATCAAGATGTTTTGATTATGAAGGATTTTGGCCTGACCATTAATAAGCTGATTTATTTGCAGTTGAAGATTTGCAAACTCGACCCTCGAGTCATTCTGAAAAAGAATGATTAAACCCTTGACAGATTCTCCAACCCAGGAGTTGTACTCTTTCTTTTCAATCATCCTTTTCAAGACAAGTTCTTGAACAGAATCGCATCTTTTAGAGTCTTCTTCCATCTCAAGATTCACAACTTCTTGAGGTCTTGAGGAGTTTTCCATTTTTTTTTATTAGGGAAGACAAAACAATATAAGATATATATATATATATGTTTTCAAGCAAGAGAGTGGCACCCTTGTTGTGGAAACCCTAAAACTCCCAAGAGAGACACGGACGTTCGTGGACTAGTTGACAATAACAGAACAGAAGAGATCCAAGAAGAATCAAATACTCTCTGTTTTCATATATCCCTCATCATCATGACTCAATAATTAAAAATTTAATCAGAGCATAAGAGGGAGGTACATAGCAACAAAAGAAAACAGCATAGTCAAATATAAAACAAATGGAAAACTACATTAGACTTGAGTATCTCCAAAATGTCATTCTTGCATCTCTCAAGTTAGATACAAGAATGAAATTGCCTACGATTAGGTAGTCAAGTGAGATGTGATCCCACTATGAGTATTGAGAGATGAGTTGTATATTCCATCTGAAGGTTTGAACCAGGTATTCCTTCCCTTCTTTCGGTTATTTTTTATTCCAGAAGAATTCAACATAACCTTGTTAGGTGATCCATCAGAAATATTTTTCTGAGGATTAAGTCTAGGACCTCTAGAAATTGGTTCCAGAGAGTTAGAAGAGACAAGTATCCACCATCTAGACTTAGATTTACCAGACTTATTCTCATAAATACTGGGAACGTGTATTTTTGTGGTGTAAGAATTTGTACCATTCAGAAGAACACGATTCCCTTGGTGATTTCGAGATGAGTGGCCATTGAAATCCATTTTATGAGAATCCTGTTTTTTTTTGCGGGAATGAAATCCATTGAAGTTGTCATTAGAGAGTTTACTCTGTCGACAGTGAAAAGAAGTAGATTTTGAAGATCAGAAATCTGTTTCTTTCTAGCAAAACAATGTTGGACATAGTGATTCTTTTTCCCACATAAGGAACAGGTTCGTGGAAGAGAAACATTGGAAGAAACCTATTTTAAATTCATAGCCCTGTTAGAAGATTGCAAGTTATTCTTAGCAGGAACTTCCTTTGGAGAGCATCTCTTCATGTACTGTAATTTTGTCTTAGAATTGGTGATCAGTACAGAAGAATTTCTCATTAAAATAGAGTTTTCCTTTTCCAAGGATTTGCACTGTTCTTGGGCTAGAATAAGGGATGCATCCAGTTTCTCTTTTTCAATAAGAAGTCTGTTTAGATCAGATGAATGCATCTCGATCAAACATTTTTCTCTAATTGAGTCTTCTTTAACAATATTCTCAAGAACACTAATCTTTTCACGATGTAGAGTATTTTCTTGAATTAGTTTTTCAATATTGTTGGAAAAGGACTCAATGATACTATAGAGTTCCCGTTCTTGACCAAGGGACTTTTCAAATTCATCAATGAGCTGAGCATGATTTTGAAAATCAATAGCCTCAGTAGATTTTTTTGAGATTCTGGTGAGATCCATTTCAGCTTTTGAAAAAGTGTCAAATGTCTCATTAGAGGAAATGTTATCAAAATTTGATAAAAACATCTTTCTACCTCGGGATTCGGAAGAATCAGCTAAGGAGTTATCCTTTGAAGCAATCCCAAGACATTTGGCATAATTAAAAGCTTTAGAAGATATTTTGGTGTGCGTAAATGCAAGAGATGAACTTCTGTCCACAGAGTCAGATCGTTACAAACACAGACTTATAAGGTTTTTAAACGTGTTTGCCTTCTCTGACACCAATTGAAAAAGCGGGGGTCAAACAACCTCACCCAATATTTCTCTTAGCAATCTGTATGGACTAACTCCAATATACTTACAAGAGAATCAACTAGACAGTTAGACTCAATCTTATAAAAAATATATCAAAGAGTTATATCTCAATCTCTTAATTCAATCCGCAATCAAACAAATAATAATTTGCGAGCCCAATTGAATATAAGAGAGATAACTTGAACGGTACCAAATACCAATGTTCAAGGATCATTCAATTTCAATCAACAACCAAAGGTTGGATTTACCATTTGATCGATTCAATGCACAACCTGTGATATTTCAATTATATAACAAAATATAATGCGGAAAAGAAATAACACAGACACCAGAAGTTTTGTTAACGAGGAAACCGCAAATGCAGAAAAACCCCGGGACCTAGTCCAGATTGAACACCACACTGTATTAAGCTGCTACAGACACTAGCCTACTAAAAACTAACTTCGGTCTTGACTGTAGTTGAACCCCAATCAATCTCACACTGATTTAAGGTATAGTTGCGCTCCTTACATCTCTGATTCCAGCAGGATGCTACACACTTGATTCCCTTAGCTGATCTAACCCACAACTAAGAGTTGCTACGACCCAAAGTCGAAGACTTGATAAACAAATCTGTATCACACAGAAAAGTTTATAGGAATCGATAAATCTATCTCCCACAAAAATACCTACGGGTTTTGTTCCGTCCTTTGATAAATCAAGGTGAACAGGAACCAATTGATATACCGGACTTATATTCCCGAAGAACATCCTAGAAATATCAATCACCTCACAATAATCTTAATCGACTAGCGAAACAAGATATTGTGGAATCACAAACGATGAGATGAAGGTGTTTGTGACTACTTTTCTATCTTGCCTATCGGAGATATAAATGTCAAGCCAATCTTACAATTGTACTCAATCACGATAGAAACAACAAGATCAGATCACGCAACTACAAATAAAATAGTTGGATCTGGCTTCACAATCCCAATGAAGTCTTTAAGTCGTTAACCTACAGGGTTTCGTGAAAAACCTAAGGTTAAAGGAGAATCGACTCTAGATTATACAACTAGTATATCACACAGGAGGTGTGGGGATTGGGTTTCCCAGTTGCTAGAGTTCTCCTTTATATAGTCTCCAAATCAGGGTTTGCAATCTAAGTTACCTTGGTAACAAAGCATTCAATATTCACCATTAGATTAAAACCTGATTAGATTCAAGCTAATATATTTCAACCGTCAGATCGAACTTAGCTTGTTAAACACAAATGAAATGTAACTTCATTTAGGTTTGAGTAACCGTACCTAAACGTGTACACTTAGTTGGTTCAACAATAGTTAATCAATGGTTAGCCATATAAGCACTTTCATATCAACCTTATTCATCTTCACCATAACTAGTTCAAGTGACTCGTTAGAGAGTTGTTCAATTGCTTAGATCTTATAGAAGTATACAAGACACAATGGAAGCAAAATCGGTTTTGATTCACTCGAATCGATTCATGAACATTATAACCACGGTGTGCAAAGATTGCATTCCTTAATATATAAATGTTTTAGTTCATGAACAAACTGATTTTAGAAAGTAACCTACTTAAGTATGCATACGGGTACGCATACTTACCCGGATTTCCAACAACCGCCAGTACGCGTACGGGTACTCATACTTTGGGTTCCCAGTTTTTGACTTTTACACAAATGTGAAAACACACCATGTTTATATCAAAAGATGGTTACATGTTCTAAACTCTCATTTCAATCATTGAAACTTTCTTAGAGGATGTTATATAGTTGTTATTCACAAACTATTTTTCATCAAAGCGATTTTCAAGTTATTGAAATAATCAACATGACTTTCGTCACGAGTAAAGATGAACTTTGCTAAAGCGAAAGCTTACCAACACATATTTGGAGAAATAGATAAGCGAGATAAACTCGGCTCGAAATAGCAAATGTGTATAATCGAAGTCTATATAGCAATACGACTTTTGTCTCAAGATAGGAGATAAAATAGATAGACTTTTGAGTGATAGATAAGTTCAAGTCTCCACATACCTTTTTGTCGATGAAGTTCCACAAGTTCCTTGAGTAGTTCTTTGTCTTTGAATGATGAACGCCGTGGAGTCTAGAGATCAACTACACTTACTATCCTAGTCCGAGACTTAGCTATAAGTAGACTAGAAATCAAGACTTATAGTTTTGGCAACTAAACTTGAAAAATAAGCTTGAGATAGCAAGGTTTGTGAGTTTGACCGAGCAGTGCTCTAACAGTACCGTAATCAGTATGAGATTGGTTAGGGATCAACTACATTCCAGTCTAAAGTTAACTTGTAGTAAGCTAGAGTCTGTAGCGGCTTAATACAGTGTGGTGTTCAAATCTGGACTAGGTCTCGAGGTTTTTCTGCATTTGCGGTTTCCTCGTTAACAAAATTTCTTGTGTCTGTCTTATTTTTTTTCCGCATTATATTTTTTATATAATTGAAATATCACAGGTTGTGCATAGTTAAATCAATTAGATAATCCAATCTTTGGTTGTTTATATAAATTGATTGACACTTGAACATTGGTCTTTGGTACCGTTCAAGTTGTTTCTCATAATAATCAGGATGGAGGATTTCTATCTGTTTGATTTGCTGATTACATTGAGAAACAGATATATAACTCTTGGATGTATTTTCTTTAATTGAGTCTGACTGTCTAGTTTATTCTCTTGGAAATATATTGGAGTTAGTCCATACAAATTGCCGAAAGTAAATATTGGGTATGGTTGTTAGACCCCCGCTTTTTCAATTGGTATCAGAGTAGGCAAACACGTTTAAGACCTCATAAGTCTGTGTTTGTAGCAATCTGACTCTATGGACTGTAGTGCTATCTCTGACAAACGCATTGAAAAGACGAGGGTACCCAAATACACCACAATCTTTAATTTATCCACCTATAAGTCCTCTTACCGAAAGTGATTGTCTATGGACAAAGTCGAGACAGTACGACAAATCGGTATTCACACTTTGTGTGATCGTCTATGGATATGAGATCGAGATAATACACCAATCAAAGTATGATTACTTGAAAATAGGTTCGGACTTAACCAAACTCTATAGGATCACTATCAAGTAAAGCAGAGTTAAAATTTGTGTATTTTACTTCTAATTATAATAAACAATTATAATTGCGGAAATAGAAAAGTAAAAGACACGGAAAGATTTTTGTAACGAGGAAACCGCAAATGCACAAAACCCCCGGGACCTAGTCCAGAATTGAATACTCTCATAATTAAGTCGCTATACAAAATCTAAACCAACTTTGTATAGCTGATACCAAGCAACTAACCTTATTCACTTAGTTTCTTCAGTATCCCTGCGCTTCCGACTTCGATGAGTGCACACACTGGAACAATTCCTTTGGATCGTATTCCAGACAGTAAAGGAACAACAAATCAGTTTGGTAACAAATCTCTTGATTCTTTAAGATAAAGATATCCCGAGTCATATGCAAAGGCTCTTCCGTTTAATCTAATAAACTCCTTTGCTTGGTTAGATCAATCTATCCAATAACTACTGAAGCAGTCAAGTTTAGATTTGAAATCAATCAATATAGATTCTAACAAGAAACTATAAGGTGATTCCGATCTCACACAACTAATCAATCGAATAAATCTGATTCTAGTTGGATCCCAGCCGATCAAGGCTTGTGCTACACAAAGATATGAGAAACCAATAAGAAATCTTATTCGTCTTCAAATCTTCTTTAGTCTTCAATTAAACCTGCACAACACCACTTGAATCTCTTGTGATCAATCACGCACAGAACGTAGTCTGTTAACAATGGATTATCACAAGACGTCTTTAGATCTACAAAAAGTTCTAAAGAATCCGTCGACACTTCGATCTAGTTTAAGTGAATCTTATATCAGGAGAGAAGATTCTCAAGAATAAACAAACTAGGTGCAATCAAAGTTCAACAACCGTTAGTCAATCAAATCAAATCGAAAACTAATAATACTACAATTATCTATTTTCCCACAAACGGTACTCGTAGAGCTTCTTGATCCCACAGAAGTCTTTAAACGAGCGGTCGTAAGAGATTTCTCCTAATTAGGGTACTTTCATCTCCGAATAGACAGCTCCACCAGTAACAACACAACTAGGTAGTTTTGCTGGCTCTTAGGATAGTTTACATGAAATGCAAACTTGATTTATAGACCAAGGAAGTTTGGACACCAAGGAATTTGCAAAACCGAAATATTCTTAAGATATGCAAAATATTCCCAAATCGGTTTTCATAATTCCAGGAAATGCTTTGTCTAATATTTTCCGAAATCTCTCAATAGAAAATCTCCAATTAGTAAATGCACATTACTAATTTTTATTCTCTAGAGATATGCATTTAATTGCTGGTAATTAAAGCATATAAAACGAACAACCTTAATTAAAAGATTCTTAATTTATTTCGGAACGGAATCTCCTTGAGTAATTAAGGAATATCTTTGAACAATAAAAGATAAGAGTTACTGTTCATGTTCAAAGTATGTTGACATCTTTTCTTTGTAAATCATCTTTCATATTTACAATCTTGGAATCGATTATACCACACTTCCAAACAAGTTTAGAATTGGTTCATCTGTATTCCAAGACAACTATGTGATTGATCAAATATAAAATCACATTCATGGGTTCAATCGGTTCTACCAATCACTGGGATCGGTTATACGTTAATATGGAACACTTGTGATCGGTCACACAAGTTACCAAGACCGGTTACATCAGTTACCAGGATCAGTTACATCAATTACCAGGACCGGTTATCATATACACATGACGCATTTATGTGTCTATTTTCATCTCTATTGTGTATATTTTTAGTACCCATTTTTGTACTAATGTTGGTATTTTATCCCTTTGTAGGTATTTTTGGGGAATAAACATTTTTGGGAAAATTGGCTCGAAAAGTTGTTATAGGCTCCTGGGAGGACACTTGCTATTCGGACTCTCATTTTGGATAAGGGGTAACCCATTTCCAAGCAGCTGCTAAGCACAGACCGGCACTGGATAGGGGGAGGTCAAATTTCTAAAAATTTCAAAACAAAAATTGGCGGGAATTTTCTTTACAGAAAACAGAATTTTTCTGTTTGATTTTTGGACGATTTTTAAGGCGATTCAATGGCTTATTTTCGTTGGGTTAACTCTGTTAAGGATAAACAAGTATGGTATGGGCTGTAGAATCGATTAAACAGGGATAGAAATCCGTGTTGGAGCAAAACAGGGAGAATTCACAATTTGAGTTATTTTCGGTTTACAAAAGAATTTGTAAAGAGTTTACGGCAAGATAGGAGTGTATGGAGTCCTTATTCAGTCCTGGGAGAGTTTAAGAGAGTTTGGAAACCAAGTTAACGCGTAAAAAGAAGATTAAAATCCCATAACGTGCGGTGAAGAAAAAAGAAAATATTTGGATTAACTCGAGTAATTTTGTGGTTTGGAGGCTATATATAGGTTGATTCAAGTCATATTTAGATATACAAACAATTTGGGGAAGTTTGGAGAAGTTTAGAGCTATAGAGAAGCGAGAAAAAAATCACAGAATCGAGTTCAGAAACTTTCCTGCTGCTGCTGTGAAGAAGAAGACGAAGAACATTAGACCCTCAGAATCAGTCGCAGTGGCAGACTTATTTTCAGTGACAACGAGGTACGGTCGCATCTTCCTTCAGTCACAGAAGCTCTTCAGCAACGACTCAGACTTCTGTTTTAGACCTTCAGCAACTACAGAATCCGCTGCTTAGCACTTTTCACTCTTTTAATCAACTTTTGAACACCAAATATGTATTTTGAGCAAGTGATTAATATGAGGAGCTAAACCCCTTAGCCGAGGCGACGGAGGAAGCCATTGTTCCATGAAAAGTGGTATAGTTCTATTTTAATTATTTATTGCAATTATTTTACATGATTATTTGCAAAGAACTTAAAAGAAAAATTGGTTTTTATTGAGTAGTTGTGAAGTGTTTTGATGGGACATGCTTGGTTTTAATACTTTTGATGTTTCATGCTTCGTGCTTACAATTATTACTTCAAAAATCTATTAGAGGCAAATATTAGAATCACTTTAAAGAAGAATATTGCATGAATATTGATTAGAGTTTATCAATTAATTGGTCAATGGTGGAATCCAAAGTCTCGGTATTTTCTTATTATTGTCAAAACAAATCTATTTAATTTTCGAAAATCCTTCACAAGTTCGAGCAATGAACCTTTTTACCACTACAACTATAAAACGACATCAGGTCACACCAGTCACTAGGATCGGTTACACCAATTATTAGGACCGGTTACACCAATTACAAGGATCGATTACAACACTTTATTGTGATCGGTCACACCAATTACTAAGATCGGTCACACCAATTACAAATATCGACCATACCATCTCAGGTGATTACTTAGGATCGGTTACACTAATTAATCAAAACTAGTCATACCAAATCATAAGTCAGGCATTGTGATTAGTTATACCAAAATACTTAACAAGTAAGGATCAGTTCTACCATCTCACTCATATTTGTAATCCAAAGATTTGCAATGAATAGCCATACCAATAAGCCTAGCGATTTCCTTTTCAATTCATAAAACAAGTTCATGAATGTACTTCCTTTAAACAAATGTAAAACATTGTTTCCTAGGATGAAATATTCACCTTTACCCATACACATAATCATAACAACATTCATAAGATTATGTCGATGTCAAATCTACGAAGTTCAAAAGATAAGCGTTATACTTCATAGTATAATTCCTTAATACTATGATCATGTAATCATGTCCCACTACTAGAGTAAAATATTCATGCACAGCTTCGCAGTTATGTTTTCAATATAGCACGACTTGAAAGATACGCCAGGAATGAAACAGTTCAAGTCAATATTACTAACCTCAAGAGGAAGGATGATGTCGTCGTTGTAGCTCATTACTTCTTCATGTTCTTTAGGTCTTCGAGTAATACTATTGTGTCTCATATTCCTAGAATTTCTAGTCTAACCTATACGAAGTTGTCTCTAGTACATAATCAAGCGACTCTTAGATGAGTTTTGATTCACTAAAATATGACAACCAAACTTGACATACCAACGCTTGGTGGGTTCAACCGAGCTATGATCTAACAATCTCCCCCTTTGTCAATTTTAATGACAAAACTCTTAATACATATGGAAAACAAATTACAAGAATTCATTATACATACGCTTGATTCCAAGTTTCAACAACACGGTAACCTGCATATATTCAATCAATAAATGTCGTTGTTGACATCTGAATAGCAAAGCTTATACTCCCCCTAAAGGTAAGATAGGTAGATATTAAATCTGAACATCTTTGTTATTCCCCTTTTGTTGTCAAGATAACTACACATCAATATGATATGTTTCTCCCCCTTAGTCAATGCTTTACTCTTTCGTTAGATATAACGTTTAAGCACAATTGTCCTTTCCTTAGTGATTGCAAATCACTTGTTTACTCCATATATTTCTCCCCCTTTTTGTCATAAAATGACAAAGGTTCGAGCGAGTAAAGGTCAAACCGAAAGGATCTTACAAATCTAAAAGAGTTGTACATAACCTATAAGAGTTAAGCACGAAGGTTTCACATACCACTTTAGATAACCAATATTAAAACCAAAACTACAAGTAATTTAGTTTTAATATGTTATCAAGGAATACTATTTCCGGTAGCAATTTTCCCTAATAGTTTAACAAATTAACTAAGAAACTTAGTTCCCTTTTTAAACCTATTGTAGACATACAATCGCTTATTTCGATAAGACCAAAATAAAGATCAGAATTAACTTCATTTCTCTCATCAGGTTCTAATTATTCAGACAATAACTTAGACCTTTCTCTTTAGACAAGACAAGTACTAGGTTAGTTAACTAGTATTTCTTGTCAAGGCATTCGATTAGACTTGAATAACCGAATCCTTCAATTTGATAAGTCTAACTAAGATCAGAATTAACTTAGTTTCTCTTATCCAGAATCAAATTTGACTAAACAAATGATCCCATATTTTGTTATTTTCTTAACCGGAAGCAATTGAAACAAATATAGACATTATAGTACCGCAATTGCACTGAGATTTCGTTAAACAAAAACATTTGATACCAAACAAAGAAGATACCAAACAATAAATCAAATGAATTGACACAGTTTTTCTTAACCGGAAACAATTGAACATACATAATGGAATATATCAATTGTACCGAAATTTTGTTAAGTAAAAGCAAAATATATGCAATATAAACAGGCTTTTCTTAAACAGGAAAATGATTAACTAACAAATTCGTTACCTCAGATTCCGCATCCTCTTCTCCCCAGAAAGATATATCATTAAGCGCAAGTTCAAGTTAGAACTCTCACCCAGTATGTTGTCATTCTCTTGCAAGAACAAAAGAACAACAACAAGAGCAACCTTTACCAGAGAAAGGTGATGTGTTTTTCAAAATTGTTGTAGTAATAGGTTCGTTGAGACTTGTGAAAGAAGATTTTTTTAGACTTAATTTTATAAATAAAAATAACAAACTCAAATAAAAAGGTGATGTGAATATTGTGGAGAAACTGGGGATAGGATTCCACCATTGGACGATATTAGTGATTTAATAAAACAATAATTATGCAACTCAACATTCAATTTGATTCGAATAGTGTTGCCTAGACATGTAGATTTCCAAAAGAATAACTGTTAATCGCAATCATAGAACATCAAAACACTAAAGAAAGCATGCTCTATCAAACGAAAATACAGCTAACTAGTCAAAATCATAAAACCAATTTTTTAGTTCAATGCAAAAATCATAATAGAATTGCTATAATTAATTTAAAATAAAGATATATCACTTTTACCGAAACAACAGCTTCCTCCATCGCCCCAAGGATTGGGTCTAGCTCATCATCTTGGAAACACGCTCAAAATTGATTTTTATTGCTCAAAGTGTGTTCACAATAATGAAATGGGAGAACAAATAATAAAAACGGGTTTGTAACACTATATTAGTTACAAAATCAATTGTTACAGAGAACGATAATTACTAACTGTCGATGTTACTGTAGCAGAACGAATGCCCTTGGGTGTCTTTTGTTCTTCGTGTGTTCTTCACCAGCAGCAAACTATTCTTCTGCAACTCGAATTTTCCCAGCTCTGTTATACTGACTGTAAACTGCTCCCAATTCTCTCCCCTCATTCGTCTGACTCCCAGTGACTATTTATAACCCAATAGCAACAAAATATCTCGTAATAACTGCAAATAATCCTCCCATAACTCCCTCTGCAAAACACGGGAATTATTTCCTTCTATCTCTCTGCATGCTTCTGTCAGCTGTCGATATACTCCAACCTCATTCAGAACACGATCAGAAGGAGTCAAACTCTCCCCATACACACGCAGAACTCCAAAAATGTCTCGGAAAATCCCGAGAATTCCTCATGTACGTGTGTGAATACCCTGTTCTTTCAAACTTGCGTGAACTCTTCTCCTTTTCTATTCCAGCACGATTATGACTCCTGTTTTAGACTAACAGGATATTCCCAATCAAAATCCAGGATAAAATCTCGCCAGAATCCTTCCATACTTAGCCGAAAAATCCCGTGTCACTCTGTTTTATCCAATCCCGAATTTCCAGCCAATTTGGATCAATTCTAGCAACCCTAATACGCCTGTTAAGCTTAATCAAGTCTTCTCGTGCAAATTCAGCCATTGAGTCTCACTGCAGCTCTTCCAAATCCAAAGCAGAATATGTTGAAAGTGAGAAAACCAGTTTCCCTCCAAAACCAAGATTCAAATGAGGAAGAAAAGGGTACCCCTTAACCAACAGCTGGGGGTGCGAATATCAGGTGGGTGCCCCTTAGTAATTGAGGTTCCCCTTATCCAAAGTGGGGGTCTGTTTAGCAAATGTCCTCCGGGGTGCCTTTGACACTTTTTTCGAGCCATTTTTTCCGAAAATGTTTATTTCCAAAAATACATAAAAACACAATATTAGTACAAAAATCGAGTTCTAACAATACAGACATCGAGGACAATTCAGACACAAAAATGTGTCTATCAAAAGGTTGAATCGGTTTTAACTAATGCGTGCCAATAACAAAAGTTGAAAACCCGAAACACATATGTTATGCTAAACACAACTCATGTAAACACAAATTTATTCAACATATTGTGACTTTTCACATATGAGTTTCAATCGGAACACCTTATGATCTTTTGATAAAGCCCACCAACATGAGCTAGAACTTAATCCCGCTAAATCAAAAAGCCACACAAACCATAAGGGTTCACATCATATGAGATCGAATATTAAGGTTATGAAAACCAAAATCAGACATCCCATAAACCGAAAACACATAGCAAAAATATAGACATTTAAACACAGGCTATGTAATCAGAAACTATCACAAGAAAAATTATAACAATTTTATTCATAAATAATGATAGTTTTATTCAAAAATAGACCTTATACAATAATCGAAATAAATCAAAAATTGATGTCTATTTTTTCTTGGAAATAAGAAGGTAGACTACTCCTTATTTGTCGGCTACTCATAAGATTCTTGCTCAGAGTCTTGGTTTTCTTCGCCTTTTAAGAACTCATCATTGATCTCCAAGATTCCTTTAAAAGTTTCTGGATCATTTCGAGCGGCAAAGGCTAACTGTTTCTGAATACAGTTTAATTGTCTTCCAAGACGTAAAATATGAAACAAGATGTCTCCATTGCTATAGATTTGAGCAGTTGAAACAATAGTTCCTCTTTCTTTTCGAGTTTTACTCATTTGCTTGATGATTCCCTGAGAGACAGTGTTAGACCATTGCTCGGTCGAACTCAGAAGCGTTGCTATCTAAAGCTTGTTGTCAAGTTTAGTTCCCAAAACTATAAGTCTTGATTTCTAGTCTACTTATAGCTAAGTCTCGGACTAGGATAGAAAGTGTAGTTTATCTTTAGACTCCATGGCGAACATCATACAAAGAAGAAGAACTACTCAAGGAACTGGTGGAACTTCATCGACTAAAAGGTGTGTGGAGACTTGAACTTATCTATCACTCGAAAAGTCTATCTACTCTATCTCTTATCTTGAGACAAAAATCGTATTTCTATATAGACTTCGATTATACACATTTGCTATTTCGAGTCGAGTTTATCTCGCTTATCTTTTTCTTGAAATATGTGTTGGTAAGCTTTCGCTTTGGCCAAGTTCATCTTTACAAGTGAAGAAAGTCATGTTGATTATTTAAATATCCTGAAAATTGCTTTGATGAAAAATAGTGTGTGAATAACCTCTATTTAACATCCTCTAAGAATGTTTCAATGATTGAAATAAAGAGTTTAAAACATGTAACCATCTTTGGATATAAGCATATAATGTGTTCACGCATTAGTGTATATGTCCAAAACCGGGAACCAAATGTATGCATACTTGTGTGTGTACTAAATGGTTGATGGAGACTGGGTAAGTATGCGTACCCATACGCATACTGGCGGAAGTTCCTGACCGTGAATTTTTGCTTAGTTTGAAAATCAAAACCAACTCAATCCGATCACCTAAGTATGCATACCCGTACGCATACTGGCGGAAAGTTCACGTCCGTGAATTTCTGCTGAGTTTGGAAACTAAAACAAACTCAAATCCGGTTACTTAAGTACGAGTACCTGTACGCATACTTAAGTGTGTTACTTTCTAAAATTAGTTTATTCGTGAACTTAAATATATATAAACTAAGGAATGCATATTTTCAAACCGTAGCTACAAATTTCATGAATCGATTCGAGTGAATAAAAACCGATTTTGCTTCGATTGTGTCTTGTATACTTCTATGAGATCTAAGCAATTGAATAACTCTTGAACTAGTTCATTTGAGTCATTTGGACTAGTTATGGTGAAGATGAATAAGGTTGATATGAAAGTGCTCATATGGCTAACCATTTGGTTAACTACTGTTGAACCAACAACTTGTATACGTTTAGGTACGGTTACTCAAACCTAAATGATGTTTATTTCATTTGTGTATAACAAGCTAAGTTTGATATAATGGTTGAAAGATATTAGCTTGAATCTAATCAGGTTTTCATCTAACGGTGAATATTGAATGCTTTGTTACCAAGGTAACTTAAATTGCAAACCCTGATTTGGAGACTATATAAAGGAGAACTCTAGCAACTGGGAAAGGTAATCCCCACACCTCCTGTGTGATACTAGTTGTATAAGCTAGAGTCGATTCTCCTTTAACCTTAGGTTTCTACCGAGACCCTGTAGGTTAATGACTTGAAGACTTCATTGGGATTGTGAAGCCAGTCCCAACAATTTTCTCTGTAGTTGCATGATCTGATCTTGCTGTTTTAATCGTATTGAGTACAATTGTAAAATTGGCTTCAGATTAATTTCTCCGATAGGAAAGATAGAAAAGTAATCACAAACATCTTCGTCTCATCGTTTGTGGTTCCACAATATCTTGTTTCGTTAGTCGATTAAGATTATTGTGAGGTTATTGATAATTCTAGGCTGTTCTTAGGGAATATAAGTCTGGGTTATCGATTGGTTCATGTTCACGTTGATTTATCAAAAGACGGAACAAAAACTTGTAGCTATTTCTGTGGGAGACAGATTTATCTATTATGTAGACTTTTCTGTGTGATACAGATTTGTTTATTAAAGTCTTCGACGTTGGGTCGTAGAAACTCTTAGTTGTGGGTGAGATCAGCTAAGGGAATCAAGTGCATAGTATCCTGCTGGGATCAGAGACGTAAGGAGCGCAACTGTACCTTGGATCAGTGTGAGATTGATTGGGCTTAAACTAAAGTCCAGACCGAAGTTAGTTTGTAGTAGGCTAGTATTTTTAGCGGCTTAATGCAGTGTGTGTTCAATCCGGACTAGGTCTCGGGGTTTTTCTGCATTTGCGGTTTCCTCGTTAAAAAAACTTCTGGTATCTGTGTTATTTCTTTTCCGCATTATATTTTGTTATATAATTGAAATATCACAGGTTGTGTGTTGAATCAATCAATTGGGAAATCCGACCTTTTGTTGTTGATTGAAATTGATTGATACTTGAACATTGGTCTTTGGTACCGTTCAAGTTAATTTCTCTTGTATTCAATTAGACTCGCAGATTTCTATTTGCTTGAGTAAGGATTGAATCGATAAATTGAGATATAACTCTTTGATATACTTTTTTATTAAGATTGAGTCTGACTGTCTAGTTGATTCTCTTAAAAGTATATTGGAGTTAGTCCATACATATTTCTAAGAGAATTATTGGGTGAGGTTGTTGTACCCCCACTTTTTCAATTGGTATCAGAGCGGGCAAACACGTTTAAGACCTTATAAGTCTGTGTTTGTAGCGATCCGACTCTATGGACAGAAGTGCTATCTCTATAAACGTACCACCAGTCTTCAATGGCTCAAATTACTTATGGTGGAAAATTTTTATGCGTGCCTTTCTTCAAGCGTGTGATTTTCAATCATGGGTTTATGTAGTTAATGGCTATGATGCTCCCGTTGTGGCAGTAGGAGATGCAACCATACCGAAAGATATTGGTGCATATAACGCTGCTGAGATACTTGCTACAAAGCAAAATTCCGACGGTTTGAATGTCATCATACATGGCATTACCCCATATCTTCAGCACCATGTGACTACGTGCACTCGGTCTAAATATGCTTAGGATATCTTAGAAACCGTATTTGAAGGGAATACCAGTGAAAAGGAAGCCAGGCTTCAAAACCTAAATTCCAATTGGGAAAACCTTCGTATGGCAGATGAAGATTCATTTGATGAGTTTAATCACAAAGTGTCTGAAATTGTTAATGCATCCTTTGCATTGGGTAAGACCATTCTTGAAAAGGATATTGTGATGAAAATTCTCAGATCGCTGCCATCTAGATACGATTCTAAGAAGCATGCCATTGTTGAAGGAAATAACCTTGATGTTTTTCCAAAAACACTCTGGTTGGGAAGTTAAAGATCTTTGATCATGAGCATACATCCAAATCTGGGAAGGATGTTGCTTTTAAAGCACAGAAGAACACTAAATTACTTGAGAAAAGTAAAAGTGTTTGCATCTCTGAAGATGATCCTTCTTAGACTGATTCATCAGATGAAGATCTTGACAAGTCAGTCTCATTGATCACAAGACAGTTTAGAGATCTTCTATTGAAGAGAAGTAAACGGTTCTCCAGAGACAAACCCAGATCGTCAGTTAAACCTCACAATCGCATTCCTCCTAAAAACAGGGATGCTGATGAGGCTGATGACGAGGATATGCCACATTGCTTTAAGTGTAAAGGTTTTGTTCATTTTGCAAATGAGTGTCCAAATCGAAAGAAATACACTGGAAACAAAGGTCTTGCTGCAACTCTTGATGAAATGTCTGACAATTATGATTCTAATGAAGACGAAAAATCAAGTGTTTCACTTCTTTGTGAAAATATTAATTTTGATAATTGTAGAAATACATACATCAATCTTGATATTCTTTCAGAAGAAAACTCAACCGATCTGGAAGAAAAAATTGACCTTTCCGTTATAAACTCTTTGTCTAATTTTTCAGGTTCTACCTTGTGTCTAGCAGCTTGCACATCTCGGATACCTGAATCATATTCCGGGTTGACATGCTCATATTGTTCGCTCAAGGGTCATGAGCTATCAAAGTGTTACAAGTACAAACATAAATTAAGACATGTCAACAAACTTCAACGAAGAACAAATCGATTAGCAAACAAGGTCAAACTTGTTCAAAAGACCGCGGAGGTATGTAAGATTTTATCTTCGTCAAAGAAGTTAGTTTCCAAGGATAAGACAAGACCATTGGAAAGAAAGTTATGGTCTAAAAACTATGAGAAACAGGGTTCTATGAATTCCAATCAAAAGGGATATGATGGACAAATTATTGTTCATCCCAGCACTACTTAAATTGTATTGGTTAGTGCATCTTGTCTCATGTGCCTGATTAAAAGAGACAAGATTTTGCACACCTCAGGCTTTAAGAAAAGAAAACTCTTTAGTTTTTTTTTGTCTTTGTTTTGTTTTCGCTCTAAGAGCATTATAAAGGCTGGAATTTAAGTCGCTTTTCATATCTAATTGATATTGGAAAGGACTTTCCCGTTTAATCAATAAAAGAGGGTTAAAATTGACAATTCTTCCTTTTATAGGGTAAGAGTTGTGCGTACGTGAATCATTTGAAGTGTATAAAGGTTCCGTAACCCTACATTCCTTTTTCCTTCCCTCAAACTCTTTTTATCTTAAGACTGCTTGTTGAGACTTAAGTTATGATTTCCTCTCATATGGATACTCCAAGCATCATGCCTTCTGATGGAAAAGATGTTAATATGATTGTTAAGCCATCAATCACGAAGGAAAAAGAGAGATTGATGTGATTTCAACTTTGTTGTAGTAAAAGGTTCGTTGAGACTTGTGAAGATTCGAGTTTTTAAATTTAATAAAAATTATATACACAAATATTAAACAATGGGCGAGAGGTACTGGGACTAAGGATTTAGCCAATCTTTATAACATAAAGTTCACTTATTTATTCTCAACAATTTTTAGCTCAAGAAATATAAACATGGACTCTATTTTTGCCAAGGTAGATTCTCAAAATATTAGATGTAAATGTTAAGCATGGGACATCAAATCACCTAAGCTAAGCATGACCCATCTAATCAAATGACAACTAATTAAATAAAATCATATTTCAATTAATATTAGTGCAAAAGTCATAAAAAAGAATAAAATAAATTTACCCATGTATGCAATCCGGCCTCCTCCGTCGTCCCAGTGTTGGGGTTTAGCTCCTCATATTATATACACTCTCAAAACATTTTTTATTTGCTCAAAAAGTGTTTACAATGGTGAAAATGGAGAAAATAGTGAAAAACAGGATTTTGTGACGCACAAAACTCGTCACAAAATGAACGATAAAAGATAAGTGCTGTAAACACTGTTCCGCAGTCGCTGGAAAGGAGTTGGGAACTATCGCAATTAAGCGACAGTTTGCAACGACTTTCCTTTACAGGCTTTTGTTCTTCGTGTTCTTGATGTTCATCATCATCAGCAGCAGCAGAAACTGAGTTTTGTAAAACTCGAATTTCTTCTTCTCTGGCTCTCCTCAGCTCCCTAAACTCTCGACACCCCTTCTATATGAGCTGGGTAATCTATTTATACCCGAAAGATGCATCGAATCTCCTCCATAACTTCAAAAAATCTTCTCTTTATTATTTTTATTCTCACGGCAATAATTTCCTGTTTTAGCTTCTCCACGCGTTTGCAGCTGGATTAATCTCCAAATATAACTTATTTACTCTCCAAACTGTTGCTCTAGTCATAATACACATTCAGAACACGTTCAAATTCTCCAAAACTCATGCAATCCCGTGAAATATTTCTCTCATGCACGTGCTGCCCTGTTTTGCTCCATGACGCGATTAAGCCAATTCTGATCCAAACGAACACCCATACCAGCTTTATATAGTCATATCACGTCTACCCACTAAGTTTCAGGGATTGAATCTCACTAAATCATGTCCAAACATCCGATCGAAATTCTGCCAGAGAAGAAATGGTTTTCCCGCTAAAATTTATTTTTTGAATTTGAGAAGAAGATGTCCTCCCCTTAATCCTGCATGGGTGTCCCTTTAGCATTTGTCTTATGGGGTGCAAATCACCACTTTTCGAGCCAATTTTGCCGCAAGAGCTTATTCCCCTAGAAAAGACTTAAAACAACTTTATTAGAAATAAAATGAGTCCTAGATAATGTAGTTATGGGTGAAAATGCGTCACACTTACGTGCTTATCAGAGATCTCCGTTACCTCCAACTTTGAAAAGAAAAAGAAGGAATGTGAGGAAGCCAAGGGCTGTTCCTTCAAATTCTCAGAAGTTTTCTGATGTTCTTGAAGAGTTGAAGGAGACAATAAAGGAGATTCAGCAAATAAAGGCTTGTGTTTTGAGAACTCTAGAGAATCAGAAGGCCCTGGTTCGACATCTTCAACCTAGAAGGTTTGTTGGAATTGACTCCTTTCTTCACGAACCATATGTTCATATGGCTGTTGACGACAAGGAGTTCGGGGACGATAAAGAATTTTCTAGGAAACTTCTTATGAGAATTTTATTCTTATGTTTTTAAGAAGAATAACTAGAGTTTGGAATAGCCATTAATGTGATTACACATAGCTATGTCCAACGATTTTCATCTTCAATGTTTTTAGATTTATTTGTGTAAATTCTAAAGTTTGTTTGGAAGATGATTTTGCAGTATTAATCTTTATGGTTTTATATATTGCAATTTGTTATGGGATATGTGTGTTTGCTTCCGTGAACTATGATTGTCCCATATGATGATTTTTATTTTATGTTGTAGAAAAAGGTTCGTTGAGACTTGTAGAGATTTTCGATTTCAGACTTAAATAAAACTAAAAATAAGAAGAACTCAATTTAAAGTTGTTATCAAGATTGTAAGAACACTGAGACTTAGGATTCCACTATTTTCAAAATTTATGTGATTCAATTAATTATAATCATGCAACTCATACATTCAAGTAATTCTAATATATTGCAATAATTAGATTTTTAGAAATAACAATTGTTTATCAAAAGCATAGAACATCAAAACCCTAGGCAAGCATGCTTCTATCAAAAGAAATTACAACTGTTTAACCAAAATCAATAAATCAATTTTCTTATCAAGGAAAATAATCGTAAAAAGAATTGCAATAATTAATTAAATAAAAATTACCACACAAATATTAGAAAGTAGCTTCCTCCGTCGCCTCAGCAAAGGGGTTTAGCTCCTCATGTTGGAAATATGCTCAAAAGTTGATTTCATTGATCCAAAGGTGTTCATAAAGAAGAAAAGGTATACATCAGTAGAGTTTATAACAGATATAATAGTTACAAAACTCACTGTTACAGAGAACCCTAACAGAACTGTTGCGAACTCTAATTATTTGTTACAAAAATTGTGCCAAAGGTATTGAATTTGAAAGAATAGTCCACGTTTTCCGCGACTGTCTCTTACTGTTGTTCTGTGTTCTTCTTCTTCCTCTCGCCTGTGTTCTCTGCAACTCTTCAAACTTCTCTGTTATGCTTCTAAACTTTCCCCCAAACTCCCCACCCCTCCTTGTGTGACCTCCCTTTTCTATTTGTACACTCACAGGTCCAAATTTCTCAATTAAATCTTTCCAAACATAAACATTTTCTTTGCTGCCAAGTCCGGAGATTTTTTTCTTCACTTCACGCGTTTTCTTTCTCAACTGAAACTCTTATTTCTCATAATGGATAGATAGTACCTTGCGGGAAGATATCTTTCACTTATTACAGGATATATTGCCATATTTCCGCGACCAATTCCCATATATACTCACGTACCCTGTTTTAAACAACCACCGAAAATAAAAGGATTTGATTCCTCTTTTATCTCCAAAAAGACGTCAATATACCTGTAATTAGGTAACAAGAGTTTCCAAGCATAATATCCCTTGAAAATCTCCATGAAACTTCCAAAATAGCAGCACAAGGACCCGAGATATAACCTTTTCCCTGTTTTATCAAAACCCGATCATCTAGCCCAAGCCAGTGCATTCAATCACTCATACCAGGCCTATCTAATCAATTCAAGTCTAACCCAACCAAATCTGACGATTGAATCTTCCCAGTATCGCTTAAAAATCGAACCCTAAAATTGTTATACGCTGCAACATTTTTCCCGCCAAATTTAATTATTTGAATTCTTGAAGATGAGTGCCCCTTATCTGACTGATGGGGTGCGATTAGCAGTTTGGGTACCCCTTAGTAATTTGGGTGCCCCTTATCCGAAATGGGTCTCTTTAGCGATTTTTCTTCGGGTGCTTTTAGTAATTCCTCCCGGGGAGTGCAAATACAACTTTTCGAGCCAATTTCTCCGCAAAAGCTTATTTCTCCAAAAACACCTACAAAGACATAAAAAGCCATAATAAATACAAAATCGAGCACTAACAATACATATAATTGAGATCATATTAGACGCATAAATGCGTCTATAAAACACTCCCAAACTTATTATTTGCTAGTCCTCGAGCAAATTCATAAAATAAAATCCTAACTCATTGTCGCAGGCATCGTGATTGCACTTTGCATGTGCAACAAGCCTTTAAACCCCTAGGTGGCCCTAGTGGCCGAGTTATAGTCTCGGGAGGGTTTACAAGAGATACACCCATAAAACCTTTACTGCAGACCCTAGCTATCTACGCAGAACCTTGGAATAGCACTAAAGAATCTCCTTGGTTGGCATACTGTCATCGACTACGGAAGGAAGTACCCTGATGCGAAATTCCAATTGATGTACACGATTTTGCACTCAAGCATACTAAAATTCATATATAAGTGACAAAGCTCTACTCAGATAGTCGCAATATGGACATTAATATCCGGAATCAAACAAATCACATGAAAAGATTAAGAAGATGGAAATAGAAATAAATGGTTGCGAATGGACGTCAATGCCAAGATGAACCTATGACCTAATGGATTGAGATACTGGTCTGGACTAATATCAACACAACTGGCATATACAAGGGAACCAGTGGTCGATAATCCTAAATCTACATCAACTCAGCTGGCATATACAAGGGAACCAGTGGTCGACTTTATAATAAACCTTTTTTTTTTTTTTTTTTAACGACATGATTAGATCTTTTGGATCCAAGAGCATGCTTCTTGTCAGCAGATTACATGATAATTCCCGTGGATCCTGCGTTCCACGCTTGTTTAGGCGACGAAGACAGGGAGAACACACACATATTGCTATCCAAGTGTTAACTTTTATTTATTTTTATTTTTGAGAATTATTCCGTTTGGTCTGATTGGTCTGGTCTGGTTTTTTTTTTAGTAACTCAATCACTCTATTTCAACCCAGCAGACATCAACATAAAAATTTGCAAAAACAAAAACATAAGTAATTAGATGATTCCGAGATACGGTGAAACTATCATGTTATTTCTAACACCCGAGCTCTGTGCTTTTATGAATAGACTCTTTAGATGTTTCCATCTACTCAGATTGGTTCCTCAACTCCTACAATTAAGATGCTTCCATCCACTTAGATTGGTTAGTGCCATCCTTAATAAGCATAATTTCTAGGCTCTAGAGTTTATTTATTGCAACTAACGAAAAGTTTCTTCCCCACCCCCAAACTTAAATCTAACATTGTCCTCAATGTTTCTAATGAAAGAATTGTACCAAAAATATAAGTAACATGAGGAATTAGTAAAGAGAGAAGTCGGAAAGATAGTACCTGGGTGAAGCATAATAATCCTTCCTCGGAGAATTAGGAGAAAAATAAAAATAAAAACCTAAAAACAAATAGCAAAAATAATATACAACATACAAATACCAAATACCTCGATGGTCAATCAAGGTAAATAGGGACCTCCTCAATATCACATGTAGGCAAAGGTTCTAAAAAGGGTTTCAATCTCTGACCGTTAACCTTAGAAGAACTACTACCATCTAGTGTTTCAATTTCAATAGCGCCATGAGGAAAAACAGTGCGGACCACAAAAGGACCGGTCCACCGAGAGCGCAACTTCTCGGGGAATAGATGCAAACGAGTATCATACAGAAGAACTTTTTGACCTGCAGAAAATGACTTTCTTAAAATATATTTATCATGCACAAGTTTCATTTTGTTCTTATACTCCTTAGCACTAACGTATGCATCTCTACGAATCTCGTCCAACTCATCGAGCTGGAGTTTTCTGTGAGCTCCTGCTTTGTCAAGTGAAATGTTTAGCTATTTAACAACCCAATATGCTCTATGTTCTAACTCAAAAGGTAAGTGACATGCCTTTCCAAATAATAGACGATAAGGTGACATTCCAATTGGGGTCTTAAACGCAGTACGATAAGCCCATAAGGCATCAGTAAGCCTCGATGACCAGGATTAACCATTTTCCCTAATATACGTTTTATCTCCCTATTGGAAACCTCTACCTAACCACTAGTCTGTGGGTGATATGGGGTAGCTACTTTGTGAGTAATACCATATTGTTTCATTAAAAGTGCAAATGGTCTATTACGAAAGTGTGTTCCTCCATCACTAATTATAGCTTGCGGTGTACCAAAACGTGTAAGTATATTATCTTTCAAAAACTAGAGTATGACCTTGTGGTCATTTGTTTTACACGGAACCGCCTCAACCCACTTAGACACATAGTCTACAACAAAAAGTATGTAAAGATAACCAAGAGAATTAGGGAATGGATCCATAAAATCAATGCCCCACACATCAAAGACCTCAATCACTAAAATAGGGTTCAAAGGAATCATATTTCTACGAGAAATGGTCCCTAACTTCTGGCAACGCTCACAAGAAGCACAATGACTATGGTAGTCCTTAAACAATGAAGGCCAGTAAAAACCACACTGCAATATCTTAGCAGCAGTCTTCTTAGTACTAAAGTGACCCCCACACGCATGTTGATGACAAAAGGAGATAATATTAGACTGGTCATTCTCAGGTACACATCTCCTAATAATCTGGTCTGGGCAATACTTAAACAAATAAGGATCATCCCAAAAGAAATGATTAACCTCGGTTAAAAACCTAGAACGATCTTGTTTACCCCAATGTTGAGGCATTCGACCAGTAACAAGATAATTCACTATATTTGCATACCAAGGTGATTGGGAAATAAAGAACAATTGTTCATCGGGAAAGCTATCCCTAACGGGAGTGAAATCATCAGGGGAATCCACAACAAGCCTAGACAAGTGATCTGCTACTATATTTTCAGCACCCTTTTTGTCTCTAATATCTAACTTGAATTCTTTTAACAATAGGATCCATCTAATCAATCTAGGTTTGGAATCCTTTTTAGACAAAAGATATTTTAAAGCAGCATGATCAGTAAAAATTATGACCTTAGAACCTAATAGGTAGGATCTAAACTTATCCAAGGCAAAAACGATGGCTAACAGTTCCTTTTCGGTAGTTGTATAGTTCAGTTGGGCATCATTTAGAGTTTCGCTAGCATAGTAAATCACATGAAGTAATTTGTTTTCTCTCTGACCTAACACAACACCTATAGCATAATCTGAAGCATCGCACATAATTTCAAAGGGTAGGTTCCAGTTAGGTGCCTGGACTATGGGAGCGGTAGTGAGTAACGTCTTAAGCTTCTCAAAAGCCTCTAAACAAGCATCATCAAAGACAAACTTAACATCTTTCGTAAGTAAATTGCAAAGAGGTCTAGAAATCAAGCTAAAGTCCTTAATGAATCGTTGATAAAATCCTGCGTGCCCTAAGAATGACCTAATCTGTTTTACGGTTTTTGGGACCTGTAAAGTTTTAATAAGGTCAACCTTGGCTTTGTCTACCTCTATACCCTTCGAAGATACGATATGCCCTAACAAAATTCCTGATTTAACCATGAAATGACATTTTTCCTAATTAAGCACTAAATTCTTTTCCTTACACCTAGTCAACACTAGTGTCAAATGATGCAAGCACTCGTCAAAAGATGAACCAAACACTGAAAAGTCATCCATAAAGACCTCTAAGAACCGTTCTACCATGTCAGAAAATATGCTCATCATACACTGCTGGAAAGTAGCAGGTGCATTACACAACCCGAAAGGCATGCGTCTATACGCAAAGGTACCAAAGGGATAGGTAAAAGTTGTTTTATCTTGGTCCTCTGGGGCAATAACGATTTGATTATAGCCCGAGTAGCCATCTAAGAAGCAATAATGACTATGTCCAGCTAATCTCTCTAGCATTTGGTCGATAAAAGGAAGAGGAAAGTGATCCTTCCTTGTGACCTTGTTCAATTTTCTATAGTCAATACAGACACGCCATCCCGTGGTCACTCGGGTTGGGATAATTCATTGTTATCATTCTGGACTACAGTGATACCTGATTTCTTGGGAACAACCTGAACGGGGCTGACCTACTTACTGTCTGAAATGGGGTAGATAATACCCGTATCTAACAACTTAAGCACTTCAATTCGAACTACTTCTTTTATATTAGGGTTCAGTCGACGTTGCATCTCCCTAGAGGGTTTAGTGTCATCTTCTAAATGAATCTGATGCATACAAATAGTAGGACTTATACCCTTAATATCTGTTATGGTCCACCCTAAAGCTTCCTTGTTGTCTTAAAGTACGGTGACTAGCCTACTTTCCTGATCACTATCCAAGTCGGAAGCAACAATCAAAGGTAAAGTCTCAGATGGGCCTTAAAACACATCTTTCAGGGTATCTGGTAATGGTTTAAGGTCCAACTTAGGGGGCTCTTCTAAATAAGGAATTAAGGTAGATTTAGAAATTGGTAGTGGTTCGAACTTAGGCCTCAATCCATTACTAGTGTCCATCAAAGGGGCGGCATCTAGCAAAGCATTCACCTCATTAATTACACTATCGTCATCAAAGTCAAACCCAAAGTGGTCTAGGCATTTCTCTAATGTATCTTCTAGCAAAGTGTTTGGTAATGACTCCTGAACCAAGGTTCCTATCATATTTACCTCCTCAAAGGGCTAGTCATCTAACTCAGAGAGTTGATTACAAATACTGAAAATATTAAGCTCAATAGTTATATTACCAAAAGACAGGTTCATGATACCATTTCGATAGTTAATGATCGCATTGGATGTAGCTAAGAATGGGCGACCTAAAATCACAGGTATCTGGTTTTCTGGGTCTGGGACAGGTTGAGTATCTAGGATAACAAAATCCACTGGATATATAAACTTTTCAACCTCAATTAGAACATCTTCTATAACTCCTCGAGGAATTTTTACAGACCTATCAGCTAACTTAAGTGTTATCTTGGTAGGTTTTATTTCACCAAGCCCTAGCTCGAGGTACACATGGTACGAAAGTAAGTTCACACTAGCTCCTAAGTCAAGTAAAGCTTTTTCTACCCGGTAGTTACCTATTGTGCAAGAAATGGTAGGGGAACCTGGGTCTTTATATTTAGGAGTTGTGGTGTTCTTGATGATTGAACTTACATGAGTAGCTAAAAAGGCTTTCTTTGCGACATTTAGCTTTCTCTTTCTTGTACACATATCCTTAAGGAACTTAGCGTAAGCATGGAGTTTCCTAATTGCATCTAATAAAGGAAGGTTTATGGTAACTTGCTTAAAAACCTCCAATATGTCATTAAAATGGGATTCCTTTTTGGTTGGTACTAGTAGCTGTGGTAATGGGGCTCTAGGCACAGAATCAGACCTCTCAGGAACCGAATTGGCATCATCAGGAACTTTATCAGTCTCCTCAGATACTGGTGGTCCTGAGGGGTGAACTATAGTATGTTCACTATCGGGCATGGTTACCTGATTGTCAACTACTCTACCACTCCTAAGGGTTCTAATTGCATCATTCCTTTGGGATTTGGATTAGGCTGACTAGGGAACTTTCCATTTTCTCTTTCACTTAGAGTCTTAGCTATTTGACTTACTTGATGTTCTAACTTAGATAGAGTCTGAGCATTATTTTGTAAACTCTGCCTGGTTTCTTGTTGAAATCTAGAGTGATTGTTTGATAACATTTCATGGTTCTTTTCTAGCATAATAAGAGTTTCCTCTAAGCTAGATATTTTATTCTCAGAAGGGTTTTTAGATTGGGCTGAACCCGAAAGATTCTTAGTGTAACCAAAACCTGGGGGTGCCTGATAATTACTAATCTGACCTTGATTCTGACCTTGAGACAATGGAAAATTAGGATGCTTTTTCCAACCGGGGTTATAAGTCTCTGAATATGGGTCAAATTTTTGACGGTTTTCAAATCTAGAGTTGTTATAAAGAGCATGTGCCTGCTCTTCACTAATCTGTCCTTCCCAAAATGAGTTATTGGGCTCTATTCCACAACTAGAGACTTGAGAGGTTCTAAGCCTATCATCAGTTTCAACAAAAGACTTATGTTTAGACTGACTTAATTCTAAAGCTTCTAACTGTCTAGATAAGGCAGCAAACTTAGCATTTGACTCAAAGCTTGAGTCTACCATACTGGTGCTATTTCTATTTACCAAAAGTCTTTTAGGTGGCTCTATACATGATTCCCACTGTTGGGATTTGTCAGCTACTTCTTCTAAAAAGGAATATGCTTGATCAACAGTTTTATTTAAGAACCCTCCAGCACATAATGACTCAACCAAGGATTTGGTCGAGTAGTCTAACCCGTCAAAAAGAATTTGCACTAATTTCATTTTTTTCAAACCCATGATGGGGACACTACGCAAAGAGATCATTGAATCTTTCTAAAAACCTATAAAGAGACTCTCATTCTTGTTGTATACTGGTGCTAATTTTTTGCCTAATAGACGAGTTTTTATGTTTTGGGTAAAACTTCTGGAAGAACACAGAAGTGAGTTCATCCCATGTTTTTATGGAATCAGATGGTAAATTATTTAGCCAAGATTTAGCTTTATCTCTTAAGGAAAGAGGAAACAATCTAAGTTTTAAAATTTTATCACTAAGGTCTTTAATCTTAACTGTTCCACAAATTTTTCAAAGTCCCTTACATGAAAGTATGGGTTCTCATCATCTTTCCCTATGAATACAGGGATCATCTGAATAATACTAGGTTTCAACTCATAATTAGCCGAAGAGGCTGGTAATCTTATGCACGATGGTCGGGTGGACCTAGTTGGGTACATATAATCTCTCACAGTTGTCATTTCTGATACTAAAGAAAGTATTAAAGATATTTTCCTCACTGTGAGAAGAACGTCCGAAAATAGGACTTTCTAGATTTAGGTAGTTAAGATTCTTGTTTCCTAAAATATCACTTCTTGGTTTTTCACGCATAAACCGTCCTAGAGCGTCTCTCTTACGTTCTGGCATACAAGAATTCAACCAAAAACTGTGCACATGCAAATGCTGGGCTAACTAATTTAGGTAAGCTTGGGTTACCACAACAAAATATACCCAAAGGTACGAGGCTGAGGTTTGTGGCGTTTCAGATGATAACGCCCAGAGGGTTCACCGTACTAAACCACTTGTTTTCCTAAAATCGGTGCCGGACGAAAATGCAATTTGTGTGTGCAAGTGTGTGTGTGTTTTTTTTATAATAAATAAAATAAACAAGCAGCAAAATAAAAAATTACAGGTCCAAAAGAAAAATAAAGAAACTAATAAATAAAAGTTCTTTAAAAATAAAATCTATGGCTTTCTCCTTTAATGGCAAACAAGTCTAACTTTCCAACTTTCGCTTCAAGTCAATCCTGCACACCAAAAACAAAAATACCAAAGTAAAATCTAGAAAATAATAAAATAAAACTAAATAAAGACTAAAAACAAAAACAAAAATCTAAAATCTAAACCTAAAGAAAAGTCCGCGTCGGCGGCGCCAAAAATTGATGATATTTTTTTTTATGTTGTAGAAAAAAGGTTCGTTGAGACTTGTGAAGATTTTCGATTTCAGACTTAAATAAAACTAAAAATAAGAAGAACTCAATTTAAAGTTGTTATCAAGATTGTAAGAACACTGAGACTTAGTATTCCACTATTTTCCAATTTTATGTGATTCAATTAATAATAATCATGCAACTCATACATTCAAGTAATTCTAATATATTGCAATAATTAGATTTTTAGAAATAACAATTGTTTATCAAAAGAATAGAACATCAAAACCCTAGGCAAGCATGCTTCTATCAAAAGAAATCACAACTGTTTAACCAAAATCAATAAATCAATTTTCTTATCAAGGAAAATAATCGTAAAAAGAATTGCAATAATTAATTAAATAAAAATTACCACACAAATATTAGAAAGTAGCTTCCTCCGTCGCCTCAGCAAAGGGGTTTAGCTCCTCATGTTGGAAATATGCTCAAAAGTTGATTTCATTGATCCAAAGGTGTTCATAAAGAAGAAAAGGTATAAAGCAGTTAAGTTTATAACAGATATAATAGTTACAAAACTCACTATTACAGAGAACCCTAACAGAACTGTTGCGAACTCTAATTATTTGTTACAAAAATTGTGACAAAGGTATTGAATTTGAAAGAATAGTCCACGTTTTCCGCGACTGTCTCTTACTGTTGTTATATGTTCTTTTTCTTCCTCTCGCCTGTGTTCTCTGCAACTCTTCAAACTTCTCTGTTATGCTTCTAAACTTTCCCCCAAACTCCCCACCCCTCCTTGTGTGACCTCCCTTTTCTATTTATACACTCACAGGTCCAAATTTCTCAATTAAATCTTTCCAAACATAAACATTTTCTTTGCTTCCAAGTCCGGAGATTTTTTTCTTCACTTCACGCGTTTTCTTTCTCAACTGAAACTCTTATTTCTCATAATGGATAGATAGTACCTTGCGGGAAGATATCTTTCACTTCTTATAGGATATATTGCCATATTTCCGCGACCAATTCCCATATATACTCACGTACCCTGTTTTAAACAACCACCGAAAATAAAAGGATTTGATTCCTCTTTTATCTCCAAAAAGACGTCAATATACCTGTAATTAGGTAACAAGAGTTTCCAAGCATAATATCCCTTGAAAATCTCCATGAAACTTCCAAAATAGCAGCACAAGGACCCGAGATATAACCTTTTCCCCGTTTTATCAAAACCCAATCATCTAGCTTAAGCCAGTGCATTCAATCACTCATACCAGGCCTGTCTAATCAATTCAAGTGTAACCCAACCAAATCTGACGATTGAATATTCCCAGTATCGCTTTAAAATCGAACCCTAAAATTGTTATACGCTGCAACATTTTTCCCGCCAAATTTAATTATTTGAATTATTGAAGATGAGTGCCCCTTATTTGACTGATGGGGTGCGATTAACAATTTGGGTACCCCTTATCCGAAATGGGTCTCTTTAGCGATTTTCCTTCGGGTGCTTTTAGTAATTCCTCCCGAGGAGTGCAAATACAACTTTTCGAGCCAATTTCTCCACAAAAGCTTATTTCTCCAAAAACACCTACAAAGACATTAAAAGCCATAATAAATACAAAATCGAGCACTAACAATACATATAATTGAGATCATATTAGACACATAAATGATCTATCACATACGTTGTCAAAAGTTAAGTCCTTCGTATGTCGATATGCAAGTATTGATAAAAGAATGAATGCACTTTTGACAAAAACAAAAGATAAGCCTTTTATGTCATTATGCAAATATTGATGGAAGAAAGGATGAGCTTTTGTTTACAAAGATTATGTCTATTGTATGTCATTGTGTAAATAGTGATTGAAGATAGAATGAATCTTTGTTTATTCCGCAGAAGAACTACCCAAGGAAATGGTGGAACTTCATCGACTAAAAGGTATGTGGAGACTTGAACTTATCTATCACTCAAAAAGTCTATCTACTCTATCTCCTATCTTGAGACAAAAGTCGTATTGCTATATAGACTTCGATTATACACATTTTCTATTTCGAGCCGAGTTTATCTCGCTTATCTTTTTATCGAAATATGTGTTGGTAAGCTTTTGCTTTGGCCAAGTTCATCTTTACAAGTGACGAAAGTCATGTTGATTATTTCAATATCTTGAAAATTGCTTTGATGAAAAATAGTGTGTGAATAACCTCTATTTAACATCCTCTAAGAATGTTTCAATGATTGAAATAAAGAGTTTAAAACATGTAACCAGCTTTGGATATAAGCATATAATGTGTTCGCGCATTAGTGTATATGTCCAAAACCGGGAACCAAATGTATGCATACTTGTGTGTGTACTAAATGGTTGATGGAGACTGGGTAAGTATGCGGACCCGTACGCATACTGGTGGAAGTTCATGACCGTGAATTTCTGCTGAGTTTGAAAATCAAAACCAACTCAATCTGGTTACCTAAGTATGCGTACCCATACGCATACTGGCGAAAAGTTCACGTCCGTGAATTTCTGCTGAATTTTGAAACTAAAACAAACTCAAATCCGGTTACTTAAGTACGCGTACCCGTATGCATACTTAAGTGTGTTACTTTCTAAAATTGGTTTATTCGTGAACTTAAATATATATAAACTAAGGAATGCATATTTGCAAACCGTGGCTATAAAGTTCATGAATCGATTCGAGTGAATAAAAACCGATTTTGCTTCGATTATGTCTTGTATACTTCTATCAGATCTAAGCAATTGAACAACTCTTGAACTAGTTCATTTGAGTCATTTGGACTAGTTATGGTGAAGATGAATAAGGTTGATATGAAAGTGCTCATATGGCTAACCATTTGGTTAACTACTATTGAACCAACGACTTGTACACGTTTAGGTACGGTTACTCAAACCTAAATGACGTATATTTCATTTGTGTACAACAAGCTAAGTTCGATCTAACGGTTGAAAGATATTATCTTGAATCTAATCAGGTTTTCATCTAACGGTGAATATTGAATACTTTGTTACCAAGGTAACTTAGATTGCAAACCCTGATTTGGAGACTATATAAAGGAGAACTCTAGCAACTGGGAAAGGTAATCCCCACACCTCCTGTGTGATACTAGTTGTATAAGCTAGTGTCGATTCTCCTTTAA
The DNA here is from genome assembly GCA_023531105.1 of Papaver atlanticum. NCBI lineage: Eukaryota > Viridiplantae > Streptophyta > Magnoliopsida > Ranunculales > Papaveraceae > Papaver > Papaver atlanticum. The sequence continues at coordinate 13,213,205 of JAJJMB010011222.1, read as the reverse complement.
CTTTAGGTTTTTACCGAGACCCTGTAGGTTAACGACTTGAAGACTACATTGGGATTGTGAAGCCAGACCCAACTATTTTCTCTGTAGTTGCGTGATCTGATCTTGCTGTTTCTATCGTATTGAGTACAATTGTAAAATTGGCTCGAGATTAATTTCTCCGATAGGCAAGATAGAAAAGTAATCACAAACATCTTCGTCTCATCGTTTTTGATTCCACAATATCTTGTTTCGCTAGTCGATTAAGATTATTATGAGGTGATTGATAATTCTAGGCTGTTCTTCGGAAATATAAGTCCGGGTTATCGATTGGTTCCTGTTCACCTTGATTTATCAAAAGACGGAACAAAAACTTGTAGCTATTTCTGTGGGAGACATATTTATCTATTCTGTAGACTTTTCTGTGTGATACAAATTTGTTTATTAAAGTCTTCGAATTTGGGTCGTAGCAACTCTTAGTTGTGGGTGAGATCAGCAAAGGGAATCAAGTGCGTAGTATCCTGCTGGGATCAGAGATGTAAGGAGCGCAACTGTACCTTGGATCAGTGTGAGATTGATTGGGTTTTAACTACAGTCCAGACCGAAGTTAGTTTGTAGTAGGCTAGTGTCTGTAGCGGCTTAATACAGTGTGTGTTCAATCTGGACTAGGTCCCGGGGTTTTTATGCATTTGCGATTTCCTCGTTAACAAAACTTCTGGTGTCTGTGTTATTTCTTTTCCGCATTATATTTTGTTATATAATTGAAATATCACAGGTTGTGCATTGAATTAATCAATTGAGAAATCCGACCTTTGGTTGTTGATTGATACTTGAACATTGGTCTTTGGTACCGTTCAAGTTAATTTCTCTTGTATTCAATTAGACTCACAGATTTCTATTTTCTTGAGTAAGGATTGAATCGAGAAATTGAGATATAACTCTTTGATATACTTTTTATTAAGATTGAGTCTGACTGTCTAGTTGATTCTCTTAAAAGTATATTGGAGTTAGTCCATACAGATTGCTAAGCGAATTATTGGGTGAGGTTGTTGTACCCCCACTTTTTCAGACACTTTTAGTCACTTTCTCATCTCCAAAATTATTCCTCATTGTGTGTGCACACATGCTGGTGATGAGACAGGGATATCCAAGATTTCTCTAGGATGTTGTGGCATTGATGGTTTCAAAGATCTTTATCATTTGATTAATAATCATTCCAAATATATCAATTTTCTTATTACCTTCAAGAAGGAAGTATACAAACTCAGCAAATTCCTTGTCCCATTGTGAAGTATCTCTTGTACAAGCAAAAAGTATTGCAAGTTTACCGAAAACCCTTAAATAAAAAGGTATTTCTTTGGTTAGCATTCTTTCATTCTTCCAGACAACAGATTTTCCAGTGATACGTTTTGAAATGTTATCATGCTCAATTTCAGAACCAGTAATCATATGATTTCCCTTCACTTTGTAATTGATGATCTTTTATATCATCTTTCTGTCGACATGGTGAAAAGATATCCAACAAGAGTGCTAAAAGTAAGATTCTCATGATTAATATTGTGAATATTAGCATAAAAGATTCTTACTATATCATGTGAATATTTTTCAAACCCAAACAGATTTCCCCAGTTTCGGTCTTGAACAAACTTCACATATTTGCTTTCTGAATCGAACCTCTTCTCAACAGTGAAGTTTACTCCTTTTAACGCTTGATATCTTTCAAAACATGTACTATCCACAAAGATTGTAAGTTCATGTTTGTCTTTGATCAAGTGGGAATACTTGATTTTCTCAATATCACCAGAAGGAATAAACGAATTCAAATCCAGGTTATCAGTTTCAGGTGTTTCTCTGTTTTTCCTTTCCCCCATATTTTCAACAATTGAAGATGTATGAAAAACCCTAATTTCGGTTTCGGACAATTTCTCCCAGGATGTTTGTAAGAACAACACAAAATAATCTTATTTTACAGGAGTGAAGATATCAAATTCCGGAAATAACTAGTTTTAGGAAATCTTTCCAAAATCAGAAACCCTGATTTGTGGGGAAACAAATCCGATTTTTCAACTAGGTCTTTCTTTTGGAAAACTAATTTTTCATGGAATGGATCTATATTACGGATTAATCCTATATTCATGTCCAAAGATTTGTTTACTCTATAATTACCAAAACTTGATAATATTTTACGAAATTCACTCAAGAATTTTCCAATAGAGTATACAAAAACAATTTCGAACATGACAAGATATTCACTAAAAATACCTTTAGAATCATAAATCCTGTAATATTTCAAAAGATCACTTGCTTCATTAAAACAGTTGGGGGGTGTATGAAGCAATCCACTGTTAATAGAATTATTAACTGAAAAATCATTCTTTGTAAATTTACAAAGGTTCCAAAATCGCATCCTAATCAGCGATACATTGACAGTCTTAGATCTGAAAATGTACATATATATATTTGGGTATAAAATCCAAAATATATTTAAGATCCCATATTTTTCAAGAACAGAATAGTCATGGTCTATATAATGAAAAATCTTATGTGGAATCTTATGCATTTTCAAGACATAACATGTCGTATAGAGTATTGTATCATTGTTACTAACCTGGTTAGTATTCAATACCATGAGATACAATTTTATGATAACCAAGGAAGATGTAAGTCATTCAAGACATACATAGGTTTAATCCCAATTCCTAATACATTTAGGAACAAGAGTATTATATACTTTATTCATGTCTTCTACAACGAGTCTTTGAAGTAGTCAAATCCTGCTACTACGTTAACTGAATCAACCATTAGATTCAATTCTTATAGGTTGGATCGCACCAAACACAGATTGTTAGATCCTTTCGTGTTTGCCTGCTCTGATACCAATTGAAAAGATGAGGGTACCCAAATACACCACAATCTTTAATTTATCTACCTATAAGTCCTCTTACCGAAAGTGATTGTCTATGGAAAAAGTCGAGACAATACGACAAATCTGTATTCACACTTTGTGTGATCGTCTATGGATACAAGATCGAGACAATACAACAATCAAAGTGTGATTACTTGATAATAGGTTCGGACTTAACCAAACTCTATAGGATCACTATCAAGTAAAGCAGAGTTAACATTTATGTATTTTACTTCTAATTATAATAAACAATTATAATTGCGGAAATAGAAAAGTAAAAGACACATCAAGATTTTGTTAACGAGGAAACCGCAAATGCAGAAAAACCCTAGGACCTAGTACAGAATTGAATACTCTCATAATTAAGCCGCTATACAAAATCTAAACCAACTTCGTATAGTTGAGACCAAGCAACTAACCCTAGTTCACTTAGTTTCTTCAGTATCCCTGCACTTCCGACTTCGATGAGTGCACGCACTGGAACAATTCCTTCGGATCGTATTCCAAACAGTAAAGGAACAACAAATTTGTTTGGTAACAACTCTCTTGATTCTTTAAGATAAAGATATCTCAAGTCATATGCAAAGGCTCTTCCGTTTAATCTAATAAACTCCTTTGCTTGGTTAGATCAATCTATCCAATAACTACCGAAGCAGTCAAGTTTAGATTTGCAATAAATCAATATAGATTCCAACAAGAAAATATAAGGTGATGCCGATCTCACGCAACTAATCAATCGAATAAATCCGATTCTAGTTGGATCCCAGTCGATCAAGGTTTGTGCTACACAAAGATATGAGAAACCAATAAGAAATCTTCTTCGTCTTCGAATCTTCTTTAATCTTCAATTAATCCTGCCAAACACCACTTGAATCTCTTGTGATCAATCACGCACAGAACGGAGTCTGTTAACAATGGATTATCACAAGATGTCTTTAGATCTACAAAAAGTTCTAAAGAACCCGTCGACACTTCGATCTAGTTTGAGTGAATCTTATATCAGAAGAGAAGATTCTCAAGAATAAACAAACTAGGTGCAATAAAAGTTTCAACAACCGTAGTCAATCAAATCAATCGAAAACTAATAAACTATGATTTTCTAGTTTCCCACCAATGGTACTCGTATAGCATCTTGATCCCACATGAGTGTTTAAATGAGCGGTCGTAAAAGATTTCGCCTAATTAAGGTACTTTCCTCTCCGAATAGACGGCTCCACCAAAAACAACAAAAAGATGAAGTTTGCCTGGCTCTTAGGATAGTTTGCTAGAAATGCAAACTTAGGTATTTATAGACCAAGGATGTTTTGACACTAAGGAATTTCCAAAACCGAAAGTATTCTCAAGATATGCAATAAATGCCCATTCGGTTTTCATAATTCCAGGGAATGCTTTGTCCAATATTTTCTGAAATCTCTCAATAGAAAATCTCCAATTAGTAAATGCACATTACTAATTTTTATTCTCTAGAGATATGCATTTAATTGCTGGTAATTAAAGCATATAAAACTAACAACCTTAATTAAAAGATTCTTAATTTATTTCGGAACGTGATCTCCTTGAGTAATTAAGGAATATCTTTGAACAATAAAAGATAAGAGTTATTGTTCGTGTTCAAAGTATGTTGACATCTTTTATTTTTAAATCATCTTTCATATTTACAATCTTAGAATCGATTATACCACACTTCCAAACAAGTTTAGAATTGGTTCATCTGTATTCCAAGACAACTACGTGATTTATCAAATATCAAATCACATTCATGGGTTCAATCGGTTCTACCAATCACTGGGATCGGTTATACCTTAATATGGAACACTTGTGATCGGTCACACAAGTTACCAGGACCGGTTACATCAGCTTCCAGACTCGGTTACATCAATTACCAGGATCGGTTACCATATACACATGGTATTGCTTGTGATCGGTCACACCAGTCACTAGGATCGGTTACACCAATTACTAGGACCGGTTACACCAATTACAAGGATCGATTACACAACTCTATTATGATCGGTCACACCAATTACAAATATCGATCATACCATCTCAGGTGATTACTTAGGATCGGTTACACTAATTAATCAAGACTAGTCATACCAAATCATAAGCCAGGCATTGTGATTAGTTATACCAAGATACATAATTAGTTACAATCGGTTCTACCATCTCACACATATTGGTAATCCAAAGATTTGCAATGAATAGCCATACCAATAAGCCTAGGGTTTCGATCCATAAAACAAGTTCATGAATGTACTTCCTTTAAACAAATGTAAAACATTGTTTCTTAGGATGAAATCTTTACCTTTACCCATACACATAATCATAACAACATTCATAAGATTATGTCGATGTCAAATCTACGAAGTTTAAAAGATAAGCGTTATACTTCGTAGTCTAATTCCTTAATACTATGATCATGTGATCATGTCCCACTACTAGAGTAAAATATTCATGCACAGCTTCGCAGTTATGTTTTCAATATAGCACGACTTGAAAGATACGTTAGGAATGAAACAGTTCAAGTCAATATTACTAACCTCAATAGGAAGTATGATGTCGTTGTTGTAGGTCGTTACTTCTCCACGTTCTTCAGGTCTTCGAGTAATACTTGTATGTCTCATATTCCTAGACTTTCTAGTCTAACCTATACGAAGTTGTCTCTAGTACATAATCAAGCGACTCTTAGATGAGTTTTGATTCACTAAAATATGACAACCAAACTTGACATACCAACGCTTGGTGGGTTCAACCGAGCTATGCTCTAACACGCATCACCAGAGACAAAAGTTTTGTTTTTATGAAATCTATTAAAGAGAAAGACTTGTCGATCTCACATATTGATGAACAATCTGTTCCTACGAAACAGATAAGTATTGATATGTGTTACCCTAATTATCTTACTGACGAGTCTGATTCTGAAATAGAAAGGGAAGCAGCCAAAGAAAGTGCAGCGATTCTAAAACTTGTTAGAATCCAGGAAGTTGAAATCAATAGGCTGAAACACAAGGTCAATACAATGGTTGGTATGGTAAAAGATCGTGATTCCCAATTAAGGGCTCTTCATGAGGACAATGCTATAGTCTGTTCATCCTGAACCTTACTCGAGGCTAAACTCAAGGAAGACGCCCATGAAATTAAACGAATTTTGAGTAATCTCTCCATTAAAGATAAAGGTCGTTTTGTGGAGTCCGTCATACCAATTACTTCTGATTTTGCTGTGTTTTTAGATAACGTAGCTAGTTCTAATCGTGTTTCTCTAATGAAACCAGCTTCAGAAGCTACAATACAAACCCTTCTTATTGCTAAAGAGGTGCCTGGTTTTTCCACTGATCATGGATTTACCACATCTTGCGGAAGGAAGAAATCTTCTAACGATGTTACTGATGCTACACACTCTAATCACTCTGGTGATAAGAAAGTATGTCTGTTTTGTAATTCAAAAGGACATGTTAACCAGAAGAGCAAACTGAAGTTGAATGATAATTATTATTGTCGACTTCCGCATACCTTAGATTTAATACTCAAAGGTGTAACTGACATTCAGATCTCTAAACCTATCGGTTTTAGTACTCACCATGTGAATTCTTCCAGGAAAGTCAGTTCAATATGCTCATCGATCGTTCGAACCAATTGGAGTGTTAATACAAATCAGTCAAGGAGATTTTAGAAAAATCTTTTTCAACCTAATTATTCTACAACAAGAACATCTAGAATAAATCTAGAGATATCTTGTTTAAAACTTCTTAAGAATTTTTACGAGATACCTTAATCGAAGTTTTCTTTCTAGTTCCGATTTCGACCAACTAGTGTCGGTATACGATCGAGAACTGAAATCTATCAAAACCTAGGGTTTATGATCAACAACTCTTGAATGGTCTTATATTAGAAGAGAAGACCTTTGAATGTACAAGAGGTGAAAAACCTAGATTACAAGTTGTAGAACAATCACTAAGATTATTATCAACTCGGATTTGTGGTCCCCAATAAAAATACTTTTACCTCACTCTTGTTCAGGAGGAACATAAGACATGGAAAACAACCTTATGAAGCTTACACCAATTTTCCAAAGGGGATAAAAAAACGTGTAGCACTCACGAACCCTTTATTTATAGTGAACAAGGTAGCTTGAAAGTTAAGCAAAGCTATTTTCCTTTTTCAAGACTCTCCTAATTTTGGGAGTCTTTCCTAAGTTACAACTCTTGCCAAAATAATTAAATAAATATTTAATTTAGCAAATATTGTATTTATGAATAAATTTACAATTTATCTTATGAAGGAATTAAAAGATATCACAAACACTTGAATATGGTAATCAAATATGTTTGGAGTAATATCTATCTTTCCTAGATAAGGAAACATCAAAAACTTGACTAAAAAAGGCTTCTAGTCACGTAATTGGGCTCAAGTCCGTGAACCATTACGAATTGTTTCCTACTAACGAACTGCAACAGTAACAGTAACACTTATAACTGTTGCTTTAATAAATCACTCATAACTTCATCGTTATAACTCAGAATTGAGTGATTCTTGGCTCGTTGAATTCGTAAGCTCATTCACTATAACAAGAGAACCTTTCCAGGGATAATGGTTATTGTCACAAAAGTTGTGGCTCAAATAACCTCGAGTATATATACATAAATGTACATTTACCGTCATAGGAATTGTTCCATAGAGTGAGCATTTGTTTCGATAGATTAGAAAGGTAGAATTGAACAAGAATCCAAATGAAATCAATTACCACATCCCTTTGATGATGAAATCCTCGTTGATGTTTTCTTGTAGTCTTCAATCTTCATCCTTCAAGAATAGCTCTTCTTAGACCTAATCTAGTCTGAAACTAACTTTGGTATACTAAATCAAGAATGTGTTTTGGCAACTAAATTTGAAAACTATCTTGACATACCAACGCTAGTGGGTTCAACCGAGCAATGCTCTAACAATCTCCCCCTTTGTCAATTTTAGTGACAAAACCATTTTACACATGGATTTAAATAAATAAAAGCATTACAGCTCCAAAACCCATTATGCTTGATTTCTTTGGTTCTTCAACTATGCGTGTGTTCATCCAGTACTTATTGAAGATCCAAAGCATAATATTATTATACAGCATCAAAGTTCAATTGTATCACAACTTTGACAATAATACTACGATGATATGTATAACTCCCCCTTAGTCAATACTTCATCTCACAATGAAAACCACTCCCCTTTACATAATGATTCGTAAACCATATGTATATGTAGTATGAACTACAAAATAATTCTCCCCCTTTTTGTCAATATAAATGGGCAAAGGTACGAAAACTAGCGGGATCATAATGAAATTCTCAAAGAGATACTTCATGACTAAAAGAGAACATATCAACTTTGTTTCGATGATTTCACATAGTCGAAACTTAGTGTATTCATCAAGGAATTTATAAAGATACAAGATAACTCCTATAATATTCCACAGCCGCACTCCCCACAAAGATTTGGCAATTAAGCACAAGTTCAATTAAGAACTCCCCCCCATAAAATGTCATTCCCGAAAGATCATTGAAACATTCTTAGAAGACGAGAATAGCTGTCTCACACAAACTATTAACTTCAAAGCAATTTACAAGTGATCAATAGATCAATACGAAACATTTCAAGTCTACATCAAATGACTGTCTCACACAAATCATGTAAGATGTTACCAGGCGATTTTCACATGATCATCTTTTGACTTTCGACAAGAATAAAAGATGAACTTAGTTAAAGTGAAAGCGTACAAACACATATTTCGAGGAATATGTAAGCGAGTTAAACTCAACTCGAAATATCAAATGTGTATAAAGTAAAGTCTATATAGATATACGACTTTTGTCTCAATAGGAGATAGAATAAAAATAGACTTCTGAGTGATAGATGAGTTCTAGTCTCCACATACCTTTTGTTGATGAAGTTCCATAAGCTCCCCTTAGTAGTTCTTCGTCTCGAATCGATGAACGCCGTGAAGTCTAAAGCTCAACTACACATTCTATCTTAATCCGAAACATAGCTATAAGTAGACTAGAAATCAAGACTTATAGTTTTGACAACTAAACTTGAAAAACAAGCTTGAGATAGCAACGCTTGCGAGTTCAACCGAGCAGTGCTCTAACAATCTCCCCCTTTGTCAATTTTAGTGACAAAACTATCAATACATATGGATTACAAAATAAATATACTTTGTAGCTTCTCATCCAAATGCTTGATTTCCCTGGTTCTTCAACATTACTCAAAATCTTCATCACTTCCAAGTACTCTAGTGATTCTGAACGTGTTCAAGTCAGCATCATAATTGTTGAAGATATGTAGCCATAACAATAAGAAAACAGTTGTTCTCAATCATTGTTATACAGTGTCATAGTATTATTATACAACATCAAAGTTTAATTGTATCACAACTTTGACAATAATACTATGGTGATATGTATCACTCCCCCGTAGTCAATACTTTATCTCACAATGAAAACCACTCCCCCTTACATAATGATCCGTAAACTATATGTATTTATAGTGTGAACTACACATTAATTCTCCCCCTTTTTGTCAATATAAATTGGCAAAGGTACGAAAACTAGTGGGATCATAATGAAATTCTCATAGAGATTCTTCATGACTAAAAGAAAACATATCAACTTTGTTTCGATGATTTCACATAGTCGAAACTTAGTGTATTCATCAAGAAGTTTAATAAGATACAAGAAAACTCCTACAATATTCCACAGCCGCACTCCCCACAAAGATTTGGAAATTAAGCACAAGTTTAATTAAGAACTCTCCCCCATATGATGTCATTCCCGAAAGAACAACAAGAGCGACCTTACTCCAGGGAGAAGGATTTATATTGGATTTTAGAAATCCCACGAGGAATATGGGCTAAGAACCAATCATTGAAAGTCTCTCATGAGATCATGTTACTAAAAAATTAGAATTATCTCATGGTAAACAAAACACAATATGTAATCATGAGAATCAAATATTGTGATCATCTTTTCTAAGATACAAACTTGTATATACAAGAATTGATATACTTAGAAGGAAGAACAACCTTTTCCACAAGGATTTATACTAAGAATGGCTACCATAAGTGTATGAGAAAGTTTCCTAGATAGTAAAAACCAAAAGTCATTAACTTTGATTATTTCTTCTAACCTGTTATACTTAAGAATTTCAACACAAATCAAGTTAGGTAATTAAGAATCATATACGTGGTAGAAGAAATATCAATCACTTCACAATAACTTAACTATATGGTGGTAGAAGAAGTTATTGTGGAATCATAAAAGTCTGAGACGAAGAACTTATGTGATTACTTTTTATATCCTACCTATCGGAGATAAATCTCCAGAAAATCTTAGAGAATATAGTACTCAATACGATAGAACAAGTAAGATCAGAATACGCAACTACAAAGAAAATAGTTGGATCTGGCTACAGAATCCCAATGAAGTCTTCAAGTCGTTAACCTATAATAAGGGTTTTAGGAAAAACATAGGTTAAAGGAGAATCGACTCTAGCCACAACTAGTATCACACAAGAGGTGTGGAGATTAGGTTTTCCAGTTGCTAGAGTTCTCCCTTATATAGTCTTCAAATCAGGGTTTGATAGGTTAGAAACAAAGCAATCAATATTCACCATTAGATGAAAACCTGATTTAAGATTCAAGCTAAGTTTTCTTAAAACCAAAGCAATAACTCTTCACCGCTAGATGGTCTTAGCTTGTCACACAAAAATAAAATGTACCTTCATTTAGATATGGGTAACCATACCTAAACGTGTACACTTAGTTGGCTCAACAATATTTTACCGAAGTTAGCCATATGAACACTTTCATATCAACCTTGTTCGTCTTAATCACACCTAGTTCAAATGACTCAAATGAAACTAGTTATTGAGTTGTTCAATTGTTTATATTCTCATAGAAGTATACAAGACACAATTGAAGAAAAATCGATTTTGATTCACTCGAATCAATTCATGAACATTATAGCCACGGTTTGAAAAGATTGCATTCCTTATTATATAAATGTATTTGTTCACGAATAAACCGATTTTAGAACTTAACCCACTCTAGTATGCAAACGGGTATGCATACTCATAGTTCCGGACTTGGTCTGTCCGCCATTATGCGAACGGGTATGCATATTGTCGTTCACGACCGAACTCAGTTGAATTAGTATGCAAACGGGTACGCATACTAAATTTCCGGACTTGAACAGTTAAGCCAGTACACATACGGGTATGCATACTAAGTTCCCGGACTTCAACTGTTAAACCAGTACGCATACGTGTATGCATACTATGGTTCCCGGACTTGGAATAACTTGCAACAATTAGCATACAAGTACGCATACTGTGCTATATCCAATCAATGATTAATTGTTCTAAACTCCATTTTAATCATTGAAACATTCTTAGAAGATGGGAATAGCTATCTCACACAAACTATTAGCTTCAAAGCAATTTTGAAGTGATCAATATATCAATACGAAACATTCCGAGTCTACATCAAATGACTGTCTCACACAAATCATGTAAGATGTTACCAGGCGATTTTCACATGATCAGCTTTTGACTTTCGTCAAGAATCAAAGATGAACTTTGTTAAAGCGAAAACGTACCAACATATATTTCGAGAAATATGTAAGCGAGTTAAACTCATCTCGAAACATCAAATATGTATAATATATATACTATATAGCTATATGACTTAGTCTCATTTGAAGATATAATAGAATAGACTTCTGAGTGATAGAAAAGTTTTAGTCTCCACATATTCAAAAAATTACCCAACATAATATGTGCGCCCCAATTCTTTTGCTTTCCTCACCGCATTTACTAGGGCTTCATGGTGAGGATGCACTTCCAACACACTCAAGTTGTGTTGAGGTGAACAAAATCTTGTTCGCCACAGGTAGTCGAAACAAAATCATGCATAGACTCTAGGAATTTAACAACTTCCTTGAAACTTTCAATAACTGTTTCATACCTCATTAAGATGTTTTCCCTTGTCGTACTCTTGTATGGGAAATCCTTCTTAATGGCACTCATTTCTTTATTTATCTTCTTTGGTACCCATTTCTGAGTAGCTTTTGGAGCAATGAACTTCTTTTTCTCCCCAATATTGTTATGAAACTTCTTGGGGGGAATACTGAATGAACTGATATTATGTGACTCAGTTTTTCTCCAGTATGGAACATCATATCTTATCATCTTAAATATGGTTTTATCTCGTTTAAGAAATCTGCAATTCCTTTGCAAGTGACCTGGTTCTCCATAATAATAAAAAATGTTTAGCAGAATGGAAAAAGTCATGTTTAGTGTTACCTGAATGTGTATGTGCTTGCTTTGGAGCTTGACGGAATTTCCTCTTTTCGTCATCAGCAGTTGGTAGAGATAATTCACTTTTGTCATCCGTGGAGGATTTTGGTTGAGAAGAATCTTTCGCTTTGACAAATATAACCTATTTGCAAGTACCAAGAGCGTTTATTCATTCATAGCCCAATCCTCGTGTATCACGATGAATTCTACATGTTCCCAATATCGAGGTTAATTTTTTTGAGCTGATATTTCTAGACAAACTCTCTTTTTGAGTTTTCTTCTTCCAACCTTTTGACCTTTTCAAGCGCAATAACAAGATCATTCTTGGATGATTCACATTAAAATTTGAGATATTCTCGTTCCGAATCAAATAACAAGTTCATATCAATGTTCTCCAAGTTATCTAGCTTTTCTTGAAGAATAATTTCCGGATCACGACCTCTGGAAATTTCTTCTTTAAGCTTTCATATCGTTGAGATAATCTCTTGCACCAATAGAATCAAGTTGGTCTTGCAAGTCTTTATTCCAACTACGAAGTCTGTCATATTTAACCTTCTCACTGAATATGGTGCTTTCTGCTTCCGAAATTTTCTGATGACATTGCTTAAGAAGTTTAGTAGCAACTTGATCTACATGGAACACTTCTTCGTCAGAATCAAAATTAGTATCCGAAAGATTATTTCCAGTAGCTAGTGCAACTTCGCCTGCGTACTCTTGATAATCATAATATTCAGGTCCATCATCAAGAGTAGGTATAGATGTTGTATATGCCAGTTGTCTACGGCTCCAGCTAGGGCATGCCGAAGAAAAGTGCCCGAAACCACGACAGTTAAAGCATTGTACCTCATCATTAGGAGATGTTGCACCTTTAAAAAAACTCTTTTTCCTGTTTCTCAAGATTTTTCTAAATTGTCGTGGAGTAACATCCTTAGCATCTGGCTGACCAGATTTATCCTTAGAGGATTCAGAATTGTTTGCAGCTTTAAGAGAAATCACCTCTTTTTCAGACCGGTGTTCATTATCAAAGATCTTTAACTTTCCAACAAGAGTATTTCTGGAGAGTGTAGAAAGATCGTTTGCTTCTTCAATGGCATGTTTCTTAGACTCGTATCTTGATGGTAGAGACCTGAGAATTTTGCACACAATAACTTTCTCAGGAATAGTTCTTCCTAACGAATATGAGGAGTTAACTATTTGAGAAAGTCTTTGGTTAAACTCATCAAGGGTTTCATCATCAGACATGTGAAGGTTTTCCTAGTCAGATGCAAGGTTTTGAAGCCTTGCTTCTTTCTCTGCAGCATTCCCTTCAAATATGGTTTTTAAGATATCTCAAGCATTTTTAGACTTATTGCACGTAGTTATGTGGTGATGAAGATCTGGGATAATGACATGGATGATAGCATTTAATCCATCAGAATTTTGCCTTGCAGCACTAATCTCGACATCACTATAACTACCAATATCTTTTGCAACAGTTACACCTTCTACTATAAGTGTTGGAGGAGCATAGCCATTTACAACACGAACCTATGATTGAAAATGTGCTAGAAGAAAGGCACGCATAGGAATTTTCCACCATAAGTAATTCGAGCCATCGAAGACTGATGGTACGTTTATAGAGATAGATCTTCTGTACATAGAGTCAGATTGCTAAAACCACAGACTTATGAGGTTTTAGAGTGTATGCTTGCTCTGATACCAATTGAAAAAGCGGGGGTACAACAACCACATCCAATATTTCGATCAAGCAATAATTCCAAGAGAATCAACTAGACAGTCAGACTCAATCAAGGAAAATATATCCAAGAGTTATTCTCTGTTTCTCAATGTAATCAACAAATCAAACAGATAGAAATCCGCGAGCCTGATTATTATGAGAAACAACTTGAACGTTACCAAAGACCAATGTTGAAGTGTCAATCAATTTCAATCAATAACCAAGGTTGGATTTACCAATTGATTGAACTACGCACGACCTTTGATATTTCAATTATATAAACAAATATAATGCGGAAAAGAAATAACACAGACACCAGAATTTTGTTAACGAGGAAACCACAAATGCAGAAAAACCCCAGGACCTAGTCCAGAATAAACACACACTGATTATAAGCTGTTACGCCAATTTCCTACTACCTATTCGGACTAGATGTAATACCTGCTTCAGCTGTATTCAAGCACTTGTAGAACTCCTAGCAGAACACCGATTCTCTTTAGGAATTCTTCTAGTAAAACTTCTAGCAGAACACAAATTCTCTTTAGAAGTTATTATCGAAAATCTTCTGGCAGAACAAGGTTCTCTTCAGAAGCACTCTCAAAACCTAGGGTTTCTACAACAAGAACAACTAGAATAAATCTAGAGATATCTTGTTTAGAACTTCTTAAGGATTTTTACGAGATACCTTAATCGAAGTTTTCTTTCTAGTTCCAATTTCGACCAACTAGTGTCGGTATACGATCGAGAACTGAAATCTATCAAAACCTAGGGTTTATGATCAATAACTCTTGAATGGTCTTAAATTAGAAGAGAAGACCTTAGAATAGACAAGAGGTGAAAAACCTAGATTACAAGTTGTAGAACAATCACTAAGATTATTATCAACTCGGATTTGTGGTCCCCAATAAAAATACTTTTACCTCACTCTTGTTCAAGAGGAACAAAAGACATGGAAAACAACCTTATGAAGCTTACACCAATTTTCCAAAGGGGATAAAAAAACGTGTAGCACTCACGAACCCTTTATTTATAGTGAACAAGGTAGCTTGAAAGTTAAGCAAAGCTATTTTCCTTTTTCAAGACTCTCCTAATTTTGGGAGTCTTTCCTAAGTTAACACTCTTGCCAAAATAATTAAATAAATATTTAATTTAGCAAATATTGTATTTATGAATAAATTTACAATTTATCTTAGGAAGGAATTAAAAGATATCACAAACACTTGAATATGGTAATCAAATATGTTTGGAGTAATATCTATCTTTCCTAGATAAGGAAACATCAAAAACTTGACTAAAAAAGGCTTCTAGTCACGTAATTGGGCTCAAGTCCGTGAACCATTACGAATTGTTTCCTACTAACGAACTGCAACAGTAACAGTAACACTTATAAATGTTGCTTTAATAAATCACTCATAACTTCATCGTTATAACTCAGAATTGAGTGATTCTTGGCTCGTTGAATTCGAAATCTCATTCACTATAACATGAGAACCTTTCCAGGGATATAGGTTATTGTCACAAAAGTCGTGGCTCAAATAACCTCGAGTATATATACATAAATATACATTTACCGCCATAGGAATTGTTTCATAGAGTGAACATTTGTTTCGATAGATTAGAAAGGTAGAATTGAACAAGAATCCAAATGAAATCAATTACCACATACCTTTGATGATGAAGTCCTCGTTAATGTCTTCTTGTAGTCTTCAATCTTCATCCTTCAAGAATAGCTCTTCTTAGACCTAATCTAGTCCGAAACTAACTTTGGTATACTAAATCAAGAATGTGTTTTGACAACTAAATTTGACAACTAGATTGATATACCTACGCTAGTGGGTTAAACCGAGCAATTCTCTAATTAGAGGTACTTTACAGTTTTTAAGTTTGTGTTTTTGGGACCATATTGGTTTTCGTACGGGTATCCACATTGACTTGTCACAAACCAATTTTTAGAAACCCTAATATTTTTCCCTAAGAAACCATTTAAATACCAATCCTATTAAGTCACGTACGCGTACTATAGGTTATTCTTTTGTGTCAAGAATGTTATCTCCTTCACGCACCTGTGATTTTGCAAAAGGTTTTCTTGCCAAAGGTATTGGTTTCGGGTCCAAAGGAAAGAAGAAAAGAACCCTAATAGAAGTTGATGATATCAAGTATCAAAATCCTGATGATTATTCTGATATCCCATGCTACTATGCTTATACTCATCAACATATTGAGAATGATGAAATGGTTTCGGCCTAAGTGGTTCACGATTTTATGAAATACTTTGAGGAAGCAAAACTACAGCTCATTGATACTATGAAGGGTCTCGATGTGTTAAGAACTGAGTTGAAAAAGGTTAACTATGCCCTTGTTTTCATGAAGACACATGTTAAACATATTCTCAATGAGGATATCTTCTCTGAAGAAGCAGTGAATGCTGTCAATCACAAGCTCAAAGGTCTCAAGACTCATGATGGTTCTGGAAAAGCTTTTTGATTTCAGTTCATGGTTGTTTTTGATGGTTTAGGAGTCTTTTTGTCTTTAGTTTGTTGGTTTTTATTTTGTCTAGGAAACTTCTTATGAGAATTTATTCGTGTGTTTTAAGAAGGATAACTAGTGTTTGGAATAGCCTATATTGTTATTTCACATTGCTATTGCCAACGATTTTCATCTTGCAATGTTTTTAGATTTATTCATTTGGAAGATGATTTTGCAGTATTAATATTTATTGGTTTTATATATTGCAAATAATGTTATGGGATATATGTGTTTGCGTCCATGAACTATGATTTTCCCATATATGTCAAAGATTAAGTTTATGGTGTCATTATGCAAATATTAAAGAAAAATAGAATGAATCTTTGAATATTCTGCAGTATTGATCTTTCCCTGATCCACTTCTATGTGAAAGTACTGTATGACTCCGTAAGTTCTCTTATGTTGAGCATTTCCAATTAAATTAATCATTGAGGTTCCTTTGTGGTTAATTTAATTGAGTTTTCTGGATACAAATTCATGTTTCATGTAATTTGTTAATGTCCAAAGAAATTCTTCTTTTCTAGTAAAAGTAAGGCCGCTCTTGTTGTTCTTTAGGGAATGACATTTTATGGGGGAGAGTTCTTAATTGAACTTGTGCTTAATTGCCAAATCTTTCTGGGGAGTGCGGCTGTGGAATATTGTAGGAGTTTTCTTGTATCTTTATAAACTCCTTGATGAATACACTAGGTTTCGACTATGTGAAATCATCGAAACAAAGTTGATATGTTCTCTTTTAGTCATGAAGTATATCTATGAGAATTTCATTATGATCCCGCTAGTTTTCGTACCTTTGCCAATTTATATTGAAAAAAAGGGGGAGAATTATTGTATAGTTCACACTACAAATACATATGGTTTACGGATCATTATGTAAGGGGGAGTGGTTTTCATTGTAAGATGAAGTATTGACTTAGGGGGAGTGATACATATCATCATAGTATTATTGTCAAAGTTGTGATACAATTGAACTTTGATGTTGTGTAATAATACAATGACACTATATAACAATGATTGAGAACAACTGTTTTCTTATTGTTATGGCTACGGATCTTCAACAATTATGATGCTGACTTGAACACGTTCAGAATCACTAGAGTACTTGGAAGTGACGAAGATTTTGAGTAATGTTGAAGAACCAAGGAAATCAAGCATTTGGATGAGAAGCTACAAAGTTATTTATTTTGTAATCCATATGTATTGATAGTTTTGTCACTAAAATTGACAAAGGGGGAGATTGTTAGAGCACTTCTCGGTCGAACTCGCAAGCGTTGATATCTCAATCTTTTTTTTCAAGTTTAGTTGTCAAAACTATAAGTCTTGATTTCTAGTCTACTTATAGCTATGTTTCGGATTAGGATATAATGTGTAGTTGAGCTTTAGACTTCACGACATTCATCGATTGGAGACGAAGAACTACTAAGGGGAGCTTGTGGAACTTCATCAACAAAAGTTATGTGGAGACTAAAACTCATCTATCACTCAGAAGTCTATTTCTGTTCTATCTCCTATTGAGACGAAAGTCGTATAGCTATATAGACTTTACTTTATACACATTTGATATTTCGAGCTGAGTTTAACTCGCTTACATATTTCTAGAAATATGTGTTGGTAAGCTTTCACTTTAAATAAGTTCATCTTTTATTCTTGACGAAAGTCAAAAGATGATCATGTGAAAATCGCCTGGTAACATCTTACATGATTTGTGTGAGACAGTCATTTGATGGAGACTTGGAATGTTTCGTATTGATCTACTGATCACTTGAAAATTGCTTTGAAGATAATAGTTTGTGTGAGATAGCTATTCTCGTCTTCTAAGAATGTTTCAATGATTAAAATGGAGTTTAGAACAATTAACCATTGATTAGATATAGCACAGTATACGTACTTGTATGCTAACTGTTGGCAAGTTAATCCAAATATGGGAACCATAGTATGCATACCCATATGCATACTAGTTTAACAGTTGAAGTCCGGGAACTTAGTATGCATATCCGTATGCGTACTTGCTTAACAGTTCAAGTCCGGGAATTTATTATGCGTACCCGTTTGCATACTAATTCAACTGAGTTCGGTCGTGAACGATAGTATGCGTACCCGTTCGCATACTGGAGGACAGACCAAGTACGGAACTCTAGGTATGTGTACCCATTTGCATACCTGAGTGGGTTAAGTTCTAAAATAGGTTTATTCGTGAAAAAATACATTTATATAATAAGGAATGCAATCTTTGTAAACCGTGGCTATAATGTTCATGAATTGATTCGAGTGAATCAAAATCGATTTTGCTTCAATTGTGTCTTGTATACTTCTATGAGAATATAAACAATTGAACAACTCTATAACTAGTTTCATTTGAGTCATTTGAACTAGTTGTGATTAAGATGAATAAGGTTGATATGAAAGTGTTCATATGGCTCACTTCGGTTAACTATTGTTGAGCCAACAAAGTGTACACGTTTAGGTCCGGTTACGCATATGTAAATGAAGGTACATTTCATTTGTGTGTAACAAGCTAAGTTCGATCTAACGATTGAAAGATATTAGCTTTAATCTAATCAGTTTTTCATTTAACGGTGAATATTGAATGCTTTGTTACCAAGGTAACATTGATTGCAAACCCTGATTTGAAGACTATATAAGGGAGAACTCTAGCAACTAGGAAACCTGATCCCCACACCTCCTGTGTGATACTAGTTGCGACTAGAGATGATTCTCCTTTAACCTAGGTTTTTCTAAAACCATTATGGGTTAACGACTTAAAGACTTCATTGGGATTCTGAAGCTAGACCCAACTATTTTCTCTGTAATTGCGTGTTCTGATCTTACTTTGTTCTATCGTATTGAGTACTATCTTCTCTAAGATTTGCTCGAGATTCAATTTCCGATAGGTAAGATAAAAAGTAGTCACAAACATCTTCGTTTCATCATTTGTGATTCCACAATATCTTGTTCCGCTTCCATACGGTTAAGATCATTGTGAGGTGATTGATATTAATTGGTTGTTCTTCGGGAACAAACCTCGTAGGTATTTCTGTGGGAGACAGATTTATCTATTCAATAGACTTTTCTATGTGAGACAGATTTTTTTATCAAGTCTTCGACTTTGGGTCATAGAAATTCTTAGTTGTGGGTGAGATTAGCTAAGGGAATCAAGTGCGTAGAGTCCTACTGGGATTCAGAGGTGTACGGAACGTGACTGTACCTTAATCAGTGTGAGATTGGTTAGGGCTCAACTACATTCCAGTCCGAAGTTAACTTGTAGTAGGCTAGAATCTTTAGTGGCTTAATACAGTGTGGTGTTCAAATTTGGATTAGGTCCCGGGGTTTTTCTACATTTGCGGTTTCCTCGTTAACAAAATTTCTGGTATCTGTGTTATTTCTTTTTCGCATTATATTTTCTATATAATTAAAATATCACAGGTTGTGCGTAGTTCAATCAATTAGATAATCCAACCTTTGGTTGTTGATATAAATTGATTGAAACTTGAACATTGGTCTTTGGTACCATTCAAGTTGTTTCTCATAATAATCAGGCTCGCGGATTTCTATCTGTTTGATTTGTTGATTACATTGAGAAACAAAGATATAACTCTTGGATGTATTTTCCTTGATTGAGTCTGACTGTCTAGTTGATTCTCTTAGAAATATATTGGAGTTAGTCCATACAGATTGCCGAAACGAAATATTAGGTGTGGTTGCTAGACCCCCGCTTTTTCAGTATCGGAGTGAAATATGAAGTATGAACATACTTCTTTTGTGAATGTGCAGTTGAGAAATAGATGGTCTTCATCCTCCTCCTCTCTGTTGTACAAGTTGCAGATAGTTTCCTGGTTGTCAGTCCTTTTTCAGTAAGTTGTTTACTGTGGTAATTACATTGTGCATTAAAGACCATAGTCTAACTTTGGGAGGGATATGTTTCACCCAAACACACTTATGTGGGAAGGAATAGGAACCTGAAGTGGGGAGCTAGGAGGCTAGCCAATTGTAGCTTTATTTGGTTGAAAACTGACTTGCTGCAGGTGGAACCAGTGAGTCCTCTCCTTTCTATAAGTCTGGTGGAGCTCCAAGAATATAGAAAAGGTTATCTATCTCCTGTAACTCCCCACTATTGGGATGTCTTTCATTCTCAACCAAATCTTAAACCTTGGCAAATTTATGTGTGGTTAGTGTGAATATTTTTTGGTGAGAAATGAAGAATGGAGTATCCACAATCCATTTGTCATACCAAAATTTCACTGCCTTCCCGTCTGCAATAATTATACTTGAGTTCCTGTAAATAACCCAATTTTCTTTTTGAATGCTCTTCCGAAAATCCCTCCCATGAAAAGGTTTATACTCCTTTGGTGTTAAATCAGCTGCATCTAATTTTTTTTGCTGCACCACTATTCTCCTCATGGCTTTTTTCTTCTGTGCATAACTCCATCTCCATTTAGCAAGCAAGTTTTGTTCACACATCTCAAATTTCTTATGTTCAGTCCCCTTTCTTCTTTGGTTTTGTTGACTTTGTTCCATGAGACCCAACAAATTTCCTTTCTTGTTGCAGAATTTCCCCACAAAAAATCTCATTGCATTGAGCATCTTCTTTTCTACAGAAGCAGGAACATGAAATAAAGCATAAAGTATAAAGGCAAACTTGCAAGAGCACTGTTCATAAGTGTTATCTTCCCGGCTTTATTTAGAATTTTCCTTTCTATTTTGCTTTTTTTTTTTTTTTTTTTGAATTTCTCAAGAATACAGTCCTATACACTCTTATGCCTTGATGTTGCTCCTAGTAATAACCCAAGATAGCTCATTGGTAGTTTTTCCACTTTGCAATGCAGGATGTTGGCTATATCTTTAACTCTATTGTCTGCTCCAACGCTTACTATTATACTTTTCTCCAAGTTTACTTTGAGCCCTGTTATAGTTTCAAAGACCTGTAGAATTAGCAACAAATTCTCCACAACTTCTTCTTTTGCATTTAGAAAAATCAAGGTGTTATCAGCAAATTATAAATGAGTCACCTCGATCCCACTGCCAATCTAGAATCCTGAAATCATATTGAGTTTTTCTGCTTTTTTCAGTAGTTTAGTTAGAATCTCTGCCACCAATAAGAATAAAAAGGGAGACATGGAGTCACCTTGCCTAAGGCCCTTGAAATGTTTGAATTTGGTGGTTTGTGTCCCATTAACCAAGACTGAAGATTGTGCTGAAGACATTGAACATTCTACCCATCTTCTTCATTTGAATCCAAATCCCGAACTTGCCAACAAGGAGTCAATACAGTGCCAATTGACATTGTCAAACGCTTTTTCAATGTCAAGCTTGCCGAGTATTCATGGATTCTTATCTTTGAGTCTGAAGTCAATTAACTCATAAGCTATAAGGAAACCATCATGTATTTGCTTTCCTCTCATAAATGCTCCTTGATGTTCATATATGAGTTTTGGAATAACTCTTTTGAATCTGTTTGCCATTGCTTTTGATACGATCTTGTATGTACTGCTGACTAAACTGATTGGCCTGAAGTGTTGAGGTAGATTGCATTCTTAGTTCTTAGGTAGAAGACATATAAATGAACAATTCAATCTCCGGTTTAGTCTTTCTTATCCATAAAATTCTTCAATTACATTCAGGAAGTCTCCATTGATTATCTTCCATGCTTTTTTATATAATTCAATTGGGTAGCCATCTGGCTCTGGAGACTTATTTTTTCCACATGTCTTTATGGTATTCCATATTTCTTCCTCACTGAATGACCTTTCCATCAATTTTTCTTCTTCTTGATTAATTTTGGAGAAAACAAATTCTTCAAGTTGAGGTCTTCATTCATGTTGTTCCTTGAATTGATTTGAAAAGTGGTTCCAAAATTAATTTTTTATCTCATTATAGTTGAAGTTCTATTCTCCTTGAATTATCTAATGGATGTTGTTTTTCCTCCTTGTTTCATCAGCTAGTTGATGCATGTATTTGATATTACAGTTTCCCACTTTCAGATGCTTTGCTTTGGCCCTTGAGAGACATTTTCTATAATCATTCATTCTTATTTGCTTGAGTTGTTACTTCCATTGTACTTTCAAAATGAAATCTTCAGAGTGAAGTCTTCCTATCTCTTCCTGTGCATTTAGTGTATCAATTTTTTCAATTAACTATTTCTTTAAAGAGTCATTTTGACCATATTGGTCTCTACTCCATCTTTGAAGGAGGAACTTCAAATTCTGTAATTTTTTTACCCATATAAAGCTTGGTAAACCAGTGTACACCATAGTATTCCACCAGATTTGAAGATTACCAAGGAAGGTTTTGTTTTCCAGCTAGAAACTCTCCACTTTGAAGGGTGGTTTTTATCTGATGTTATTGCTATAATAATTGGAGAGTGATCTGGTGAGCTTCTGGATAATAAAATTTGAGTAAAGTTAAGATATTTACTGATGAAGTGAGGTGAAACCAAAATCCAGTCAAGTCTAGCCAAAATTGGATCTTCTTGCATATTTGACCAAGTGTAGAGTACACATGTCACTGGTAAATTTATGAGCACCTGGTGCCACATATATGCATTGAAAAGTCTTTTGCAAATTGTTGATCATCCTTCTTTATTTCTCTCTCATCTCATTCTTGTTGCATTAAAATCTCCAACTATGCACCAAGTTGAAGTTGCCCGACCATCTAGTGAGATCATCCGTCCCAGTCCAAAATTCAAGCCTTTCATCATCATTACATGAGTTGTATACATTAGAGAGAGTCCATTCAAATCTGAAAAGATGAGGGTACCCAAATATACCTCAATCTAAAAAAAATCCACCTATAAGTCCTCTTACCGAAAGTGATTGTCTATGGACTTAGTCGAGACAATACAAAGAATCGGTATTCACACTTTGTGTGATCGTCTATGGATACGAGATCGAGACAATACAACAATCAAAGTGTGATTAATTGATAATAGGTTCGGACTTAACCAAACTCTATAGGATCACAATCAAGTAATACGGAGTTAACGTTTGTGTAATTTACTTTAAATTATAATAACAACAATTATAATCGCGGAAAACAAAAGAAAATGACACAGCAAGATTTTGTTAACGAGGAAACCGCAAATGCAGAAAAACCCCGGGACCTAGTCAAGAATTGAATACTCTCAGAATTAAGCCGCTATACGAAATCAAAACAAACTTCATATAGTTGAGACCAAGTAACTAAACCTATAGTTCACCTAGTTTCTTCAGTATCCATGCGCTTAGGACATTCAATAAGTGCAAGGACTGGAACAATTCCTTTGATTCGTATTCCGAACAGTAAAGGAACAACAAATCTGTTTGGTATCAACTCTATTCAATCCCAGTGATATGAGTTAGACAAAGGCTCTTCTGTTTAATCCAATAAACTCCTTTGTCGGGTTTAGATCTTTCTAACAAACAACTAACAAGTAGTCGAGTTTAGATTTTGCAATCAATAATAGGATCTATCCAGATACTAAATACTGATGCCGATCTACGCAACTAATCAATCAAATCTACCAAAAGATAAACCTATTATAGTTGGATCCCATCCGATCAAGTTTTGTGCACACCAAAGATTAAGAACCCAAATCAGAAATCTTTTTCGTCTTCAAATCTTCTTAAATGTTCAATAAACACCTGCACACAACAACTTGAATCTCTTATGATTAATCATGCACAGAACGGGCTCTGTTAACAATGGATTATCACAAGACGTCTTTTGATCTACAAACAGTTCTAAAGATCCCGTCGACACTTCGATCTAGTTTGAGTGAATCTTATATCAGGAGAGAAGATTCTCAAGAATAAACAAACTAGGTGCAATCAAAGTTCAACAACCATTAGTCAATCAAATCAAATCGAAAACTAATAATACTGCAATTATCTAGTTTCCCACCAACGGTACTCGTAGAGCTTCTTGATCCCATAGAAGTCTTTAAACGAGTGATCGTAAGATATTTCGCCTAATTAGGGAACTTTCCTCTCTAAATAGACAGCTCCACCAGTAACAACACAACTAGGAAGTATTGCTGGCTCTTAGGATAGTTTACATGAACGTAAACTTGGGTATTTATAGACCAAGGAAGTTTGGACACCAAGGAATTTCCAAAACCGAAATATTCTTAAGATATGCAAAATATTCCCAAATCGGTTTTCATAATTCCTGGAAATGCTCTATCCAAAAATAACCGAAATCCTACTAGAAAAGCTCCAATTAGTAAATGCACATTACAGATTTTTATTTTCAAGAGATATGCATTTTAATTGCTGGTAATTAAAAGCATATAAAAATTAACAACCTTAATTAAAAGATTATCAACTTATTTCGGTCCGGGATCTCCTTTAGCTATTAAGGAATATCTTTGAACAATAAAAGATAAGAGTTACTGAACATATTCAAAGTATGTCGACATCTTAATTCTTTGTAAATCCTCTTTCATATTTACAATCTTGGAACCGATTATACCACACTTCCAAACAAGTTTAGAACTTGTTCATCTGACTTCCAAAAACTATGTGATTGATCAAATCAACACACTAATCATGGGTTTATGGTTCTACCAAACACAAGGATCGGTTCTACCTTAATATGGTTACTGGGACCGGTTACATCAGTTACCAGGATCGGTTACACCAATTACCAGGACCGGTTACCATATTCTCAAGGTATTACTTGTGATCGGTCACACCAGTTACCAGGATCGGTTACACCAATTACCAGGACCGGTTACACCAATTACAAGGATCGATTACTACTCTTTTGTGATCGGTCACACCAATTACAACTATCGGTCATACCATCTTAGGTGATTACTTATGATCGGTTACACTAATAAAAGTCATACCAATACATAAGTCAGGCATTGTGACTAGTTTTACAAAGATACATAACAAGTTACGGTCGGTTCTACTAACTCACGCATATTGGTAATCCAAAGATATGCAATGAATAACAATACCAATAAGCCTAGCGATTTCCCTTTCGATTCATAAAACAAGTTCATGAATGTACTTCCTTTAAACGAATGTAAACATTGTTTCCTAGGACGAAATCTTCACCCATACCCATACCCATACACATAATCACAATAACATTCATATGATTATGTCGATGTCTTATATACGAAGTTCAAAACATAAGCGTTGTACTTCGTATTCTAATTATTTAACACTATGTCTACTATAGTATAATCATTCATAGCTTCGCATTTATGTTTTCAATATAGCACGACTTGAAAGATACATTGGGAATGAAATAGTTCAAGTAAAAATATTACTAACCTCAAGAGGAAGGATGATGTTGTCGATGTAGCTTGTTACTTCTTCACATTCTTTAAGTCTTCGAGTAATACTTGTATGTCTCATTATCCTAATCTTTCTAGCCTAACCTATACGAAGTTGTCTCTAGTACATAATCAAGCGACTCTTAAATTGAGTTTTGATTCACTAAAATATGACAACCAAACTTGACATACCAACGCTTGGTGGGTTCAACCGAGATATGCTCTAACAATCTCCCCCTTTTGTCAATTTTAGTGACAAAACTCTTACAATCATATGGATAAACAAATTACAAAAATTCATTGTACATACGCTTGATTCCAAGTTTCAACGGCACAATACCCTGCATATATTCCCTTGTTAAACCGATTGGACAAGTACAATCGCATGTTTCGATAAGACCAAAATAAAGATTAGAATTAACTTTATTTTTCTCATCAGGCACTAATTATTCAGACAATAACTTAGACCTTCCACTTTAGACAAGACAAATACTAGGTTAGTTAACTAATATTTCTTGTCAAGGCATTCGATTAGACTTGAATAACTGAATCCTTTACTTTTGATAAGTCTAACTAAGATCAGAATTAACTTAGTTTCTCTTATCCGGAATCGAATTGGACTAAACAAATGATCCCGTATTTTTTTAAGACATAAACAATACATACAAACCAAATAAATCAACTTGCACAATTATTTTTCTTAACCGGAAGCAATTGAAATAAACATAGACATTAAAGCACCGCAATTGCACCGAAATTTCGTTAAGTTTAAAACAATTGATACCAACCAATAAAGAAAGATAACATTAGTTTTTCTTAACCGGAAACAATTGAATCACATACACATACATCCACACACGCATAATAGAATAAACATCAATTGTACCGAATTTTGTTAAGCAAAAGAAAAATATATGCAATAAACTCAAGCTTTTCTTAAACAGGAAAACGATTATCTAACAAATTCGTTACCTCATATTCCGCATCCTCTTCTCCTCGAAAGATATATCATTAAGCGCAAGTTCAAGTTAGAACTCTCCCCCATTGTGTTGTCATCCTCTCGCAAGAACAAAAGAACAACTACAACAGCAACCTTTATCGGAGAAAGGTTGAATCGGTTTTTAACTAATGCATAGCAAAAGTTGAAAACCCTGAAACACATATGCTTTTATGTTAAACTAAAATTCAACATATTGTGACTTTTTTACATATGAGTTTCAATCGGAACACCTTATGATCCTTTGATAAAGCCTACCAACATGGGCTAGAACTTAATCCCGCTAAATCAAAAAGCCACACAAACCATAAGGGTTCACTCATAATATGAGATCGAATATTAAGGTTAAGAAAACCGAAATCAAACATCCCATAAACACCTAGCATTCGTACAGATAAAGTGACTGCACAAAGTTCTTCAAGAAGTCATAAAACATCAAAGATAGTTCACAAGACAAGCCTATAATAATATACATAATATTATACAATAAACATTGTAAAAACTAGTCCGAGATGTCCAAGTCAGTATCCTCTTCTAATCTAGTGTCTTGATACTTTTCTGAAATAGCACACAAAGCTTAATTGAGATCTGGAAAATTGTTTGTTGCATAATCAATCAGTTTGACAATGCAGTTTTTCTTCCTCTGCAGTCTTCTCTTGAGAATTTGTGGGTTTCCTTAAACTCTTATAGGAGGAGGATCATTGAAAACTTGTCCTCTCATTTTGTTGAGGATTCCTTCTCCTAATTTCTTTGGAACTTTTTCTCTGGCGTTTGGCCACACAATTCCAAAGGAGCTGCAAATTCTTGTAATTAAACAAGCAAAACCCGGAGTTCTTCTTCCGCCTTTCCGAATTGTAATCATTTTTCTAATCATTAGACCACAAAAATCAAAGTTCCTGATTCCTCTGACAAGATGATATACAAGTTCAGCAATATCCCTAGTCCATCTAGACTTATGCATATTGCAAGGACACAGGTTCGCAGAAGCTAGTTTTCCAAATACTTTGAGATGAAATTCAACATTGTGAAGGAGAAATGAATTACCTAACCATGTTCCACCAATTATAGACGAGATGGTATCGTTGTCAACTCTAAATCTTTCATCCGAACATGGTAATAATGTGTTCATGTAGGGATAGAGAATCAATTATGAAATCACTTGTTTATTTACCTCAAAGGACCTTGTACCGATCATAGTACGAAAAGTACAACCTTAAAAGTTCATCTCATGCATATTAGCATAGAAAAGCTTCACAAGGTCCGGAGTTGCCTTGAATGAGCTTTCATGGATGATACCCCATTGACGGTGATTCACAAAATTCATGTAATTTTTATCCGAAACTTTGACAAATATCATTTCCATAATGGGTTCTTTGATTTAACCGAATTTATTGACACATTCATCATTCACAAAATAATTTTGGGAACCAACATCATAAGTAAGATTAGGCTTGTTTTCGTAATCGATATCCCTAGTAGAATAGAGCATTGAATTCCTACTTGAGCCTTCTCCTCTAACAAAGTTTCTACTACACCCAACTCTATTTTCCATTGAATCAACAAGAAGAGTGAAGAGCCACTTACAATCGATAGAACTTGTTGAGTATTGAATATCCTTTCTTGAGATAAACTGGAGAGAAATTAAGTGCAACCCTTTGTTCCCTTTTAACTTTAGGATCGGTTTAAACAAGTTTCTCTTCTTGAATCGAACAGGAAAAGATTACAAAAGGAGAAATTTCGAACCCTCGTGCACTGTTGAGGTTTCTTTGAAACCGAAGAAGGTAGAGGAAGAGAAAGACCCATCCTTCTTTGTTTTTCACCAAGACTATCTTGTATTCGGATGTGGATCCGGATCCAATTAAGACCGAACCATAAGCATGGGAACTTGGTTAGTGTCAACCAATTACCGGTTTTTTGACAAAAGTCAATGTGTACAAGTCTTGATGAATTGGAAATTTTAGGTATTGACATGATATTTTCGGACAATAATAATTCATCTGTTTTGAGCAAGTCAAAACTAGCTTTAGTAGGTCTAATGTTGATATCCATAATATCAAAATATTCAAGAGATTCTTCTGAAGAGTCATAAAGATCATCTTCATAGATATAAGTTTCTTCAGAGGTATAGGTCATCAAATACTCATGAATGAGTTGATTTCCTTTTGATTTATTAGTTTCTTTTGAGTTGTCTAGCTCTTTGAGAAACTCATCAACCTCATTTTGAACCCTACTGCTTTCTTCAAGGATCTTAAGTGTTTTAGACAACGACTCATCTTCCTTTTGTTCATATATCTTAATCTCATTTGTTAAATCAGAGAGCTGTTTTTCCATTTCAGCAAATTCTGAAAATTTTCTGTTGATTTTGCATGAAGCATCTTCTGTGAGACTAAGATATAAACGACATTCGTCAAATGTCCAAATATCTTTGGAACGAAGAGATTCAACAATTTTTCTGTTTGTGTTTATGTCACCCAGCTTTGAGTCATCTAATCTTGATATTACGTTAACTGCATCATTCATAGGATTCATTTCTTATAGGTTGGATCGTACCAAACACAGATTGTTAGATCTTTTCGTGTTTGCCTGCTCTGATACCAATTGAAAAGATGAGGGTACCCAAATATACCTCAATCTAAAACTTTTCCACCTATAAGTCCTCTTACCGAAAGTGATTGTCTATGGACTGAGTCGAGACAATACAACGAATCCGTATTCATACTTTGTGTGATCGTCTATGGATACGAGATCGAGACAATACAATAATCAAAGTGTGATTACTTGATAATAGGTTCGGACTTAGCCAAACTCTATAGGATCACTATCAAGTAATACGGAGTTAACGTTTGTGTAATTTACTATAAATTATAATAACAACAATTATAATTACGGAAAACAAAAGTAAATGACACAACAAGATTTTGTTAACGGGGAAACCGCAAATGCAGAAAAACCCCGGGACCTAGTCAAGAATTGAATACTAAGCCGCTATACAAAATCAAAACAAACTTCGTATGGTTGAGACCAAGCAACTAAACCTATAGTTCACCTAGTTTCTTCAGTATCCCTACGCTTCCGACATCCAATAAGTGCACGCACTGGAAAAATTCCTTTGGTTCGTATTCCGAACAGTAAAGGAACAACAAATCTGTTCGGTATCAACTCTATTCAATCCCAGTGATATGAGTTAGACAAGGCTCTTCTGTTTAATCCAATAAGCTCCTTTGTCGGGTTTAGATATTTCTAACAAACAACTAACAAGTAGTCGAGTTTAGATTTTGCAATCAATAATAGGATCTATCCAGATACTAAATACTGATGCCGATCTACGCAACTAATCAAACAAATCTACCAAAGATAAACCTATTATAGTTGGATCCCAGCCGATCAAGTTTTGTGCACACAAAAGATTATGAACCCAATCAGAAATCTTCTTCGTCTTCCAATCTTCAATAAACACCTGCACACAACAACTTGAATCTCTTGTGATCAATCACACACAGAACGGAGTCTGTTAACAATGGATTATCACAAGACGTCTTTAGATCTACAAACAGTTCTAAAGATCCCGTTGACACTTCGATCTAGTTTGAGTGAATCTTATATCAGGAGAGAAGATTATCAAGAATAAACAAACTAGGTGCAATCAAAGTTCAACAACCGTTAGTCAATCAAATCAAATCGAAAACTAATAATACTTCAATTATCTAGTTTCCCACCAACGGTACTCGTAGAGCTTCTTGATCCCACAGAAGTATTTAAACGAGCGGTCGTAAGAGATTTCGCCTAATTAGGGTACTTTCCTCTCCGAATAGACTGCTCCACCAGTAACAACACAACTAGGTAGTTTTGCTGGCTCTTAGGATAGTTTACATGAAACGCAAACTTGGGTATTTATAGACCAAGGAAGTTTGGACACCAAGGAATTTCCAAAACCGAAATATTCTTAAGATATGCAAATTATTCCCAAATCGGTTTTCATAATTTCTGGAAATTCTCTTTCCAAAAGTAACCGAAATCCTACTAGAAAATCTCCAATTAGTAAATGCACATTACCAATTTTTATTTTCCAGAGATATGCATTTTAATTGCTGGTAATTAAAAGCATATAAAAATTAACAACCTTAATTAAAAGATTCTCAACTTATTTCGGTCCGGGATATCCTTTAGCTATTAAGGAATATCTTTGAACAATAAAAGATAAGAGTTACTGAACATGTTCAAAGTATGTCGACATCTTAATTCTTTGTAAATCCTCTTTCATATTTACAATCTTGGAACCGATTATACCACACTTCCAAACAAGTTTAGAACATATTCATCTGATTTCCAAGAACTATGTGATTGATCAAATCAACACACTAATCATGGGTTTACGGTTCTACCAAACACAAGGATCGGTTCTACCTTAATATGGTTACTGGGACCGGTTACATCAGTTACCAAATTGGTCACATCAATTACCAGGACCGGTTACCATATTCTCATGGTATTACTTGTGATCGGTCACACTAGTTACCAGGATCGGTTACACCAATTACCAGGACCGGTTACACCAATTACCAGGACCGGTTACACCAATTACAAGGATCGATTACTACTCTTTTGTGATCGGTCACACCAATTACTTGGATCGGTTACACCAATTACTAGGATCAGTCACACCAATTACAACTATCGATCATACCATCTTAGGTGATTACTTAGGATCGGTTACACTAATAAAAATCATACCAATACATAAGTCAGGCATTGTGACTAGTTTTACCAAGATACATAACAAGTTACGATCGGTTCTACTAACTCACACATATTGGTAATCCAAAGATATGCAATGAATAACAATACCAATAAGCCTAGCGATTTCCCTTTCTATTCATAAAACAAGTTCATGAATGTACTTCCTTTAAACGAATGTAAACATTGTTTCCTAGGACGAAATCTTCACCCATACCCATACACATAATCACAATAGCATTCATACGATTATGTCGATGTCTTATATACGAAGTTCAAAAGATAAGCGTTGTACTTCGTATTCTAATTCTTTAACACTATGTCTACTAGAGTATAATCATTCACAGCTTCACAGTTATGTTTTCAATATAGCACGACTTGAAAGATACGTTGGGAATGAAACAGTTCAAGTCAAAATATTACTAACCTCAAGAGGAAGGATGATGTTATCGATGTAACCTGTTACTTCTTCACATTCTTCAAGTCTTCGAGTAATACTTGTATGTCTCATTATCCTAATCTTTCTAGCCTAACCTATACGAAGTTGTCTCTAGTAAATAATCAAGCGACTCTTAAATTGAGTTTTGATTCACTAAAATATTACAACCAAACTTGACATACTAACGCTTGATGGGTTCAACCGAGCTATGCTCTAACAAAATCCATCTCCAATATTAATGAACTTCTGGTTAATTATGTTGGAAGATATAATTTCTTCGGTGCACTTGAGAATGTCAGAATTCCAAATGGTAAGCATCCTCCTACCCAGCCCCTCAGATTGAGCTGTCCATTTATTGTTGCTTCCTCCCCATAAATTTTTCACAAACCAATCCGTGATTCTCCACATCTTTGTTACTTGAATGACCACAATGCTTGGTTTTGTTTCTTAATCATTTCTTTGAGGTTATTAATGTTATCTTCACCATTTAGTCCCCTTGCATTCCATGTAAGGACTTCAATATGCACTGGAAATGTTCTTTTCCATTTCTTCAATTGTTCTGCTACTCACTATGACTGCAGTTTCTTTTCCAGGTGTAATCAAGCCTAGTTCATGTTTCTTCACAATTCTGGTAAAGATGCATTGCACCTCTCTATTCTTTCCGTTGTGTTGAGTGCCTAAATAAGCGCTAACTTCCATAAGTAGCTCTACTTTGTTTGAGATGGTGTCGATATTGTCTGCTGCATCTGAATTTAACTGAGCAATATCTATGATCACTTTACCATCCCTAATTTGGAGATGTGAATTTTCATACCTTGCAAGAGAATTAGAGTCAGTGTTCTGAGATGTATTTGTCCATCCAATTGCCGATTGTGTTTCCATAATAATCTCTTCATCCTCCACGATAATTTCTCTTTCTTTTGGTATTTGAACTTCTGTTGAGTATGGAGAAGCCGATGCAGCAGGTACTGTCGGTGGTTTTGGAAGTAAAGTCTGAACCTTTTTAAAATTTTCGAATAAGACTTGGATACGACTTTTTGGGTGATTAACTGTTGTTGGTACCTGAAGAAAACCCCGGATGTTTTACCCCTTCACCCCTTTCCTGCCGCGCGTATGAGTTCTGGCCGTTGTCTTGTCTTTCACGTGTATGCTTTTAATTCAAATTTTGAATTTCTAACTATGTCGCACTTACTTTATCCTTTTCGTCAACTTACCGTCAAACACCTTTAACAATTTTGAATATTCTGCCGTCAACGGTGCTCTCTCTTGCCGGAAGAAAACATCCCATTCCAATACTAGTTTGATCTTCTTACATTGTACTGTAATCTCCATTGCTAATGGGATTTTGAAACAATCTCCTATAATTGGTATTTTACACTTCGAGGGGTTTTTCATACAAGTTTCTCTTTGAATTACTGCTAGACCTCCAAGTTTTCTCCAGTGTCCTGAAAATTTCTCCTTGACCAGAACTTAAATGGGAGACCTTTAATTTTGATCCATTTCTTGCATTCATTGATGACGTCCGGTGAGATAGTTTCACTGGTGCAACTCCATCTGCAAATTTTGATTTGGGTTCCTCTCTCACTCCATTTAAGAGGTTTCCAAGTTTTTATCCATTCATCATCATTGTTTGGTGAGAAGAAAGCTTGAGTTTTGTTAGAGATGCTAAGCTTTAAGTACCTGTTCCACTTCAATTTTTGAGTTATTGCTTTAGCCACCCATTCCAATTTAAATCACCATTTATTGTGATCCTTACTATTCTTGACATCCCGTCCTTGATGCCATGATTTAAGCTTTGATTTATTTTCTTACGAATTGGAAAATCATTATTGCTCGGAGTGACTTGAGTAGGTACTGGAGTCCCAATTAAATGCTCTAAATATTCTCCCAAACTCCGCCAACCCCTGATGTTTCTCCTTTTGGAATACAGATAGAGTTATTCTTTCTCTTGGTTATGTCAAACCTAGATATCCTTTAATACTTAACCTATCTTTTTTACGGATCTCCATTTGAAAAGAAAAATCTCCATCTCTATTACTCCATCTGGTTTCATCATGATCTTCTTTGTTGGATACTATTTTTTCCAACCGATTTTCGATCCAAGTTCCCATCTTAAATGACATCAAAACCCGAAAACGTAGACCACCTATTCCTTTCTCTTCAATTTTAATTCATCGCCTTTGCCTAGTTTGATTTTAGTGATATCAAATTATTTCCAGTCAATCGGGAAAGTTTCCCGGTTAGCCATGGTTGTGAGTTGACACGGAAAAAATGACCGATCCGTGGACTCTCCCTTTCTCCTCTGTATCTTTTAACAAGTATTTATGTAAAATAAAGTTACTCTCCACCAATAATGGACATCATGTATATATGGTGTTCGGTTTATGGTTGAAAAAGCGGGGGTCTAACAACCACACCCAATATCTGTATGGACAAACTCCAATATAATTACAAGAGAATCAACTAGACAGTCAGACTCAATCAATGAAAATATATCCAAGAGTTGTATATCTATTTCTCAATGTAATCAACAAATCAAATAGATAGAAATCCGCGAGCCTGATTATTATGAGAAACAACTTGAACGGTACCAAGGACCAATGTTCAAGTGTGTCAATCAATTTATATGAACAACTAAAGGTTGGATTATCTAATTGACTGAACTACACACAACCTGTGATATTTCAATTATATAAAAGAATATAATGCGGAAAAGAAATAACACAGACACCAGAAATTTTGTTAACGAGGAAACCGCAAATGCATAAAAACCCCGGGACCTAGTCCAGATTTGAACACCATACTGTATTAATCCGTTACAGACACTAGCCTACTTCAAGTTAACCTCGGACTGGAATGTAATTTAGCCCTAACCAATCTCACACTGATCAAGGTACAGTCGCATTCCTTATGCCTCTGAATCCCAGCAGGACTCTACGCACTTGATTCCCTTAGCTGATCTCACCCACAACTAAGAGTTGCTACGAGCCAAAGTCGAAGACTTGATAAACCAATCTGTCTCACACAGAAAAGTCTATTGAATAGATAAATCTTTCTCCTACATATAAACCTATGAGTTTTTGTTCCGTCTTTTGATAAATCAAGGTGAACAGGAACCAATTGATATATCGGACTTATATTCCCGAAGAATAGCCTAAAAATATCAATCACCTCACAATAATCTTAATCGTATGGTAGCGAAACAAGATATTGTGGAATCACAAACGATAAGACGAAGATGTTTGTGACTACTTTTTATCTTGCCTATCGGAGAATAAATCTCGAGAAAATCTTAGAGAAGATAATACTCAATACGATAGAAAACAGCAAGATCAGAACACGCAACTACAGAGAAAATAGTTGTGTCGGGCTTCACAATCTTAATGAAGTCTTCAAGTCGTCGTGAAAAACCTAAGGTTAAAGGAGAATCGACTCTAGTCGCAACTAGTATCACACAGGAGGTGTGGGTTTAGGTTTCCCAGTTGCTAGAGTTCTCCTTTATATAGTCTTCAAATCAGGTTCGCAATCTAAGTTACCTTGGTAACAAAGCATTCAATATTCACTGTTAGATGAAAACCTGATTAGAATCAAGCTAATATCTTTCAACCGTTAGATCGAACTTAGCTTGTTACACACAAATGAAAAGTGACTTCATTTAGATATGGGTAACCGTACCTAAAAGTGTACACCTTTTTGGCTCAACAATAGTTAACCGAAGTTAGCCATATGAACACTTTCATATCAACAATATTCATCTTAACCATAACTAGTTCAAATGACTCAAATGAAACTAGTTTTAGAGTTGTTCAATTGTTTATATGCTCATAGAAGTATACAAGACACAATTGAAGCAAAATCGATTTTGATTCACTCGAATCAATTAATGAACATTAAGACACGGTTTGCAAAAGATTGCATTCCTTATTATATAATGTATTAGTTCATGAACAAACCGATTTTAGAACATAACCCACTCAAGTATGCAAACGGGTACGCATACCTAAGTAGCCGGACTTGGACTGTGTTTGCCAATATGCAAACGAGTACTCATACTGTCGTACACTTCCAAACTTCAGTTGAAACCAGTACGCGTACAGGTACGCATACTCTAGTACCCGGACTTCAACTGACTTCGCCAGTACGCGTACGGGTACGCATACTCTAGCTCCCGGACTTTACCTGACCAACCAGTATGCATACGGGTATGCATACTAAGTTCCGGCCTTGGATCAACACATATGCAAGTACGCATAATGTTCTTATAATCCAATTATAGTTAAGTGTTCCAAACTCCCATTTTAATCATTGAAACATTCTCGGAAGACGACAATAGCTGTCTCACACAAACTATTAGCTTCAGAGTAATTTTCAAGTGATCGAATGATCAATACGAAACATTATGAGTCTACATCAAATGACTGTCTCACA
Organism: Papaver atlanticum; assembly: GCA_023531105.1. Lineage (NCBI taxonomy): Eukaryota > Viridiplantae > Streptophyta > Magnoliopsida > Ranunculales > Papaveraceae > Papaver > Papaver atlanticum. The sequence continues at coordinate 13,176,888 of JAJJMB010011222.1, read as the reverse complement.
CAAATCATGTAAGATGTTACAAGGCGATTTTTCATATGATCATCTTTTGACTTTCGTCAAGAATATAAGATGAACTTGGTTAAAGCGAAAGCTTGCTAACACATATTTCGAGAAATATGTACACGAGTTAAACTCAGCTCGAAATATCAAATATGTATAATCGAAGTCTATATAGCTATACGACTTTTGTCTCAAATATCAAATATCAAAGGAGATAGAGTAGATAGACTTTTGAGTGATAGATGAGTTCAAGTCTCCACATACCTTTTGTTTATGAAGTTCCACAAGCTCCCCTTAGTAGTTCTTCGACTTCAATCGATGAACGCCGTGAAGTCTAATGCTCAACTATACTTTCTATCCTAATCCGAGACTTAGTTATAAATAGACTAGAAATCAAGACTTATAGTTTTGGAAACTAAACTTGACAACAAGCTTGAGATAGCAACGCTCGCGAGTTCGACCGAGCAGTGCTCTAACAATCTCCCCCTTTGTCGATTTTAGTGACAAAACTATCAATACATATGGATTACAAAATAAATAAAATTTGTAGCTTCTCATCCAAATGCTTGATTTCCTTGGTTTTTCAACATTACTCGAAATCTTCGTCACTTCCAAGTACACCAGTTATTCTGAATGTGTTCAACTCAGCATCATAGTTGTTGAAGATCCGTAGCTATAACAATGAGAAAACAGTAGCTCTCAATCATTGTTATACAGTGTCATAGTATCATTACACATCATCAAAGTTTAATAGTATCACAACTTTGACAACAATACTATGATGATATGTATCACTCCCCCTTAGTCAATACTTCATCTCATATGAAAACCATTCCCCTTACATAATGATCCGTAAACCATATGTATTTGTAGTGTGAACTACACATTAATTCTCCCCCTTTTTATCAATATAAATTGGCAAAGGTACGAAAACTAATGGGATCATAATGACATTCTCATAGATATACTTCATGACTAAAAGAAAACATATCAACTTTGTTTAGATGCAATCATATAGTCGAAACTAAATGCATTCATCAAGGAGTTTATAAAGATACAAGAAAACTCCTACAATATTCCACAGCCGCACTCCCCACAAAGATTTGGCAATTAAGCACAAGTTCAATTAAGAACTCTCCCCCATAAAATGTCATTCCCGAGAGAACAACAAGTGCGACCTTACTTTCACAAGAAAAGAAGGATTTTCTTGGACATTAAGAAATTACATGAAACATGAATTTGTATACATAAAGCTCAATTAAATTAACCACAAGAGAACCCATGATTAATTTAATCGGAAATGCTCAACATAAGAGAACTTACGGAGCCACACAGTACTTTTACATATAAGTGGATTGATAAGATTTTTAATTGTGGTTGTAGTAATAGGTTCGTTGAGACTTGTGAAAGTAATAGATTTTAGACTTAATGAAACTTAAAAATAAAGAAAACTTAATTCAAAATTTGATTTCAAGATATTAAAATAGACCAAGGCTCCTGATTCCACTATTCCTTCTAGTTGATTGGTTTACAATGATATTTCTGAAATTATTATTAAGCTCTTTTTCTCATTAATTCACTTTTAATCTATAAGGTGTCCAAATATTAAATTGTAATCCCTAAGCATGAATTATCAAAGAATTGATTCTAAGCATAACACATCGAATTGATTCACAACTAATTAAGAAAACCAATTTTATCTTTAATTATGTTGATCCTAGTGAATTAAATAAAATAAATAATTAAATAAATTATAAAAAGAATTTACCAATCAAACATGAGTGAATAGTTTCCTCCTTTTCCTTGGTTGCGCGAGAATTAGCTCATCATAGTGGAAGCACGATCAAAATATTGTTTCATTGCTCAAAAGGTGTTCACAAATGATGAAATGGAGAAAAACTATTAAAAACCGGGTTTGTAACAATTATATGTGTTACAAACCGAACTGTTACAGAGATCGATAAATATAAACTGACACTGACACTGTAGCATAAACGACTGTCGCATGTGCGTCTTATGTTCTTCGTGTTCTTCACTACACCAGCAGAAACAATTTTCCTGGTACTCGATTTTACGCCTCTGTAGCCTCCCTAAGCCTCCGTATCGACCCCAAACTCTCGACATACCTCTTTTGGACTCGAACCACCCTATTTATACATCACAGGGATATAAAATCTTCACAAAATCTCCTCCTTTCTCTTCTCTGCCAGCCACCGAGATATTTCCTTTTTTTTTTCTTCTCTGTTGACGCATCTCTAGTTGTTTTTACCTTTCCAAACTCTTCTGAATTGAACATATAGAATCCCAGAGGATTATCTTGCCTTAACACTTGCGTACATTCCCTAAATAACCAAAACTAACATACCCGAGAAACTCTTCCCTATTTTAACGAGATACACATAGAAATATTCTTTCTTTCCAAACAAACTCTCCTACCGACCCTGTATTACCACTACAAGTCGATCTCAACCAAAAGCAGAGAGAATCTTCGACAAAATCTCCTTGAATTTCTTCGGCCCGTGATATTCTTCCCTCTGTTTCATCGAGTCCCGATTATCCATCCCAAATCAGTCGAATAAAAACACCATACCAGGCCTGTTTAGCTTAATCACGTTCAGCCCAATTGTTTTCTGCGATTGAATCTCCTTCAAACTCGCTCAAAAACCAAACCCTAAATCTGTTCTTTCACATCACCTTTTTTCCCGCCTTTTTTTAGGTTTGAAATGTTGAAGATGGTTGCCCCTTATCCACCAGCAGAGTCCCTTTAGCAACTAGGGTGGAAATAGTAGTTTCTGGGATGTAAAGTCTCCCGGAGGTCGAAATGCCACTTTTTGAGCAACTTTCTTCACAAAAGCTTATTTCTCCGAAAACACCTACAAAGACATAAAAACCATAATAAGTACAACAATTGAGCACTAACAATATATATAATCGAGACAAATCAGACACAAAAATGTGTCTATCATGGATCAGGGAAAGACCAATACTGCAGAATAATCAAAGATTCATTCTATTTTTCATCAATATTTGCATAAAGACATATAATAGACTTAATCTTTGTAATCAAACGTTCATCCTATTTTCATCAATATTTGCATAATGACATAATAGGCTTAACTTTTGACATATATGGGACAATCATAGTTCACGGACGCAAACACACATATCCCATAAATTTTTTGCAATATATAAAACCAATAAAGATTAATACTGCAAAATCATCTTCCAAATAAAATTTAGAATTTAAATAAATAAATCTAAAAACATTGCAAGATGAAAATCGTTGGCAATAGTTATGTGTACTCACAATAATGGCTATTCCAAACCCTAGTTATCCTTTTTAAAACACAAGAATAAATTCTCATAAGAAGTTTCCTAGACATCGTAGAGCTTTCTCAGGGCATCTACTGAGAATTCCTTCTCATTATTGAAAAACCCATTGATAATGGGATCGTTCAATTCCTCTAAATCTCCAGAAATATTAGTTAACTCACTAAGTTCTATTTTTAGTCCACTCAAAGTGTTCCTTTTTAGAGACAACATTTGTTCATAGTGAGCTATCTTTTCTAAGGAGGAAATGATTTGAGATTTTAAATCATTTCTTTTATTGATGAAATCCTTCACCATACCTCTAAAGTTATTATAAAAATGACAAACAAACAAGAGGCAGTTAGAGAAAGAACCTTCTTCATCATTTTTGGATCTCTCCTTCTTCTTCCCCTTAGGATTTGATTCCTTCACAGAGATACACATTAACTGCTTCAACTGCATCCCTTTTGTGGTACCTCTAGTTATAGGAGCCATGAAACTGTATCTTTCAAGATAAAAGAAGTAAGGGGCATTTTGATCACAAATGAATATAAATAAACCAATGGACAGCTAAACCCTAGAAGAGCTTTGAAAAAGTCTTTTACGTTTCATGATCCATTATCTATTTTAACTAAGAAGATATTCTCTTAACATAAAAAAGAAATTAACATTTATACAAAACTTGAGCAACCTTGATGCAATCCTCATTTTCTCAAGTTAAAGATGAGGATGCAGACGTCACTATTGTTAGATAGTGACAGAGTGAGCCGAATGCTCACATCTTTTATCACACAGTGACTTATTAAGGTTTGTTGTATAAACAGACTTCTTACCTTGTCTGAATATGGATATTTTAGATTTTTTCTTGTCTTCAGGAGTTCCCTGTTGATTACCCAAAGCCAGATTCATTTTTTGAATGTCATTTTGAAGTTTGGCAATCCTTTTGTTGTTCCTCTTGAATTTCCAACACTTATTTTGGACATGATTTGCAGTTCCACAAAACGAACAAATCAAGGAATATTTATTGTCTTGCATCTTTTCCTCTTGTTTAACAAAACTTTCATCATCAATTCTTCAAAAACCGGCTGGAACAAAAGAGTTGTTAGTGCTCACAGTTTTTATTTTGAACCCTAAGCCATTTGTGTTTCCAAAAGACTTCTGACCAAACAACATTGCTGAGATTTTGTCAGAACTTCCAGACAACCTTTGCAGGTCACACTTAATAGTATTAATCTCTCATTCCTTCAGAGATAGGGTTCTGGTGAATTTATCATTAAGACAATCTATCTCAAGATTTTTCACCTGAAGTGATGATTCAAGTCTCTCTAATGAAGCCTTTAGTTGGAGATTTTCTTAGTGAAATTCTTCACACTTATCCAATAAGTCAAAAATCTCAGTATCGGACTCAAACTCAGAATCAGAATTCGAGTAGGGAGAAGTTTCTGCTACGAGAGCTGAAAATTCATCGCACACATCGGAAGTATGCAAGATATTGACAACCTGGGATGATTTTTCTTGTATTGAATCATCTGAAGCATTAACCGGAGAGAGACGTTTCTCACATCTTTTGCTTCTTTTTATAATATCCTTGATCTTTTGTGAAATCAGTGATTTATCAAAATCAACATGATTGGAACAACATTCATCAGCCCACGACAAGCTTGAAGATTCGCCTGTGATGGTCACAGTATTGAACGCAGATGTTCTGACTGTGTTCTGATCAAGATCAAGTATTTTTAACTTTCCAACAAGAGTTTTTCTGGAAAGCATATCAAGGTTATTTCCTTCAACGATGGAATGTTTCTTCGAATCATATTTGGCTGGCAGTGATCTTAGAATTTTCATCACAATGTCCTTTTCAGGAATAGTCTTACCCAATGCAAAAGATGCATTAACAATTTTAGACACTTTGTGATTAAACTCATCAAATGAATCTTCATCAGCCATACGAAGGTTTTCCCAATCAGAATTTAGGTTTTGAAGCCTAACTTCCTTTTCAGAGGTATTCCCTTCGAATAAATTTTCTAAGATATCCCACGCATCTTTAGACCGAGTGCATGTAGTCACATGGTGCTTAAGATTTGGGATAATGGCATGAATGATAGCATTTAAACCGTTAGAATTTTTCTTTGCAGCGAGAATCTCATTAGGTTCATATCTACCAATATCCTTTGCAATAGAAACACAGTCTACTATAACCATTGGAGGATCATAGCCATTAACAACATAAACCCATGATTGAAAATCACACGCTTGAAGAAAGGCACGCATATCAATTTTCCACCATAAGTAATTCGAGACATCGAAGACTGGTGGTACGTTTATAGAGATAGCGCCTCTGTCCACAGAGTTAGATCGGTACAAACACAGACTTATTAGGTCTTAAACATGTTTGCATGCTCTGATACCAATTGAAAAAGCGGGGGTCTAACAACCACACCCAATATTTCGCTTAGCAATCTGTATGGACAACCTCCAATATACTTCCAAAAGAATCAACTAGACAGTCAGACTCAATAAATGGAGATATATCCAAGAGTTGTATCTCTATTTCTCAATGTAATCAGCAAATCAAACAGATAGAAATGCGCGAGCCTGATTATTATGAGAAACAACTTGAACGGTACCAAGGACCAATGTTCAAGTGTCAATCAATTTATATGAACAACTAAAGGTTGGATTATCTAATTGATTGAACTACGCACAACCTGTGATATTTTAATTATATAAACAAATATAATGCGGAAAAGAAATAACACAGACACCAGAAATTTTGTTAACGAGGAAACAGCAAATGCAGAAAAAACCCGGTACCTAGTCCATATTTGAACACCACACTGTATTAAGCCACTGCAGACACTAGCCTACTCCAAGTTAACTTTGGACTGGAATGTAATTGAGCCCTAACCAATCTCACACTGATCAAGGTACAGTCGCATTCCTTACGCCTCTGAATCCCAGCAGGACTCTACGCACTTGATTCCCTTAGCTGATCTCACCCACAACTAAGAGTTTCTACGACCCAAAGTCGAAGACTTGATAAACCAATCTGTCTCACACAAAAAAATCTATTGAATATATAAATATGTCTACCACAGAAAAACCTATGAGTTTTTGTTCCGTCTTTTGATAAATCAAGGTGAACAAGAACCAATTGATATACCGGACTTATATTCTCGAAGAAAAGCCTAGAAATATCAATCACCTCACAATAACTTAACTATATGGTAGTATAACAAGTTATTGTGGAATCACAAAGAATGAGACGAAGATATTTGTGATTACTTTTTATATCTTACTTATCGGAGATAAATCTCGAGCAAATCTTAAAGAAGATATTACTCAATACGATAGAACAAGTAAGATCAGAACATGCAACTACAGAGAAAATAGTTGGTTCTGGCTTCAGAATCCCAATGAAGTCTTTAAGTCGTTAACCTATAATGGTTTTAGGAAAAACCTAGGTTAAAGGAGTATCGACTCTAGTCGCAACTAGTATCACACAGAAGGTGTGGGGATTCGGTTTCCCAGTTTTTAGAGTTCTCCCTTATATATTCTTCAAATCAGGGTTTGATAACTTTGTGACAACGCAATCAATATTCACCGTTAGATGAAAACCTGATTAGACTCAAGATAATATCTTTCAACCATTAGATCGAACTTAGCTTGTTACACACACACAAAAAGTTACTTCATTTAGATATGGGTAACCGTACCTAAAAGTGTACACCTTGTTGGCTCAACAATAGTTAACCGAAGTTAGCCATATGAACACTTTCATATCAACCATATTCATCTTAACCATAACTAGTTCAAATGATTCAAGTGAAACTAGTTCTAGAGTTGTTCAATTGTTTATATTCTCATAGAAGTATACAAGACATAATTAAAGCAAAATCGATTTTGATCCACTCGAATCAATTCATGAACATTATAGCCACGGTTTGAAAAAAGATTGCATTCCTTATTATATAAATGTATTAGTTCATGAAAAAACCGATTTTAGAACATAACCCACTCAAGTATACAAACAGTATGCATACCTAAGTAGTCGGACCCTGACTGTGTTCTCCAAGATGCAAATGGGTACGCATACTGTCGTACACTTCCAAACTTCAGTTGAAACCAGTACACATACAGGTACGCATACTCTAGTACCCGGACTTCAACTGACTTCACAATTACGCGTACAGGTACGCATACTCTAGCTCTCGGACTTTAACTGACCAACCAGTTTGCATACGGGTATGCATACTAAGTTTTGGTCTTGGATCAACACATATGCAAGTACGCATATTGTGCTTATAATCCAATCATGGTTAAGTGTTCTAAACTCCCATTTTTATCATTGAAACATTCTTGGAAGACGACAATAGCTGTCTCACACAAACTATTAGCTTCAAAGCAATTTTCAAGTGATCGAATGATCAATACGAAACATTCCGAGTCTACATAAAATTACTGTCTCACACAAATCATGTAAGATGTTACAATGCGATTTTTCACATGATCATCTTTTTACTTTCGTCAAGAATATAAGATGAACTTGGTTAAAGCGAAAGCTCACCAACACATATTTCGAGAAATATGTAAGCGAGTTAAACTCAGCTCGAAATATCAAATGTGTATAATCGAAGTCTATATAGCTATACGAATTTTGTCTCAAATAGGAGATAGAGTAGATAAACTTTTGAGTGATAGATGAGTTCAAGTCTCCACATACCTTTTGTTGATGAAGTTCCACAAGCTCCCCTTAGTAGTTCTTCGTCTTCAATCGATGAACGCCGTGAAATCTAATGCTCAACTACACTTTCTATCCTAATCCGAGACTTAGCTATAAGTAGACTAGAAATCAAGAATTATAGTTTTGGCAACTAAACTTGATAACAAGCTTGAGATTGCAACGCTTGCGAGTTCGACTAAGCAGTGCTTTAACAATGGTCAATAGTAATTTTAAGTTTTCTGTGGAAACAAAATACTATAATGCATGTAGGCTTGTTGTATAATTCAAAAAGAATATACTTATTTTTTAAAATAGTACATTGTAAACGAATATCATCATCATAAATTTTCAGTATCGTTTTATATATGAATTATAGCATCTTACTTCTCGCCTCTCGTTATGATTAACATCTTCCTTCATAAACAATATTAAATCAAACTACTTTCAAGTATTTGGAGAACATCTTTATTTGAAACTTACTGGTGGAAGATTCATTGTGTCGACAATTTATATTGATTTACCTTTGAACTCCAGCAACATTCAAAGGTAACTAAAAATCCAACTCAAACTTCAAACTCCATTTTTGGTGTTGATGATGCTCTAGCAATTTCTGCTGGGAAGCTTTGTATATAATACCTAAACATATGCAAATTGTAATTCTTCCAACAACTGAGACCACAAATATATAAATCAAACATTACAAATCTGAACTAACTGCGATGTCTAACAGATTATCATACATCAACCAAATCAGATATTGCGCATAATTGTTTCGGTTTCAATAATTTCCATTTTACGTTGAAGCTTAAACAGTTATAACAAAGATAAATCAGTAAGTTAATTATATAGAGAGAGATGACCTTCTTACTTCCACATCTGTTACTCAAAAATTATATTTATTTTTTGCTTTCTTCATCCTTCTCATCATTAACCTACACTGCAAAACGCAAAACTTTTTATTTTTGAAAACATTTGCCAAGATAAAATATGAATTGACGAGTATATTGGTTTCCTTACTAATACGGAGTAACCATCCACAAAATAATAAGCCATGAACTTGCTCATGGTACTATATTTAATTTATAAAGATGAATTTTCGTTCAACTTCTTGCTTTCTTTTACTTGATGAAAGAGCTGTGAAGAAATATCAGGTAGATTGTGAGAAAGATAGGGTACCAAATACGCCACCAAATTTTAATTCGGAAACCTTTATGGACATGAATTATCACAATCAGCATCACAAATCAACAATAAAGATCCGATACCTGACATGAACACAAGTTTAACTTGAACGATCTCAGAAATCAATATTCAGGTAATAACCTTGTATGTACCCTATTCAATATTCAATCAATATTTTGAAAGGTGAGGAAGTACATGAAACTGAGCATGTGATCTCTCGGTTATTATATGACTAATTAACATCTTTAGGGAGATTTCTTTTCTTCTATACTCATACTTTCTCTATCTATATTTGAGGTTTTGATAGAAACGGTAATTTTGAGTTTATGATGTTGATATCTACTGATCATATATGTGTATCTCTTGTTTTTATGGTTAAAACGATCCAAAAATCACCGAATTCGGACATCGTATGCAAAAGTTATGTCAAAAACAGTTTAGTGTTGTGATCCGTCACAAGTAACTATTGGGAACCGATCCTAGTGATGGGTGCAATGTTGGGAACCGATCCTAGTGAGAGGTCCCTATACGAAGAAGTGTAAAACTGTTTTGCCCATAACTTCTTCATCTGAACTCGGAATGACCTCATTTTTTTTTTTTCGTTGGTTTCACAATTCAATTCCCTACTAGATAGAGGTAATTGAAATACTTGATTCTTTGTTGAATATTTATGGTGTATTGCATTTGAGTTTATGGGATGTTTGATTTCGGTTTTCATAACCTTAATATTCGATCTCATAATGATGTGAACCCTTATGGTTTGGGTGACTTTTTGATTTAGCGGGATTAAGTATAGCCCATGTTAGTAGGCTTCATCAAAGGATCGTGAGGGGTTCCTGTAGAAACAATATGTGAAAAAGTCACAATATGTTGAATCTTTTGGTTTAGCATAAAAGCATATGTGTTTCGAGGTTTCAACTTTTGCATCGCATAGTTAAAACCGGTTTTCAACCTTTCTCTAGTAAAGGTTGCTCTTTGTTGTTGTTCTTTTGTTTTGGCGGGAGGATGACAACTTCAATGGGGGAGAGTTCTAAGTGAACTTGCGCTTAATGACATATCTTAAAGAGAGAAGAGGATGCGGAATTTGAGGTAACAATCTTGTTAATTAATTGTTTTCCTGTTTAAGAAAAGCCTGATTTTATTGCATAATATTTTTATTGCTTTTGCTTAACAAAATTTCGGTACAATTGATGTTTATTCCATTATTTGTGTATGGATGTTTGATTGTGATTCAATTGTTTCCGGTTAAGAAAAACTATTGTTATCTTTCGTTATTATTTGGCATCAATAGTTTAGGCTTACAAAATTTCGGTGCAATTGCGGTGCTATAATGTCTATGTTTGTTTCAATTGCTTCCGGTTAAGATAAATGATTATGCAAGTTGATTTATTTGGTTTGTATGGATTGTTTATGGCTTAACAAAAGTGTTTCGGGATCATTTGTTTAGTCCAAGTGAGTTTCGGATAAGAGAAACTAAGTTTTTCGAATCTTAGTTAGACTTATCAAATGTGGAGTTTTCGGTTATTCAAGTCTAACCGAATGCCTTAACAAGAATTACTAGTTAACTAACCTAGTATTTGTATTGCTTAAAAGTGAAAGGTCTAAGTTATCATTGAGAATAATTAGAGCCTAATAAGAAAAATAAAGTTAATTCTGATCTTTATTTTGGTCTTATCGAACAAGCGATTGTACTTGTGCAATCGGTTTAGCAAAAGAACTAAGGTGATTAGTCGATTTTTGAGTTGCTACACTATTAGGGAAAATTGCTTCGGGCAATCGTTTCCTAGATAACATGTTAAAACCAAATTACTTGTAGTTTCGGTTTTGATATTGGTTATCTAAAATGGTATGCAAAACCCTCGTGCTCAACTTTTATAGGTTTGCAAATTCTCTTTGTGAGATTTGTAAGATCCTTTAGGTTTGTCCTTTATTTTTTTGTTTCTTTGTCATTTTGTGACAAAAAGGGGGAGAAATATATGGAGTAAACAAGTGATATTGACTTGTTGTGAGTTGGTATCACTAAGGGAAAGGATATTTGTGCTAAAATGTTTATTCTAACAAAAAGAGTAAAAGCATAGACTAAGGGGGAGTCACATATCATATGATACGTAGTTATGAGGAACTACATGAAAATAACAAAGACGTGCGGATTGAAAATCTACTTATCTTACCTTTAGGGGGAGTATTAGCTTTGTTATTATAATGTCAGCATCGGCATTTAAGGATTGAATTTAATGCAGGTTTTGTGTTGTTGAACTTGGAATCAAGCGTATGTGTATAATGAATTTTTGTAATTTGTTTATCCATATGATGTAAGATTTTTGTCACTAAAATTGAAAAAGGGGGAGATTGTTAGAGCATAGGTCGGTTGAATCCACCAAGCGTTGGTATGTCAAGTTTGGTTGTCATATTTTAGTGAATCAAAACTCATTTAAAGAGTCGCTTGATTATTTACTAGAGTCAACTTCGTATAGGTTAGCTTGAAAGTATTAGGATATGAGACTTACAAGTATTACATGAAGACTTGAAGAATGTGAAGAAGTATGGAGCTACAACGACAACATCATCCTTCCTCTTGAGGTTAGTAATATTTGACTTGAACTGTTTCATTCAAGTCGTGCATATTGAAAACATAACTGTGAAGCTGTGTATGATACTCTAGTTAGACATAGTATTAAGGAATACAATACGAGGTTTATTGCTTAACCATTAAACTTTATATATAAGACATCGACATAATCGTATGAATGCTATTGTGATTATGTATGGGTATGAGTGAAGATTTCATCATAGGAAACAATGTTTTACATTCGTTTAAAGGAAGTAAGTTCATAAACTCGTTTTGTGAATCGAAAGGGAAATCGCTAGGCTTATTGGTATTGTTATTCATTGCAAATCTATTTTGAATTACCAATATGTGTGTTTAGTATAACCGCTCATAAACTTGTTTATGTATCTTGGTAAAACTATTCACAAGGCCTGACTTATGTATTGGTATGACTTTTATTAGTGAAACCGATCTTAAGTAATCACTCAAGATGGTATGATCGATGCCTTGTAAATAACAACTTTTATTTTGCAATTGGGGAACCGATCCTAGTAAAAGGTGCAACAAATTTACAAGAGGGGAATCGATCCTTGTAAGAGGTGCAACATGTTTTTAGTAGATGAGGGAACCGATCCTATGAACATTTGCAACAAGTTTGTAGTTTTGGGGGAACCGATCCTATGGACATGTGCAACCGAATACAGGTAGTTACCAGAAGTTGTGGGGAACCTATCCTAGTACCTAGTAAACCGAATTTTGGTAACTAGTGTGACTATCCATAGTACTCACATGGAGGTAGAACCAAACTTGTTTTTGGTAGAACCGTGAAACCCATGATTGGTGAATTGATAGGATAATCAATCACATAGTTCTTGGAATTCAGATGAACCAATTCTAAACTTGTTTGTAAGTGTTTCAAATCGTTTCCAAGATTGTAAGTATGAAAAAGGACTTGCAAAGTAAAGATGTCGTCATACTTTGAACATGTGCAGTAACTCTTATCATTAATTGTTCAAAGTTATTCCTTAATAGCTAAAGGAGAATCCCATGATCGAAATAAATTGAGAATCTTTTAATTAAGGTTTCTTAGTTTTTATATGCTATTTAATTTCCAGCAATTAAATGCATATCTTTAAAAAATAATAATTAGTAATGTGCATTTACTGATTATAGATTTTTCTATTGGGATTTCGGTCAATATTTGAACAGTGCATTTCCAGGAGTTATGAAAACCGATTTTGTGTTTATTGCATATCTTTGAGAATATTCGGTTTTGGAAATTCCTTGGTGTCCAAACTTCCTTGTCTATAAATACTTAAGTTTGCATTCCTAGCAAACTAATCCTCAGAGCCAGCAAAACTACCTCAGTTGTGTTGTTACTGGTGGAGCCGCCTATTCGGAAAGGAAAGTAACCTAATTAGGCGAAATCTCTTACGTCCGCTCAGTTTAAAGACTTCTTTGGGATTGAGAAGCTCTATAGTACTGTTGGTAGGAAACTAGATAATTGCAGTTTATTTTAGTTTTCGATTGATTTGATCGACTAATGGTGGTTGAACTTTGATTGCACCTAGTTTGTTTATGCTTGAGAATCTTCTCTTATGTATAAGATTCACTCAAACTAGATCGAAGTTTTGACGGGGATCTTTAGAATGTTTGTAGATCTAAAGACGTCTTGTGATAATCCAACGTTAACAGACTCCGTTCTGTGTGTGATTGATCACAAGAGATTCAAGTTGATTGTGTGCATGTGATGATTGAAGATTAAAGAAGATTTGAAGACAAGAAGACTTTTTGGGTTCATAATCTTTGGTGTGCAAAATACTTGTTTCGGCTGGAAAGGGATCCAACTATAATCGGTTTATCCTTGTGATAGATTAGATAGATTAGTTGAGTAGATCGGCATCAATACACTTCTTTGTGATTAATAGTATTGATTGCATAATCTAACAATTACTTCGGTAGTTGTTGAGAGATTGATCTAAGGACCCGACAAAGGAGTTTATTGGTTAAACGGAAGAGCCTTTGTCATACTCATATCACTTTGTTTGAAAAGAATTGTTACCGAATAGATTTTTTGTTCCTTTACTGTTTGGAATACGAACCAAAAGAATTATTCCAAGTGCGTGACTTACTGCAAGTTTGAGGCGCAGGGATACTGAGGAAACTAGGTGAACTATAGGTTTAGTTGCTTGGTCTCAACTATACGAAGTTGGTTTGATTTTGTATAGCGGCTTAATTCTGAGAGTATCTAATTCTGGACTAGGTCCCGGGGTTTTTATGCATTTGCGGTTTCCTCGTTAACAAAATCTTGTTGTGTCATTTACTTTTATTTTCCGCAATTATAATTGTGTTTATTATATTTAAAATAAATCGCACAAATGTTAATTCCTATTTTACTTGAAAGAAAATCCCTAGAGTTTGGTTAAGTCCGAACCTATTATCAAGTAAACATAATTCGTTGTTGTATTGTCTCGATCTCGTATCCATAGACGATCACACGAAGTGTGAACCGATTAGTTGTATTGTCTCGACTTAGTCCATAGACAATCACTTTCGGAAAAGGACTTATAGGTGGAAAAGTTTTAGATTGAGATATATTTGGGTAACCTCGTCTTTTCACTTCAGTTACAAAAGTTGAGTCATATATTGACTCCTAGTAACCATTATATCTTTTCAAGATGTGCTCTAATTTAAAGCTTATTCAAAATTACCGAGCCATGAAAAGATATGAGATATTGGAAAACAAAGTGTTTTTTCTTATTTTAGTTTTTTATTGAACCATTAACTTTTTACAACTGGTCCACGAACGTCCGTGTCTTCTGGTTGGGAGTTTAAAGGGTTTCCATAACAAGGGTGTCCTTCTCTTGTTCGTAAACATATATATATATATATATATATATATTATTATTATTTTACATCCCTAATAAAAAATATATGTAGAACTCTTCAAGACATCAGGAAGTGGAAAATCTTGAGATGGAAGAAGACATTAAAGGATGCGATTCGGTTCAAGTGCAAATAAATAAACTCATTGATAGTCAGACCAAAATCCTTGAAAATCAAAAGGACTTGATACGGAATCAGAAGAAACTCATCGTGGACTACATCAAAGCTAGGCAGCTTGCCCGTATTGTTGATCGAAAAGTAAATGTTCTAACCCATGAACATGGAATCTCCACGGTCAAAAGAATCAGGGATATCAGTGATGCCTTTTATGATGGAGTCTTTCAAAGGTATGAAGTTATCAAAAAACTTGTTTTTTATTATGTCTATGAAACTTCTTATGAGAATTTATTCTTGTGTTTTAAGAAAGATAACTAGGGTTTGGGATAGCAATGTTTTAGATTTATTTATTTAAATTCTAAGTTATTTGGAAGATGATTTTGCAGTATTAATCTTTATTGGTTTCATATATTGCAAATAATGTTATGAGATAAGTGTGTTTACGTCCGTGAACTATGATTGTCCCATATATGTCAAAAGTTAAGTCTATTATGTCATTATGCAGATATTGATAAAAGATGGAATGAACTTTTGAATATTCTGCAGTATTGATCTTTCCCTGATCCACTTCTATGTGAAACTACTGTATGGCTCCGTAAATTTTCTTATGTTTATCATTTCCGATTAAATTAATCATTAAGGTTCCTTTGTAGTTAATTTAATTGAGTTTACTGGATAAAAATTCATGTTTCATGCGATTTGTTAATGTCCAAAGAAATCATTCTTTTCTCGTAAAAGTAAGGTCACTCTTGTTGTTCTTTCGGGAATGACATTTTATGGGGGAGAGTTCTTAATTAAACTTGTGCTTAATTGTCAAATCTTTGTGGGGAGTGCGGATGTGGAATATTGTAGGAGTTATCTTGTAAACTCCTTGATGAATACACTAAGTTTCGACTATGTGAAATCATCGAAACAAAGTTGATATGTTATCTTTTAGTCTTGAATAATCTCTTTGAGAGTTTCATTATGATCCCGCTAGTTTTCGTACCTTTGCCAATTTATATTGACAAAAAGGGGGAGAATTATTTTGTAGTTCACACTACATACATATGGTTTACGGATCATTATGTAAGGGGGAGTGGTTTTCATTGTGAGATGAAGTATTAACTAAGGGGGAGTGATACATATCACCGTAGTATTATTGTCAAAGTTGTGATACAATAGAACTTTGATGTTATGTAATAATACTATGACACCGTATAACAATAATTGAAAACATATGTTTTCTTATTGTTATGGCTACGGATCTTCAACCACTATGATGCTGAGTTGAACACGTTCAGAATCACCGGAGTACTTGGAGTGACGAAGAATTCAAGGAATGTTGAAGAACCAAGGAATCAAGCATTTGGATCAGAAGCTACAAAGTTTATTTATTTTGTAATCCATATGTATTTATAGTTTTGTCACTAAAATTGACAAAGGGGGAGATTGTTAGGGCATTGCTCGGTCGAACTCGCAAGCGTTGCTATCTCAAGCTTGTTTGTCAAGTTTAGTTGTCAAAACTATAAGTCTTGATTTCTAGTCTACTTATAGCTATGTCTCGGATTATGATAGAATGTGTAGGCTAGCTTTAGACTTCACGGCGTTCATCGATTGAAGACGAAGATCTACTAAGGGGAGCTTTGAGGAACTTCATCAACAAAAGGTATGTGGAAACTTGAACTCATCTATCACTCAGAAGTCTATTCTATTCTATCTCCTATTGATACTAAGTCGTATAGCTATATAGACTTTACATTATACACATTTTATATTTCGAGCAGAGTTTAACTCACTTATATCTTTCTCGAAATATGTATTGGAAAGATTTTTGCTTTAACTACGTTCATCATTATTCTTGAAGAAAGTCAAAAGATGATCATGTGAAAATCACCTTATAACATCTTACATGATTTGTGTGAGACAGTCATTTGATATAGACTCGGAATGTTTCGTATTGATCATTCGATCACTTGAAAATTGCTTATAAGCTAATAGTTTGTGTGAGACAGCTATTGTCGTCTTCTAAGAATGTTTCAATGATTTAAATGGGAGTTTAGAACAATTAATCATTGTCTGGATATAACACGGTATGCATACCATATGCAAACTGTTGTAAGAATGATTCAGGTCCGGGAACCAAGTATGCATACCCGTATGAGAACGGTTTTAACTGTCAAAGTCCAGAAACTAAGTTTGCATACCTATTTGCAAACTTATTCACCTGAGTTCGGTATGGAACGACATTATGCATACCCGTTTGCGAACTGTCGGACGTGACCAAAGTCCGGAACTTAAGTTTGCGTACCCGTTTGCAAACTTATGTGGTTAAGTTCTAAAATCAGTTAAGTATGATTTCATACTCATGAAAAAATACATTTATATATTAAGGAATGTAATCTTTGCAAACCGTGGCTAAAATGTTCATGAACTGATTCTTTTGAATCAATCCGATTTTGCTTCAGTTGTGTCTTGTATACTTCTATGAGAATATAAACAATTGAACAACTCTATGAGTAACACAATTAGATTCATTTGAGTATCATTTGATCTAGAAGTGTTAAGATGAACATTGTTAACACAAAAGTGTTCATATGGCTAACTTCGGTTAACTGTTATTGAGCCAACTCAATATACACGTTTAGGTACGGTTACCCATATCTAAATAAAGGTATATTTCATTTGTGTGTAACAAGCTAAGACCATCTAACGGTGGAAACTTAGTTTGAATCTTAAATCAGGTTTTTCATCTAACGGTGAATATTGATTGCGTTGTCACAAAGTTATCAAACCCTGATTTGAAGAATATATAAGGGAGAACTCTAAAAGCTGGGAAACCGAATCCCCACACCTTCTGTGTGATACTAGTTGCGACTAGAGTCGATACTCCTTTAACCTAGGTTTTTCCTAAAACCATTATAGGTTAACGACTTAAAGACTTCATTGGGATTCTGAAGCCAGACCCAACTATTTTCTCTGTAGTTACATGTTCTGATCTTACTTGTTCTATCGTATTGAGTACTATCTTCTTTAAGATTTGCTCGAGATTTATCTCCGATAAGTAAGATATAAAAAGTAATCACAAATATCTTCGTCTCATTCTTTGTGATTCCACAATAACTTGTTATACTACCATATAGTTAAGTTATTGTGAGGTGATTGATATTTCTAGGCTGTTCTTTGGGAATATAAGACCGGATTATCAATTGGTTCATGTTCACCTTGATTTATCAAAAGACGGAACAAAAACTTCGTAGGTATTTCTGTGGGAGACAGATTTATCTATTAGAATAGACTTTTCTGTGGGAGACAAATTTGTTTATCAAGTCTTCGAATTTGGGTCATAGCAACTCTTAGTTGTGGGTGAGATCATCTAAGGAAATCAAGTTCGTAGAGTCCTGCTGGGATTCAGATACGTAAGGAACGCGACTGTACCTTAATCAGTGTGAGATTGTCTAGGGCTCAACTATATTCTAGTCCGAAGTTAACTTATAGTAGACTAGAGTTTGTAGCGACTTAATACAGTGTGGTGTTCAAATCTGTATTAGGTCTCGGGGGTTTTCTTCATTTACAGTTTCCTCGTTAACAAAACTTCTGGTGTCTGTGTTATTTCTTTTCTTCATTATATTTGTTTATATGATTGAAATATCACAGGTTGTGCATAGTTCAATCAATTGGTAAATCCAACCTTTGGTTGTTGACTGAAATTGATTGACACTTGAACATTGGTCTTTGGTACCGTTCAAGTTATTTCTCATAATAATCAGGCTCACGGATGCTATCTGTTTGATTTGATGATTACATTGAGAAACATAGATATAACTCTTGGATATATTTTCCTTGATTGAGTCTGACTGTCTAGTTGATTCTCGTGGAATTATATTGGAGTTAGTCCATACAGATTTCCTAAAAAAATATTGGGTGTGGTTGTTAGACCCCCGTTTTTTCATTTTCAAATTCGTAACCTAATACAGTCTCCAGCGGAAACCTAAGTTTTTAGAGGATGACTCTAGTCTGCAACTAATACACAAAAGTGCCAGGTTTAAGTTTCCAGTGTGCAGGGATTCCTCTATTTATAGTGATTAGCATCCTTGGTAACTTACGAACAAGGATAAATTGGTGAACTATTTCCTTTTTTAGAACTTCTAAGTAAGCAAGTAAGCAAAACTTCTCTATATAGATTGTGAACTGTCACGTATTTGTGAACTCAAAGTCGTCTTGTAACTCATAAACCTTTTGATTTGAGAAAGTTCGCGAACTGTCCAGATAGTTTGTGTACTTGGAAAAAAAAAGGTGCAGAAGAAAAATTCAATCATCTAGTTCGTGAATTGTCAAAACAGTTTGTGTTAATTTGAATTAAATAAATATAAAATATCAGGTCTATGTATTTAAACGCTCAAGTTCGTAAACTGGTAAAACAATTTGTGAACTTTAAGGACTAACTTGACTTGCTCCTTAGCTTGAATTATTTTTTGCAAATGTTCACCCTTATACTACAGTCGTACTACATGTCTCAATAAATAGGATGGTAGACAATATGAGACTATGAGTAAATAAGATAGTCACTCTACACATACCTTTGTTGATGAAACGTCGTCAATCAATATTTAATCTTCAAGGTTGATTGGTGAATTCTGTTACTCAACTACCATACTTTAATCCTGATTCAAGACTAACTTTAGTAGACTATATATATATATATATCAATACATAACTTTGATCAAGTAATATTGACAACAAGCTTGACATACCAAAACTTGTGAGTTTGACCGAGCGATGCTCTAACAAATTGCAAAATAATAGGTAATTAAGATTTGGCGGTGGTATGAGTGGTGGTGCCTCTTATCGAGTTCAGTTTCAAAAAAATTGGCTATAAACGATCATGCGGCATGTCGGAGTCGTAAAGACCATTCCGATGCCAGATCCTTCAAAATTACATGACCCGTCTACAAAGACTTCCCATCGTCTTGGGTTTTCTGAGCGAAGTAACTCGGGTTGATCTTCTAGCTCATCCTCCATTCCTGGGATCTCTTCGATTTCGTCGGCATCGTCTAGAGGAAAGTCGGCCAAGAAATCTGCAATGACTTGGGTTTTTATGGCAGTTTGGGCTTGGTATTTTACCCCAAATTGCTTTATTTGAGCTCCCCATTTGGAGATTCTTCCTGCTTTATCTACATGGTCTAGGACAGACTCTATGGGGGCTTTGGTAATGACAGTCATAGTGTGCGCATGGAAGTACATTCGCAACTTTTGCATCATGTAGACCAAGGACAGTATGATTTTCTTAATCTTAGAGTAATTTCTCTCTGCAGACGTCAGAGTTTTACTTATGAAGTAGATAGGTTTTTCCACTTCTTTGTCTATGCGAGTCAATACTGCACTGATCGAAGTGTTAGTTGCCGATAAGTATATGTAAAGGTTTTCTCCTGGTTCGGGCTTCTGAAGAATAGGCAAGGTAGCCAAATGCTCCTTAATTTTTTGGAAAGCTTCTTCGCACTTGACGCTCCATGAGAATTTCTCGCCCTTTTTTAGAGTGTTGAAGAAATCCTTACATTTATCGGAAAATCTAGCTATACACCTTCCCAGGGATGCTAGTCGACCATTTAATCTCTGCACATCTTTAACTGTTGCAGGTGAAGGCATTTCTAGTGGATTGCACCTTGGCCGGATCGACCTCGATGCCTCGTTTAGTGACCAAGTATCCCAAAAAATTTCCCGAGGTTACCCCAAAAGCGTATTTCGCTGGGTTGATTTTCATATTAAATTTCCTCATCTGTTCGAAAATCTCTTTGAGATTGTTTGCATGGTCCTTTGGGATCTTGCTCTTGACAAGCATGCCATCCACATATACTTCTAGGGTTTTGTGTATCCAACTGTCAAACATTTTTTACACCATTCTTTGATAAGTCGCGCCGGCATTTTTTAGTCCGAACGACATTTTAGTATAACAGTATAGACCTCGAGGAGTGAAGAAGGAAGTGTGCTCTTGATATTCCTCGGCGAGAGGAATTTGGTTATAGCCCGAGTATCCGTCCATTAGGGATAACAATCCGTATCCAGACGTTGTTTCTACGAGCTGATCGATATTGGGAAGTGGAAAGCTATTCTTCGGGCAGGCCTTGTTAAGGTCGCTGAAGTCGGTGCAGATTCGTACTCCTCCGGGTTTTTTTGGGACTATTACCATGTTAGATATCCATATCGGATACTGCACTTCTCGGATGAATCCTGATGCCTCCATCTTTTTTAGTTCCTTTTGTATTGCCTCGTGATACTCTGTTGCCACCTTTCGCATTTTTTTCCTCATAGGCTTATGCTTTGGGCTTATTTTCAAGTGATGGCAACAGACTTCTGGATCTATCCCAGGCATATCTTCCATGCGCCATGCAAAGACATCAGAATATTCTTTTAGCACTCGCACTAGTTTTTCTTCCTCCTCTTTGTCGAGGAGAGTTCCAATCTTAACCATACCCGGGTTTTCGGGTTTTCTAATATTTACTTCCTTTGTAGGTTCTGAGGCTGAGAAGTTTGACCTAAGCTCTCCGATATCGGAGAGGTTCTATAATTGTTGCAAGGGCTCCGTGGATGAGTCCGATGTTGATGCATTATCCGAGACTGGTATGTTATCCGAGCGTCTCGCTTCGTTTGTTACTGCTATGTAGGCATCGATTTCAGCTTGGTTCTTGGCGTTCTTAGCCCTTTTCTTCTTCTTTTTTGGGCAGTTTACTCTGCCCTCGCCATTTTGTACGTCCATGTTATAACATTACTTTGTTTCGCCTGAGTCTCCGATGATATTTGAGATCCCATCGGGTGTTGGAAACCTTAGTCTCTGATGATAGGTCGAGGAAACTCCTTTGATCCCATGGACCCAGGATCGCCCAACAATGGCTGTGTAGGGTGAAAGTACATCCACTACACATAAAGTGGTTAGAGTGAGGATTTTTCCTACATGGATTTCTAGGGTAACCTCGCCCCTTGGGCGGGTCGACGAGCTATTGAAGCCAAATATATTATAGGTATATGGTATTAGGCACTCGTCTCTGAGACCCATTTGTTTGAATGTCTCATATAATAAGATTTTGACGGAAATTCCTCCGTCAATCAGTATCTTAAGCATGGCCCATAGCAATGCCTTTGGCTTGTCTCCTTCGTCTTCGTGCTCGGGGAGCGCGATAGCCATCGTGACCACTAGTGGATCATTGTGGTTTCATCTTCCATCAGGTGCTTCAGTGGCTGAAAAGCTGATGGGTTGTTTCATCCAATCCTCCATAGGAGGTTCCTTTGCCACACTGAAAACTTTTTCACCTTCGAAGTTTCATTTGTGAATTCGTACCGTGATATTTACTTCGGGTGTGGGGGCAACGATAACCGAGTGCGATATCGTATTACATCCCAAATATTGTGCTTCGCGAGGAATTTCCACGCGATGTACAGGTTGTCTTACCACTGGTTGGATTGCTGGTTGCGCGATATACTCCTGTAGTTTACCCTCATCAATCATGTCCTGGACCATTTTCTTTAGATCCCTGCATGAGTTCGTCGTGTGGCTATAAAATTGGTGGAACTCACAGAAATCTGTTCTGTTTTTAGCGCGCTCGGGCTGCTGTCCTCTATTTCATGGGTAAGTGATCTTACATTTTCCGTCGATCTTCTTGAAGATCTCAGATATAGAAGATTTTTGCTTTGTGTAGACTGGGTCTACAAACTTTCCCTTCTTTTGTTAGGTTTGGTCTCGCCCTTTCCATCCTCCACTTCGATGTTTATCGAACTGAGTGGATCCGTTGTGGGGTTGCCCTACTCCTTGGGATGGCGCCTGAGGGTTCTGTGGTTCTACCACATTTGCTCCTTTGTTGGTTCCTCTTACCAATTTATCATAGGTACCATCTTGGAGCTCTTCAAGGGCTATGTAGTCCTCTTGAATCTCTCTCAATTTTCCTAGACATGGTGGCATGGTTTCGTACATGCGGACAAATATGGGGTCTGTTTTTCTCAGACTGTTTTTGAAGCCCAAGATCGCGTAGGCCTCTGGGACTCTTCCGATCTCGGCACATAACTTTCTCCAGCGAGTCACAAGAGAACGGAGCGACTCTTTTGGTCCTCGAGCTAATTAGAATAGCATATCGATTTTTGGCTTAACTCGGCTGTTATGTATGTATGTTTCTAAGAATAACTCGGACAGATGATCAAACGATTTAACTGATGCTTTCGGCAGGTTATTGAACCACGTTAGGGCCTCGTCTTTTAG
Organism: Papaver atlanticum; assembly: GCA_023531105.1. Lineage (NCBI taxonomy): Eukaryota > Viridiplantae > Streptophyta > Magnoliopsida > Ranunculales > Papaveraceae > Papaver > Papaver atlanticum. The sequence continues at coordinate 13,153,899 of JAJJMB010011222.1, read as the reverse complement.
ACTGGTTGGAAAGAACCTACACATCACTACGTCGTAATGATTCCACTGTGTCAGTGTCATACGGTAGGATCTGAGATGTCCGGTCGCATCTCCGGTCCCGTTGAAGGGAGTTGCAAACATTGGGAGCGAGCATTTCCTTGGAAATGGTTGGGCCAATAGACTCTCCGACAGAGGAGATTGTCCATCCTCTTGCATCACTTCCGCCAACTTTTTTCCTTCTTGTTTTCTCTTAGCCTCTCTGCACATTTCCTCGAGTTGACAGATTCGGGCTTGTAATTGATCGTCATTGTGCCTCGTTTCGGCCTTCTTCCTCCGTCCTTACGCTCTTTCAGGTGAGAAGGAAATTTCTGGGCGACGAAATCTTGATCGTCCTGAGTCCTCGTCCGATTGCTCGGCGTACATCACTATCTTAGAGCGAGTTGACTTCGAAGTCTCCCCTCATTTGGGATTTATGACTGCGTGGTTCTCGGCCACGCAGTTGGTTTTTACTTCGTTTTCCTTCTTCTTTTCTCGTCTATGCTTGGGATCGACATCGGACGATCCCTCGGACGGACTCTCCTTCTCGTTTGGGACCCCTTTGCTTCCCTTGGGAAAGCGATCCCCTGTCTCCTCTTTCGAGGTGTTAGGGATATGGACTCATTCATCGTCTTGTAAGTTCTCAAAAGGATTCTCCTCCTCGGGGGCTTCCTCTATGGTAGTCAGTGGCACCTTCTTCTTCGTTCTGCGTTTTAGTTTACGGTTTTTCCATTCTAGCCTCCTGTTACGCCTTTCTAACTTTATCATTCTTTCCTCCTGCGCTTTTGGTGCTTTAAGAATAGCTGCAATGGTTGTAGTAGTGTCTCCGAGGTTAGAAGGATCGTATTTCTTTCCCTTGTTGTTCACCGTTTTCCTTGGCAAAGGATTCAACCCTCCTGGTTGAGTTAGATGGATATCGTCCTGTCCTTCGGAGGAATTTCCCTCTTCTTCAGAGCTAGAGTTATCTGTTAACCCTTTCCGATATTGGTTATCGGGCAGTCCCTCTCCTGGGAGTACACCGTGGTGTATGGTTTCGCCTGGCTCCATTCCATCTAGTCCTTCGGATTGGGCTCCACCAGTTTCACCTTGGCTCGTGTGAGCGGATCGTCTCGTCATCATCGCCAAACTTGCGATATATGTAATAATGCTTAACTTGTCTTTTCTTCTAGAAAAGTGAGACCCTAAATTTGCAGGTCATGTGCAATTACTAAGTCATAGTTAAAACTGGACAGTTTAGTACATGAAGACTTTTAGGTAAATTTTGGAGACATGTGAAGATGTAAAAACTTTCCCTACTTGCATAAAGTTTTAGTGATGGAAAAAGGTGTTTTGTTTGCCTCTTTTTTCGAGAAAACTACCTCCTTCTACACGTCATACCTTTACTGGGAAAAAACCAAGTTATGACGATTGAGCACATTTTCCCATTTTAGGAAACATTTCTCATCATCTTTAGACTTTTGATTTTGAACAAACTTTGAGTTTGATGATTGATTATGTACTCATTAACCCTCCCCCTTGACTTAGAGTTAGATTTCTAAGAAGAATATTATGGATTATCCTGAGTTTCTAAAAAGATGAAGAACATCATGAACAACTTGTCTTTTCAACTTTCATAGGGTGATATCTTCCCTTATGAAGTTCACTGACTTAAACTTCTTCCCATCTCTTTCATGGAGGAGATCATTTGAGTGCTGCTTTGAAGTGCTTAAAGCTTCATTTTCACTCCGATCTTAAACTCTCCTGAGCATCTTGAGGAAGGTACATGAAATCTTAAAAAACGAAAATCTTAACAAAAAAAATCAATGAAAAAGACGTAGATCTGATGATTCTGAGGGTCTTCAGGACTTCACTGATCGTATGGATCGTGTTGAGTCCGAGATCTACTCATGAACTTTAATAGAATTCTACACAGTGGCATGAAAACCACTTCTCTCAAGGAGATTATGAAAAAACTATAGAGCTGTTACTAGGGAGGTAGATTAGATCTTCATACCTCCCTGTTTCTAGCGCCAAAATGTAGTTGCATCTTTTCTGATGGCAACACCCAAATAGATCTAAAGGCTATAAACTACTTGTGTTAGAGCACTGCTCGGTCGAACTCGCAAGCGTTTCTATCTAAAGATTGTTGTAATGTTTAGTTGCCAAAACTATAAGTCTTGATTTCTAGTCTACTTATAGCTAAGTCTCGGACTAGGATAGAAAGTGTAATTGAGCTCTAGACTCCACGACGTTCATCATACACAGACGAAGAACTACTCAAGGAACTGGTGGAACTTCATCGACTAAAAGGTATGTGGAGACTTGAACTTATCTATCACTCAAAAAGTTTATCTACTCTATCTCTTATCTTGAGACAAAAGTCGTATTTCTATATAGACTTCGATTATACACATTTGCTATTTCGAGTCGAGTTTATCTCGCTTATCTTTTTCTCGAAATATGTGTTGGTAAGCTTTCGCTTTGGCCAAGTTAATCTTTACAAGTGACGAAAGTCATGTTGGTTATTTCAATATCTTGAAAATTGCTTTGATGAAAAATAGTGTGTGAGTAACCTCTATTTAACATCCTCTAAGAATGCTTCAATGATTGAAATGAGAGTTTAGAACATGTAACCATCCTTTGATATGAGCATATAATGTGTCCGCACATTAGTGTATAAGTCCAAAACCCGGAACCAAATGTATGCATACTTGTATGTGTACTAAATGGTTGATGGAGACTGGGTAAGTATGCGTACCCATACGCATACTGGCGGAAGTTCACGTCCGTGAATTTCTGCTGAGTTTGGAAATCAAAACCAACTCAATCCGGTTACCTAAGTATACGTACCCGTACACATACTGGCGGAAAGTTCATGTCCGTGAATTTTTGCTGAGTTTGGAAACCAAAACAAACTCAAATCAGGTTACTAAAGTACGCATACCTGTACGCATACTTAAGTGTGTTACTTTTTAAAATTGGTTTATTCATGAACTTAAATATATATAAACTAAGGAATGCATATTTGCAAACCGTGGCTATAAAGTTCATGAATCGATTCGAGTGAATCAAAACCGATTTTGCTTCGATTGTGTCTTGTATACTTCTGTGAGATCTAAGCAATTGAACAACTCTCTAACTAGTTCTTTTGAGTCATTTGAACAAGTTAAGGTGAAGATGAAAATTGTTGATATGAAAGTGCTCATATGGCTAACCATTTGGTTAACTACTGTTGAACCAACGACTTGTACACGTTTAGGTACGGTTACACAAACCTAAATGGACGTGCATTTCATTTGTGTATAACAAGCTAAGTTCGATCTAACGGTTGAAAGATATTAGCTTGAATCTAATCAGGTTTTCATCTAACGGTGAATATTGAATTCTTTTTTACCAAGGTAACTTAGATTGCAAACCCTGATTTGGAGACTATATAAAGGAGAACTCTAGCAACTGGGAAACCTAATCCCCATACCTCCTGTGTGATACTAGTTGTATAAGCTAGAGTCGATTCTCCTTTAACCTTAGGTTTCTACCGAGACCCTGTCGGTTAACGACTTAAAGACTTCATTTGGATTGTGAAGCTATACCAAACTATTTTATCTGTAGTTACGTGATCTAATCTTGATGCTTGAGATTAATTTCTCCGATAGGCAAGATAGAAAAGTAGTCAAAAACATCTTCGTATCATCGTTTGTGATTCCGCAATATCTTGTTTCGCTAGTCGATTAAGATTATTGTGAGGTGATTGATAATTCAAGGATGTTCTTCGGGAATATAAGTCCGGGTTATCGATTGGTTCCTGTTCACCATGATTTATCAAAAGACGGAACAAAACTTGTAGGTATTTCTGTGGGAGACAGATTTATCTATTCATGTAGACTTTTCTATGTGATACAGATTTGTTTATTAAAGTCTTCGACTTTGGGTCGTAGCAACTCTTAGTTGTTTGTGAGATCAGCTAAGGGAATCAAGTGCGTAGTATCCTGCTGGGATCAGAGACGTAAGGAGCATAACTGTACCTTGGATCAGTGTGAAATTGATTGGGGTTCAACTACAGTCCAGACCGAAGTTAGTTTGTAGTAGGCTAGTGTCTATAGGGGCTTAATACAGTGTGTGTTCAATCTGGACTAGGTCCCGGGATTTTTCTGTATTTGCGGTTTCCTCGTTAACAAAATTTATGGTGTCTGTGTTATTTATTTTCTGCATTATATTGTGTTATATAATTGAAATATCACAGGTTGTGCGTTGAATCAATCAATTGGGAAATCCGACCTATGGTTGTTGATTGAAATTGATTGATACTTGAACATTGGTCTTTGGTACAGTTCAATTTAATTTCTCTTGTATTCAATTAGACTCGCAGATTTCTATTTGCTTGAGTAAGTATTGAATCGAGAAATTGTTATATAACTCTTTGATATATTTTTTATTAAGATTGAGTCTGACTGTCTAGTTGATTCTCTTAAAAGTATATTGGAGTTAGTCCATACAGATTGCTAAGCGAATTATTGGGTGAGGTTTTTGTACCCCCACTTTTTCAATTGGTATCAGAGCAGGCAAACACGTTTAAGGACCTTATAAGTCTGTGTTTGTAGCGATCTGACTCTATGGACAGTAAAGTCTCTATAAACGCTTCACCAGGAATAAATTCTGATCGTAGAGAAAGTTCTGAAAAACTAGTTAATCTCCAAATAAAGTTGGATGAACAAATCCGGATTAACTCTGATCTCGTTGCAGAAATTGCACTGTATAAGGATTTGAAATCTGTCAAAATTCCTTCAATGGATTTGAATAACTCTATTTATTCTTCTTCTCTGAAGAATGGTCATAAGTCAGATGATAAGCAAGGTTTAGGCTTTGTGAAACCTGATAGGACTCAGAACTACTCAAACGAGATTAAAGATGTTGGCCAATGTATGTTCTGTGACTCTTACAATCACTTTCAACATACTTGTATGTCCTTCCGGAAAATCCTAAAAGTTGCAAGTAATCTTCATTAGAAAGCTGAACAACTGTTTGCTTCTCTAAAAGGATGTACAAAACTAACAAGAAATCCTAAACATGATAGTAGTGTTAGTATGGGAGCTTTTCCTTTAAAATCAACATCGCCCTTTCAATGGTTTCTTGATAGTGGATGTAGCCTACATATGACAGGTGATCTCACGTGGTTTGTTTCTTCAAACGACTATGAAGGAGGTCCCGTGACATTTGGAGATGGGAGTTTCTGTTACATAAGTAATAAGGGGACGATCAAACTTCCCAGCGTACCTGAAATCCATGATGTAGTATACGTAAAAGGTATGACTGCAAACCTTCTTTCTATTAGTCAAATCTATGACAAAGGTCATAGAGTTGTCTTCAATGCGAATGGATGTGACATTGTAGACAAAACTGGGAAAGTAATTTTTCAGGGAACTCGTGGTAAAAACAACTGTTATCTTCTGGATACCCAGTTCAGTAACTGTTGCAATTTGACTAAGGTGGAATCTACACATCTTTGGCATGAACGTTTTGGTCACATCAATTATCATCTTCTAACTAAGATCATTAATAAAGAACTTGTTAGAGGCGTTCCCAAAATCAATGCAAAGATTGATGGTGTATGTGGTTCCTGTCAAAAGGGTAAACAAACGAAAGTTCACCATAAATCATCTCGAGATATTCTCACTAAAGCTCCACTTGATTTAATTCACATGGACCTCTTCTTACTTATTCAACAACCCACGGTTGCGGGTAAGAAGTATGCTTTAGTTATAGTAGATGATTACACCAGATTCACTTGGGTTGTATTTCTATTTCATAAAAATGAAACCCTTGATGAATTCAAGATTATTGTTAAGAGAATCCAGAACGAACAAGGTCGCAAACTAAAGAAAATTAGAAGCGACCGTGGAACTAAATTCAAGGACACTAAGGTGTTTGAATTTTGTGACGAACTGGGGATTATTCAACAATATTCACCACCTATTATTCCTCAAGCTAATGGAGTTGCAGAAAGAAAAAATAGGAACATTCAGGAAATGGCCAGGGTAATGCTCCATAACAAAAACTTACCGTTAAGGTTTTGGGGAGAAGCTGTCTTCACAGCATGTTATTTGATCAACCATGTCTACCTACGGTCTAAAACCCTAAACACTCCTTATAAGTTGTGGTACGGTAGAAAACCCAACTTTCACTATCTTAGAGTGTTCAGAAGTAAGTGCAAAATTCTAAAATATCGAGAGAAGAGAGGGAAATTTGATACTAAAAGTGATGAAGGTATCTTCCTTGGCTATGCCTCTGATAGTCGTGGTTTTCGAGTGTTTAATCTCAGAACCCAAGTTATGATGGAGTCTGTTAATGTTATTATCAATCATATTTGTAATTTACATCATGATAATCCTCCTGCTGAATTGCCTCCAACTGAGACGATTGAGAAAGTCAAAGAAATTCCAGAATCAGTTGAAGTAATTCCAACTGTTACTGCTCCTGATATTTTTAGTGACGAAGAGAAGAGAACTGATCAGGCTACTCCTGTTGAACAAGAGCATGTCCCTCCTCGACGCCTCTCGGTTCAAAGGAATCATGATCCCAACAGTATCATTAGAGGTCGAGATTCTACTGCTAAGACAAGAGGACAACTTCAAAATATTTGCAATTTTGTTTGTTATCTTTCACAAGTAGAACCGAGAAATATTGATGAAGCTCTTAGCGACCCCTTTTAGGTGAATGCAATGCATGAAGAGTTAAATAAATTTCAAAGACAAGAAGTATTGGAACTGGTACCTTGTCCCTCCAATATCAATATTGTCGGCACTAAATGGATATTAAAGAATAAGTCTGATAAATTTGGTACAATTGTCAGAAATAAAGCCAGACTTGTCGCTCAAGGATATTCACAGATTGAAGGTATCGACTTTGAAGAAACTTTTGCTCATGTGGCACGTCTTGAGTCCATTCGGTTGTTATTAGCTCATGCTTTTTTTCTTAAGGTTAAGCTGTTTCAAATGGACATAAAATCTGCATTCCTAAACGGAAGCTTAAAGGAAAAGGTCTATGTCGCTCAACCTAAGGGATTTGAAAACCCTGATTTCCCATATCATGTTCTTAAGCTTAAAAAGGCATTATATGGGTTAAAACAAGCACCTTGTGCCTGGTTCGAAAAACTTACTACTTCTCTTCTTAGGAAAGTTTTTTCGAGAGGCGGAGCTGATAAAACCTTGTGTACCAAATGGAGTGGGAAAGATGTTGTCATTGCTCAAGTCTATGTAGATGATATCATCTATGGTTCAACTTCTAAGGAACTTGCAAAAGATTTCCAAGTCTCTCTTGGCAAAGAATTTGAAATGAGCAATGTTGGTGAATTAAAGTTCTTCTTAGGATTACAAATTCAGCAATATAAGGATGAAATTTACTTATCTCAAAAAAAATATGCTAAGGATCTTGTCTGAAGGTTCGGTTTGGATAAGTCAAATCCAAAATTGACACATATTCCCACCACTGGTAAACTACATAGAGATGAGAAAGGAGTAAATGTGGATCAAAAAATGTATCGATCTATTATTGGTAGCCTTTTATATCTTACAGCTACTAGACCTGATATTGCTTTTAGTGTTGGTTGTTGTGCTATATTTCAGGCTAACCAAAAGGAATCTCATCTTGTAGCTGCAAAAAGGATCATACGATATGTGAACCACATGGTCGGGTATGGTCTATCTTACACTTTTTATACTAACACTGATCTTTCTGCTTATTCAGATGCTGATTGGGAAGGATGTGTAGAAGACAGAAAAAGTACATCAGGGGGTTTATACTACGTAGGACTGAATCTTGTGGCTTGGCATAGCAAGAAACAAAATTCACAATCACTGTCCACATGTGAAGCAGAATATATTGCTGCCGGCTCATGTTGTACTCAACTTCTCTGGATGAAACAAATGTTGGCTGATTATGGAATTGATACTGGAATAATGAAGATCTTTTGTGATAACTCCAGCGCGATTCGAATCATTGAGAATCCTGTTGAGTACTCAAGAACAAAGTACATTGATATAAGGTACCATTTTATTCGAGATCTCTATGAAAATGGTATCATAAATATGGAATTTGTGCCTTCCGAACAACAATTAGCTGATATTCTTACCAAACCATTAGACACCGCTACATTTCAATACTTACGGTAGTCTATTGATGCTGTTTTGGTTCATTAGTTATTCCTAAAATTCTTGCCCCTGTGCTTATCTCGATCTTTTGGGAAATTGAGTTTGGAACTCCAGTAAGTGTTTACTTACATTCTACATTTGTTTCAGTAAGTTGATTTTCTGTCAGGTTTCTTAGTGTAATTTCCAAAGAAATCCTTTTTTTCTTGTGAAAGTAAGGTCACACTTGTTGTTCTTTCGGGAATAACATTATATCTGGGAGAGTTCTTATTTGAACTTGTGCTTTATTGCCAAATCTTTGTGGGGAGTGCGGCTGTGGAATATTGTAGGGGTTATCTTGTATATTTATAAACTCCTTGATGAATGCATTTAGTTTCGACTATATGATTGCATCTAAAAAGTTGATATGTGCTTTCTTTTGGTCATGAAATGTCTCTATGGATATTTAATTAGGATCCCACTAGTTTTCATACCTTTGCCAATTTTATTGACAAAAAGGGGGAGAATTAATGTGTAGTTCACACTACAAATACATATGGCTTTCGGATCATTATCTAAGGGGGAGTGGTTTCCATGTGATATGGAGTATTGACTAAGGGGGAGTGATACATATAACCATAGTATTGTTGTCGAAGTTGTGATACAATTGAACTTTGATGTTGTGTAATAATACTATGACACTGTGCAACAATGATCGAGAGATTTTGTTTTCTCATTGTTATGGTTACAGATTTTCAACAACGATGATGCTGAACTTACAACCTTTGGAATCATTGGAGTACTTGGAAGTAACGAATATTTCGAGTAATGTTGAAGAACCAAGGAGATCATGCATGTGAAAGAGAAGCTGCAAAGTTTATTTTTTGTATTCCATATGTATTGATAGTTTTGTCACTAAAATTGACAAAGGGGGATATTGTTAGAGCACTGCTCGGTCGAACTCGCAAGCTTTGCTATCTCAAGCTTGTTGTCAAGTTTAGTTGTCAAGTTTATAAGTCTTGATTTCTTGTCTACTTATAGCTAAGTCTTGGACTAGGATAGAAAGTGTAGTTGAGCTCTAGACTCCACGGCGTTCATCATACACAGACGAAGAACTACTCAAAGAACTGGTGGAACTTCATCGACTAAAAGGTATGTGGAGACTTGAACTTATCTATCACTCAAAAAGTTTTTCTACTCTATCTCTTATCTTGAGACAAAAGTCGCATTGCTATATAGACTTCGATTATACACATTTGCGATTTCGAGCCGAGTTTATCTTGCTTATCTTTTTCTCGAAATATGTGTTGGTAAGCTTTCGCTTTGGCCAAGTTAATCTTTACAAGTGACGAAAGTCATGTTGGTTATTTCAATATCTTTAAAATTGCTTTGATGAAAAATAGTGTGTGAGTAACCTCTATTTAACATCCTCTAAGAATGTTTAAATGATTGAAATGAGAGTTTAGAACATGTAACCATCCTTGGATATAAGCATATAATGTGTCCGCGCATTAGTGTATAAGTCCAAAACCGGGAACCAAATGTATGCATACTTGTGTGTGTACTAAATGGTTGATGGAGACTGCGTAAGTATGCGTACCCATACGCATACTGGCGGAAGTTCACGTCCGTGAATTTCTGCTGAGTTTGGAAATCAAAACCAACTCAATCCGGTTACCTAAGTATGCATAGCCGTACGCATACTGGCGGAAAGTTCACTGATAGACGCATTTATGTGTCTATTTTCATCTCTATTGTGTATATTTTTAGTACCCATTTTTGTACTAATGTTGGTATTTTATCCCTTTGTAGGTATTTTTGGGGAATAAACATTTTTGGGAAAATTGGCTCGAAAAGTTGTTAGAGGCTCCTGGGAGGACACTTGCTATTCGGACTCTCATTTTGGATAAGGGGTAACCCATTTCCAAGCAGCTGCTAAGCACAGACCGGCACTGGATAGGGGGAGGTCACATTTCTTCTCAAATTTTCAAAACAGATTTTGGCGGGATTTTTTTTACAGAAAACAGAAATTTTCTGTTTGGATTTTGGATGATTTTTAAGACGATTCAAGGGCTGATTTTCGTTGGGTTAACTCTGTTAAGGATAAACAAGTATGGTATGAGCTGTAGAATCGATTAAACAGGGATATAAATCCGTGTTGGAGCAAAACAGGGAGAATTCACAATTTGAGTTATTTTCGGTTTACAAAAGAATTTGTGAAGAGTTTACGGCAAGATAGGAGTGTATGGGGTCCTTATTCAGTCCTGGGAGAGTTTAAGAGAGTTTGGAAACCAAGTTAACGCGTAAAAAGAAGATTAAAATCCCATAACGTGCGGTGAAGAAAAAACGAAAATATTTGGATTAACTCGAGTAATTTTGTGGTTTGGTGGATATATATAGGTTGATTCGAGTCATATTTACGGATACGAACAATTTGGGGGAGTTTGGAGAAGTTTAGAGCTATAGAGAAGCGAGAAAAAAATCAACAGAGTCGAGTTCAGAACTTTCCTGCTGCTGCTGAGAAGAAGAAGAAGACGAAGAACATTAGACCTTCAGAGTTAGTCGCAGAGGCAGTCTTATTTTCAGTGACAACGAGGTACGGTCGCATCATTCTTCAGTCACCGAAGCTCTTCAGCAACGACTCGGACTTCTGTTTTAGACCTTCAGCAACTACAGAATCCGCTGCTTAGCACTTTTCACTCTTTTAATCAACTTTTGAACACCAAATATGTATTTTGAGCAAGTGATTAATATGAGGAGCTAAACCCCTTAGCCGAGGCGACGGAGGAAGCCATTGTTCCATGAAAAGTGGTATAGTTCTATTTTAATTATTTATTGCAATTATTTTACATGATTTTTTTGCATAGAACTTAAAAGAAAAATTGGTTTTTATTGAGTAGTTGTGAAGTGTTTTGATGGGACATGCTTGGTTTTAATACTTTTGATGTTTCATGCTTCGTGCTTACAATTATTACTTCAAAAATCTATTAGAGGCAAATATTAGAAGCACTTTAAAGAAGAATATTGCATGAATATTGATTAGAGTTTATCAATTAATTGGTCAATGGTGGAATCCAAAGTCTCGGTATTTTCTTATTATTGTCAAAACAATTCTATTTAATTTTCGAAAATCCATCACAAGTTCGAGTAACGAACCTTTTTACCACTACAACTATAAAACGACATCATTCACGTCCGTGAATTTCTGCTGAGTTTGGAAACCAAAACAAACTCAAATCCGGTTACTTAAGTACGCATACCCGTACGCATACTTAAGTGTGTTACTTTCTAAAATTGGTTTATTCGTGAACTTAAATATATATAAACTAAGGAATGCATATTTGCAAACCGTGGTTATAAAGTCCATGAATCGATTCGAGTGAATCAAAACCGATTTTGCTTTGATTGTGTCTTGTATACTTCTATGAGATCTAAGCAATTGAACAACTCTCTAACTAGTTCTTTTGAGTCATTTGAACTAGTTAAGGTGAAGATGAATATGGTTGATATTAAAGTGCTCATATAGCTAACCATTTGGTTAACTACTGTTGAACCAACGACTTGTACACGTTTAGGTACGGTTACACAAACCTAAATGGATGTGCATTTCATTTGTGTATAACAAGCTAAGTTCGATCTAATGGTTGAAAGATATTAGCTTGAATCTAATCAGGTTTTCATCTAACGGTGAATATTGAATGCTTGTTACCAAGGTTACTTAGATTGCAAACCCTGATTTGGAGACTATATAAAGGAGAACTCTAGCAACTGGGAAACCTAATCCCCACACCACCTGTGTGATACTAGTTATATAAGATAGAGTCTATTCTCCTTTAACCTAAGGTTTCTACTGAGACCCTGTAGGTTAACGACTTGAAGACTTCATTGGGATTGTGAAGCCAGACCCAACTATTTTCTTTGTAGTTGCGTGATCTTATCTTGCTGTTTCTATCGTATTTGAGTACAATCATAAGATTGGCTAGAGATTAATTTCTCTGATAGGCAAGATATAAAAGTAGTCACAAACATCTTCGTCTCATCGTTTGTGATTCCGAAATATCTTGTTTCGCTAGTTGATTAAGATTATTGTGAGGTGATTGATAATTCAAGGCTGTTCTTCGGGAATATAAGTCCGGGTTATCGATTGGTTCCTGTTCACCTTGATTTATCAAAAGACGAAACAAAACTTGTAGGTATTTCTGTGGGAGAAAGATTTATTTATTCCTGTTGACTTTTCTGTGTGGTACAGATTTGTTTATTAAAGTCTTCGACTTTGGGTCGTAGCAACTCTTAGTTGTGGATGATATCATCTAAGGGAATCAAGTGTGTAGTATCCTGCTTGGATCAGAGACGTAAGGAGCGCAACTGTACCTTGGATCAGTGTGAGATTGATTGGGGTTCAACTATAGTCCAGACCGAAGTTAGTTTGTAGTAGGCTAGTGTCTGTAGCGGATTAATACAGTGTGTGTTCAATCTGGACTAGGTCCCGGGGTTTTTCTGTATTTGCGGTTTCCTCGTTAACAAAACTTCCGGTGTCTGTGTTATTTCTTTTCCGCATTATATTTTACTATATAATTGAAATATCACAGGTTGTGCGTTGAATCAATCAATTGGGAAATCCGACCTCTAGTTGTTGATTGAAATTGATTGATACTTGAACATTGGTCTTTGGAACCGTTCAAGCTAATTTCTCTTGTATTCAATTAGACTCGTAGATTTCTATTTGCTTGAGTAAGTATTGAATCGATAAATTGAGATATAACTCTTTGATATATTTTTTATTACGATTGAGTCTGACTGTCTAATTGATTTTCTTAAAAGTATATTGGAGTTAGTCCATACAGATTTTTAAGCGAATTATTGGGTGAGGTTGTTGTACCCCCACTTTTTCAACTTTAAATGTAAGATTCAAAGATAAACAAGATATAAAGAACATGAAAAAGTAAAGATTGACACAAGCATATAACGTGGTTCGGCCATGAAGACCTACATCCACGGGAAAGAATATGTTTTCTTTATTGAATAAGTACCCTTGAAAGAGTTACAAATATCACTTAGATTTCTTGCTTTCTCTTTCTCTAAGTCTTTCTCAGGAATTCTCTGTAGAAAGACCATCTAATATTACATGTCAGTTTCCTTCTACATGGACTGGTATTTATAGGAAAATTAGACTCATGAAGGCCTGGTCTCGCTGAGCTGGTGGAGCTATCATACATCTTCTCATTACTTCGGACGAGCACTATACTATCCCTCGTGATGGCCTGCTTGGTTCTCCTTCCGGGTCGTCTCGCTCCGTACGTCATCGTGTCACTCTTCCTTGGGGAACCTCGTGCTGCATCATCCTTGGGTTATAGTATAGATTTCCTGAGCCTTCTAATACGATGTAGATTCGTTCACGCCTCTTCGGATCCTTCATTAAATGCATTCCTTCTTTTTAGACTTGACCGCCTGAGTTGATTAGACCACTCCTTACACGCATCACTCATGTAACGTTGTAGCAGGTGTCTCGATTCAGACGAAATCACTTTTTTAGAATATGATTCAATGCTCTTATCTCATCACCTTGTCATGAGACCATCCCTTGAGATGTTGACACGTGGCCATCAGGTAATTTACCCTCACAAGAAAAGTAAAAAGAATAAACTGGGCTGCAATTGATAATACCTGGTGTTGCTTATATACAAGGGCCTTCGAGTAAAGTTTTGTTTCCTAATCCGTGTGGTTGCGGAGAACATACACATAATAGAAGTCCCAGCCCGACAAGTTTTTGGTTGAATTTGGAAACTAACTTCCCAAAAATTGTACTCCCGAGAGGGATAAAAAAAAAACTATACTCTCTGGCACACTAAAATATCACGACAAAACTCCACCGTCTTTGAGTTGAGTTACAACATTAAAATTTTATTCTGTAGACAGTCTTAAAAAGTGTCTTCTAAGTTCAAACCATATTCGCATCCAAATCTACGCTCAATATATGCTACGGATCCTCACATTAAACTAACAACAAAGCAGTTGTGGAAGTTGCCTTGGAACTTCTAGTTCTAGATGTTGGAGGGAGTTGGGCTTAAGAAAAAAAATGCACCCGGATTGAGCCCAATTTTATCTATAAAATAGTTATCAGTTTAGAGCAATTCTTGATTTGCCCATTATAATCCCACTATGGACTGACCAAAACAGAAAAACAGAGGGGTAAATGGGCGAATTTATTCTTTCACCTATTGTGGTCCATCAAGAGCTGCGTGCTTCTTCTAAAGCATCGTGGTTCATTAACAGTTGCGCTCCCCAACGTAATCCGTTGGTGGTTCAATTAAACATGTGAGGCCCTTGTCTACTCGCCCGCGGATAAATATGAATTTGATCATCCAACGGATCTAATTCTTTTCCCTATAAATTCATCTCATTTCAATTCCAAATTCACACTTTCTACAACTCTAAATCTCATACCATCTCAATACTTATTTTCCTTTCATTTTAAGCAAACATACTTATACCATCTCAATCTATTACAAAATTTTCAAAAATCTCTTTTTATAACAAACGTGGCAACCTCCTCACAACAATCAACACAATAACTGCAACAAACATCCACTAGATTTCGTGGTGTCAAGTTCACGATGGATGAAGATGAACCAATTTGTAGGAATTGTGTATTCTTTACAGTAGATCAAATCAATGGTTGCCAGGGGAATACGTTTTATCAAAAGATTTTTGAAAAGTTTCGTGAATAAATCGGTAACATCAATTATCGTGATCCGGAAGGGTTGTATCATCGTTTTCATGCAATTAGCAAAGATGTTAGTGAATACGTATCTTTGATTATGCAAATGTTTCGATGGAAAAAAACCCGGTAAAGGTGAACCAGATGTGGAACGAAGATGCGGGGAAGAGTGGCAAAGATCCACAAAGGTGGTTTTCAATATGAAAGTTGTTTCAGTATTCTGAGGGTACTTAACAAATTTAATCAAGTGCCAACTAGAACACCATATGGTCCAATTTTTCAGGATTTTCAGAATGGTGCATCTATTTCCTCATCGGAAGAAAATTCATCTCCACATGATGGGTCTCCAAGTAATTAGGAGCAACAAAACACCAATCTGGATGTTAAGACCAATGTCAAAATTAGAAGAAGAGGGAGTCAGAAGGCCGGTAAATCAGTGAGAGACGCAGCCTAAAGAGAAGTAGAAGGAGGTTCAAACGAGTTCAACTATTTTGAGCACAAGGAAATTGTGCTTCAAGTATAACAAGATAGAAGAGAAGATTGGTGCATGACGTTAAGGCAGCTTCGAAAAAATCGTCTTTCGCGAGTACAACATTATAAGGATTTTAAAAGGAACAAACTACTTTGCATGCACATTTCAGTAATGAATTCACGACAACTTTAGTTATGGGAACATGAAGTGGATAAGGTGGAACAACAACTAAATGAACAACAAAACCTACAATCTGGCCAGTATGAGAATGAGGATGAAAATGACGATCTTCAGAAAAAGATGAAGATGAATATCGTCTTGATTAATTATCATATCTAATTTAAATTTAAATATAATATTTAAATTTTATTTAAATTTGAAAACTAAATGTAGTTGTTGACTTTTAAATGCAATGGTTTAGTTTAACTTAGTTTTAATATGATATGCAAAAGTAACTGTATTAGCTTTTAACTTATCACTTAATTTAGTTAGTCTCACTAAATTACATCCTATTTCAAAGTATATAAACTAAAACATAATTAAAATAAAACCACATTTAAATAAAAAACCCTCTAACTGGTTGGGTTTTGACCACCGCGCGCAGCTCCTTTCTTAGTTCAAAGGTGCGCACTTAGACATTTCCTTATAGCTGCCTATAAAAGCCTCGGTTTTAAATTATGTCAGTGGAAAGTCTATTTTATCTTGCAGGACGGCCATGGAGAACTACAATCCTGGGCATCAAATCTTCGTCTGGATAACTAGTCCAGGTGGGATCACGCCTGGTTTCCTCGATGACTATGTTATGCATAATTATCCAAGTTAGCATAATTTTGTTCATTTCTTGAAGACCAAAAAAGTGACACGGCCCACAAACGATGACAAACTTCCTTTTCAAAATTTCAAAAGCGCGTTCAACATCTTCTCTCGAAGCCATAATTTGTTGGTGTTAGAATACTTCATATCCTTTGAAGTTGTTGGTCCATAGCCTGTCTGACTATAGGTTTTAACTAAAGTTAATCATTCTGGATAGATCTCGTCTGCCAGATAATACCCCTGGTGTTTAGTCATGCCCGTTGATGGTCAAATTACAGTGTGACGCCATCACATGCTTAATATCTTCAAATAATGGTGATTTGTGCAAAACATTGATATTATTTAGTGAACCCGGTAGTCCAAAAAAAAAAAACATTCCAAATCCAATAATTATAAGTAGCCAAAGCTTCCAATATAACAATTGGCAGCGCGAATGCGCGCTTCTTTCCTGGCAGGATCCAGCGTTCTAACACTCCTCAAAAAGAGGTTTAGCACTCTGAGTAGTGACCCTTCTATTGACCTTCCCATTCATACGGACATGCTTCCCTATTCCAGTGCATGCAATCTAGACTACATAGCATTCTTGGAAAACCCTATATCAATATCTATCTGAGTGGGTTTTCAGAAGAAAGTTGGACCAAAATGCACGACTATTGTTTCACAAACATATTGAGATACTTAAATGCGGTTGTTTTACCCATACAGATGTACTCATATGTGGAATCTGCTGGCACCCCATAACATAGTATTTGGAGAGCTGCAGTGACCTTTTGTTCAAGAATAGAGCCTCATCATACTGATAATTAAATAAAGGTTGTACCTGACAAATATCAACAATAATCCTTTGAGTCAATTTGTGGCCTATGCGGATCCGACGCTGAAAATATGCATAGGAATACGTACATCCAGGATTAAAATAATCATGCATCATATTGTCGTGGTCAAAATATCGACCTCGCCACGTCCATCTTCTAGTCATAAATTCTTGTGGATCTAAAGTATTTGGCATCATCCCTGAATGTAATTGTAACATAAAATTTCATCGCCGTATATCCTCAATTGTGTCTTCATTCATTTGACGCAAAATCTCTACATACATTTCCTTCTCTTATTCATACAAGGTTTCATCCATTTCCATATCTTCCTTAAAAGAACCAAAATCAGAAATCATGGTTGAAAATTAAAAGTGATTGAAATTGAGGATGAAAGAGTGTTGTGATTTTGGAGGATGAAACTAAGTAGTATATATGAGAGTGAAAGAAACAGTTGTTCCGGTGACTGTTGGAAAAGTAGACATTCACGACCTTGGTTAATTCACTAGCAGTTAATTTAAAACTTCCAGCGGATTATGATGGCCTGCGCGGTCCTTTCCAAGCCGCGAGTCTCATCATCGTCCCCTAACTTCATTTTACCATGGTGTAAATTCCACTTTGCATATTCACGGGGCTTGCCAAACAATGAGATTGATTCATTCCCATAGAAATTGCCCTTAGGGCAAAAACAATGGGATGGGAAAATGAGCATATTTTCTCATTGCCATCCCAAAGTGGGACTGCTAAACCAAATAAATGGATGGGAAAATGCTTAAATTTGGAAGTTTGCTCATCCCATCTCAGATTGAGCCGAGTGTCTCAACAAGAGACAAACGATTCAAACTATTAGAGCACTGCTCGGTCGAACTCGCAAGCATTGCTATCTCAAGCTTGTTTGTCAATGTTAGTGATCAAAACTATAAGTCTTGATTTCTAGTCTACTTAAAGTAATGTCTCAGACAAGGATAGATTGTGTGGTTGAGCATTAGACTTCACGACGGTCATTAATTGAAAATGAAGAACTACTAAGGAGAGCTTGTGAAACTTCATCAACAAAAGGTATGTGGAGACTAAAACTCATCTATCACTTGGAGAGTCTATTTCTATTCTATCTCCTATATTGAGACAAAAGTCGTATTACTATAGTTTTCGATTATGCACATTTGAGATTTCGAGCTGAGTTTAACTTGCTTACGTATTTCTCGAAATATTTGTCGGTAAGCTTTCGCTTAAACCAAGTTCATCTTATATTCTTGACGAAACTCAAAAGATGATCATGTGAAAATCGCCGAGTAACATCTTATATGGTTTGTGTGATACAATCATTTAGTGTAGACTTGGAATGTTTCGTTATGATTATTTCAATGATGCTAATAGTGTGTGAAAACGGCTATTGTCATCCTCTAAGAAAGTTTCAATGATTGAAATAATAGTTTAGAACACTTAACCAATATTGGATTATAAACATGTTGTGCACTCTTGCATATGTGTGATCCATGTCCGGGAACCATAGTATGCATACCCGTATGCGTACCTGTTGGTTTGAGAAGTCCGGGAACCTAAGTGCGCGTACCCGTATGCATACCGGTGTAGGTTTGTGACCGGAAATTTCTGCTGGGTTTGGAGGGATGCGTACCCGTTCGCATAATGGAGAAAACCAAACTTGGTCCGGCTATTTCAAGTATGCATACCCATTTGCATACTTGAATGGTTAAAGTTCTAAAATCGTTTGTGACATGAACAAATACATTTATATAATAAGGAATGCATTCTTTGCAAACCGTGGCTATAATGTTCATGAATTGATTCGAGTGAATCAAACCGATTTTGCTTCAATTGTGTTCTTGTAAACTTCTATGAGAATATAGCAATTGAAAACTCTTTAATTAGTTTCATTTGAGTCATTTGAACTAGTTATGGTTAAGATGAATAAGGTTGATATGAGAGTGTTCATATAGCTAACCTTGGTTAACTACTGTTGAGCCAACATGGTGTACACGTTTAGGTATGGTTACATAAACCTAAATGATGGTACATTTTATTTGTGTATAACAAGCTAAGTTCGATCTAACGGTTGAAAGATATTAGCTTGGGTTTAATCAGGTTTTCATCTAACGGTGAATATTGAATGCTTTGTTACCAAGGTAACTAAGATTGCAAACCCTAATTTGAAAATTATATAAAGGAGAACTCTAGCAACTTGGAAACCTAATCTCCACACCTCCTGTGTGATACTAGTTACGACTAGAGTCGATTCTCCTTTAACCTTAGGTTTTTCACGAAACCCTGTAGGTTAACGACTTAAAGACTTCATTGGGATTGTGTAGCCAGACCCAACCATTTTCTCTGTAGTTGCGTGTTCTGATCTTACTTTTACTATCGTGATTGAGTATTATCTTTGCTTAGATTTGCTTTAGATTTATCTCCGATAGGTAAGATTAAAAGTAGTCACAAACATCTTCGTCTCATCGTTTTTGATTCCACAATATCTTGTTTCGCTACCATACGATTAAGATTATAGTGAGGTGATTGATAATACTAGGCTGTTCTTCAGGAATATAAGTCCGGTTTATCAATTGGTTCATGTGCACCTTGATTTATCAAAAGCCGGAACATAAACTCGTAGGTATTTCTGTGGGAGCCAGATTTATCTATTCCAATAGACTTTTCTGTGTGAGACAGATTTGTTTATCAAGTCTTCGACTTTGGGTCGTAACAACTCTTGTATGTTGGTGAGATCAGCTAAGAGAATCTAGTGCGTAGAATCCTTCTGGGGTTCAGAGATGTAAGGAGCACAATTGTACCTTGATCAGTGTGAGATTGATTAGGGATTGAATACATTTCAGTCCGAAGTTAAATTGTAGTAGGCTAGTGTCTGTAGCGGCTTAATAAATTGTTGTGTTCAAAGCTGGACTAGGTCCCGGGGTTTTTCTACATTTGCGGTTTCCTCGTTAACAAAACTTATGGTGTCTGTGTTATATATTTTCCGCATTATATTTTATTATATAATTGAAATATCACAGGTTGTGCGTTGAATTGATCAATTGGTAAATCCAACCTTTGGTTGTTGATTGAAATTGATTGATCCTTGAACATTAGTCTTTGGTACCGTTCAAGTTATTCCTCTTATATTCAATCGGGATTGCAAATTCCTATTTGCTGATTGCTGATTGAATTAAGAGATAGAAATATAAAACTTGATATACTTTTCTCTAGATTGAGTCTGACTGTCTAGTTGATTCTCTTGAAAGTATATTTGAGTTTGTCTATTCAGATTTCCAAACGAAATATTGGGTTTGGTTGTTAGACCCCCGCTTTTTCAATTGGTATCAGAGCAGGCAAACACATTTGAGACCTCATAAGTCTGTGTTTGTACCGATCTGAATATAGACAGAAGTGTTATCTATGATAAACGCATCACCAGAAACAAAAGTTTTGTTTCCATGAAATCTATTAAAGAGAAAGATTTGTCAATATCGAATATAGACGAACCTAGTGTTCCAACGAAACAGATTTCCATTGAAAAATGTTACCCGGAGTACCTTACTGACGAGCCTGACTCTGAAGTTGAAAGGGAAGCAGCCAAAGACAGTGCAGTAATTCTAAAACTTGTTAGAATCCAGGCTGATGATGTCAACCGGTTGAAACACAAAGTCAATGTCCTTGTTGGTATGGTAAATAAGCGTGACTCTCTTCTAAAGGTCCTTCAAGAGGAAAACGCCTCAGTCTGTTCTTCACGAACACTGCATGTGGAAAAACTCAAAGAGGATGCTTTGGAAATTGAACTTCTTTTGAGTAAACCTCTGTTCAATAATGTTCCAAAGAGTCCACTATACCAATCGCTTCTGATTCAACTATAAAAAATTAAGTTCCAGAAGCAAAATCGAAATCCCTTCCTGTTGAAAAAGATCTACTTGTGTCTTCCTATAATCAAGGAATATCCACATCACATGGAAGGAAGATATCTCCCAACGATGGTGTTAAGATTTTTTTGTCTAATTGCTTAGGTGATCAGATTGTGTGTCTCTTTTGTGATTCAAAAGGACATGTTGAACAAAAGAGGAAATCGAGGTTGAACGACAATTCTATTGTTCGTCTTTGATAGGTGTTGTAAAACACCTAGATTTATAACTATTGCTTATGCTTTCTTTGCGAGTTTCTTGTAAATTATGTATCTTATGTTTGCTTTTGAGTTTATTAGGTGCAATGGAGTCATTTGGAGTGAAAAGGACAAAAAGGTCGATTTACAGGCGGTATTTGGAGCAGGCTAGGTTGCACAAGAAGAATTATGCAGGAAATTAAGCTGTCAGTCTCCTAGAACTGACAATTGAACTGAGAGTTAGGCTGTTGGTTTTCTGAAACCGACAAGCCATATATGGACCTGGTAGCCTGTATCCAGCAGAGGGTGCCTTGAGAAATTCTTATTACTACACTATCCTAAACTTCAGAGAATCAATCAGGCAATTATTGTTTCATCTGAAACTGAGAAAGAGAGGAGTACATGGAGGCGGCACCGTATTTCAGAGAGATCAAGAAATTGGAGCTGTGGAAGATGATGATCTAGATGCTGTTTGATGTTGGCTAAAGAATCAATCGATAAGAACAAGCTAAATATGGGTCTGGTGGTCTGAGCTGTGAATTTGAGATCTGAGGAGGTGGGTTGTGACGATTCTGTAATTGAGGTGGAGTTAATGGTGATGAACACTGGAAGTGATGGTATGAAAGAAGGAATTCGAAGACATGAAGCATATTCGTGTTGGATGGTTGAGATATTCAAGGTTTAAGAGTTTGACAAGCCTGAGAAACTTGGGTTTCAGTCGGACTTGAGTTTGCCAGAGATTGAAATGGTTTTGATGTTGGTGGATGTTTACTGAGAGTTTAGGAAGTTGTTGCAGGTGATTGGAGTTCAATCTGAGGAGGAATTACAAGGGTCAGTGAGGACTTAACTGAAGATATTGCAGCTGAGTTGTTGTTGGTACAGCAGGAGATGATGTTGATTCATGGGAAGTGGCAGCAGTGGAGTGTTACAGAGAAGGAGAGGTGATTAGAGCTGGTGGTTGTGTTGAATTCTACCAATTGCAGTTCAAGTTGTATGCAGTGGTTGGTTCATGGCGCTGGTACTTAGAGTTGGTGGTGCTGGTGAATGGAATGAATGGGTTGAGCAGAATGGGCTACAGGAGAGTGGTAAAGTAGTGCTGTGTGCTAGCATGACGATTGTTGCTACCAGGAAATGTGTAAGTTGTTGGTGTTGGTGCTGTTGGTTTGATGTTGGTTTTTGCTGTAGGGAAAGATATTGAGATTGTGAATTCAGAGACGGACATGAAATTGAAGGCAGGAAGGATGCGAAATTTGGCTGAATATAAAGAGACATAGGCTGTCAGTTCCAGCGGACTGACAAGCCATTGATGATGAATGGGCTGGACCTGTTCAGTTTTTGTGTGGCCCACTTGGTATTTCAGCAGCTATTTCTCACGGCCAGTTAAGGCATGAGGAGGGCTATAAAAGAAAACAGCCTCATATCTCATCACTTCTAATTTTTGGTTCTAGGGTTTAAACATGATAGGTTTTCTCTTCCTTCTTGTTATGAACTCCTATGCTATGAATACTTAATTTTATTTTGGTTAAGAAATAAGTTGGAATTCCAAACATGATTTTTGTGCAATGAATTAGTTTTGTCTCCATGCTTTATCGCTTATGATTTACTATTGATATTGTCTTATGATTTGAATGATTGTTTGATCGAGTCTAGAATCGATTGAGTTTGATTTCATCTCTATTGCTAGATTAGAGTTTATTATACGCAAAAGTGATAAATTTCTGATTGCAAGTAGCATATTTGTGAATATTGCTTGTAGTGATACATCCTAGTAGTCACAAGTGGATCATAACCTTTGTTAAATCGGACTAGTGCTTTTACACGTTCGATTGCTTTGATTGGCCTGATTTCATAAAACTAAACGCATCTAGGGAATTAAACTTGATTAGTGCTTTTACACATTAGGTTGTTCTTTAAGATAGAATTCATATTCGCATCTTTTAATGTATTTGTTGATGATAAGAGGAAATTAGCGGGATATTCTTGCGATCAAGGTATCCTAAGGCTTTTGATTAAGCTGAGATTAAATATCAATTCTAGTTATTGTTGAAAGGCATGTTTGCGAATGAAAACTAATCCTTGACCAATATTTTCTCATCCTTGCTTTGCTTGCTTTAGTTCTTTATTTTGCTTTTATATTAGTTTAGTTACATGAAAATCCAAAAATCCCCCCATTGTTTTACATAGGAAACCGAAACATATTGACAACCTTAGTCCTCTCTGTGGGAACGATCCTTTCTTGCCCTTGCTTCATTATATATTTTGAGTAGTAAGAAAGTGTAATTATTTTTGACGCCTACGACAGCGATCAAATTTTGGTGCCGCTGTCGGGGAGGCAGCGGTTGTCACTTGTTTTTGGTTTCTTATTTTGTTTGTTTTTACATTTCTTTCTTTTTTGATTTTTAACCTTGGTTTGAGAATCATGTTTTAGGTACGTATTTCTCATGGATGGAGCAATCAATACGGATGGATGGATGGATGGATGGATGGAACAATCAATACGGCTTCCAACCTCAACAATATGACAACTTATAACCATTACATGGGTATAATAAAAACCCATTTATTGGCTATGATCAATATCCTACGGAATATTGTGGTCCTCATACGTATCAACAACCTTATGGCGGGTATGTGCGTGAACAACCAGGGTTGGAGGATTCTTATGCTCATGAATAACAAGTCTCTAACTTTTTAAACAAATTTTCCAACTTTGTACAACAAGAGTTTCAAAAAGCTAAAGAGACTAGAGACGAGCAACTCCAAGAACTTCGTGAAGGTATTGCTAACTTACAAAGAGGTATTGATCAATACAAAGAAGAAAGGTATGAGTAAGAACTTTGCTTTCAAAGCGATAACGAATCTATTGTGCCTGCGGTTTTTGATGAATATTTGATTGATGCTAATGATGAAAAAGGCCAACCTTTGGGGTCTTTCGTTGATAATTGTGTAGTTAACTCAACTCTTGATCTTAATAATGATCATTCACCTATTCAAAAGGATGAGTTTGAGACTAGCAACACTAAATTCAACAAGAACCAATCTTATGTTAACTATGAAAGTGACGATGATTATGAAGATACATTGCTTGAACCAATTCATGGTGATATTTCCCAAAGGTGTACAACGGAATCTTTTTGGGATCAAGATGAAGACGAAAAGGAATTTTATGACACTAGTGTAGCTTACTCAAGCCTTGATCTTTATAATGATCAAGAACCTATTAGAGCTTGAGGATGATGTAATGAGTGTTCTAAAGAAATTCCTTATGGACAGAATTGCATCCACAAAAGAGTATGTGCCGAACAACAAGGTGGAGTGTGTTGAGAATGTGATTGTTATGACCAATATTGTGGAAGACCCAATTGAGCAGACTTTGGTTAAGGCAGAAACGAACGAAGAATGCTTGCAAGGTTTGATAGAGGTCCACGATGTGCAAGAGGTAAGTGATTCACTTGAATTCTTTAAGGATGAAGAGGATACCATAACACAAGAGTTGCAAGGTTTGTCTAACCCTTTGCCTATTAATCCTTCTCCTTTACCTCTTATTGGCTTGTATATATGTTCTTCGAGAATATTGTTAAATGACTTTGTTTCTCGATATCCGTCATTAGAAATATTTGATTCTCATACTATGAATGTTTGCAAAGAAGAAACCATAGAAGTTCCTGATTTCTATGTTCTTTATACACTTCCAAGTGTAGAAAAGAATAAGTGTGGGGGAAACTTCTATGGGACGATAGCTTCACTTCTGTTTTCTTGTATTAATATTTGTGTGAAGCGAGTATTTGCAAAACAGGTTGCATGGAAGGATCCCCAACTTTTCAGATTATTGGTGTATGGGAAATTCTTCTTCCAAGTCTGGCTGATGACTTTCAGCCAAGCGCTACATGGGAGACAACCCATGGGATGAGTATTTCTTCTCTTGTTTTTATTTTTTTTTCTTTTCTTGTCTTGTTTTTAATTTTTATAATTTCTTGCCGCATATCATTATAAGATTTCCCACCTTGACTTTCTTTGGACGATTCAATTTACATTGAGGACAATGTAAAGTTTAAGTGTCAGGGAGTGGTTAAGCTTGCATAGTAAAATTTTCAAAATTTTCATGATTTTTCAACTTTTGTGTAAATTAGTGCATGAAAAACTCCAACTTGTAGTTAGTTTAGAGTCACATAATATACATGTCGCTAAGATTACATCGAAATTCTCACAAGAGTGTCTGAACTTAGAGATGCCAGAGAACGTGATCGGGTTTCTTGCTTGTATGAGAGTTAAAGTTGGATTTAACCATGCCAGTGACAAATGAGGTGCATACTGAATTCGTTATTAGAGTTGTGATCCCCTATAGTGGAGACTACCCATGTTACATCATGAGAGGGACCGACCTTCACTTCTTTGTACATGTCTAAATATGTGCTTTTAGAGTTTGTGTCACCGTATGTTAATTCCGGGTAGAATGTTGAGCTACCCAACCCCCCACCAATATAAGCACTACTTTGATCTCTTGAGTGCTATTTTATCAATCATGAGGGTGACATCGAATTGCTAACTTACATACCACTTGTAATCTTGTTCGCAGTCAGCACCATCCACTTTATCTCTCTATACACCAACAGGTCCATAGAAACACCATCATCTTCAACAAGAGGAGCATCACGAATTCGAAGGAAAGTTGAAGACGTTCAATGTTTACAAGCAACAATACAAAAATGAGCAGATTTCAGATTCAAGTAAAGCAACAAGACAAGGAGCAAAAAATTTACAAGTTGAAGACTTATGTACAAGAGCGAAGATTATCAAGATGAGAGTTCAAGAAGTTTATGATATCAAGACATACAAGTTGTGAAAAATAAAGCAGTAAAGTACTTACACCATGGCCTTTGTACTTGCATTTTTATTTTATCTTTATTTTGTATTTGTATTATTTTCTCTTGTCTAAAAAAAAGAATAAAAAAAAAGACAAGAGAAAATTTCTTTAGGTTCATTACTAGAATTATTATTTTGTTTTGTTTTATTTTGTTCTCGTTGTGTATTTAACTTATTTTTCTTGTCTAATAAAAGAAAAAAGAAAAAGGAAAAAAAAAGAGACAAGAAAAACTCATTGTATCGTATTTTGGTTTGTTTAGTTCGTTTTTAGTTTTGTATTCTTTCAATAAAGCCAATGGAAGAAGGAACATCCATAATGAAGTTTCAAGAAACAAGGAATTAGAAGAAAAGTATCACATTGTCAAGATTCTACGAAGTTTAAGATTTCATCATCATCAAGAGTTGAAGACCGAAGACAAAGATGAAGACAAGGATTGAAGACCGAAGACGTTTCTATGGATGCTGTGAGAGTGGTGCTAACTGCATGTCGAACGGATAACGAGGTAAGTAAGCATATTCCCACCTTCGTTAAGTGGTTGATTTTCTTTTTTAGAGATCGTCAGAAAAAAAGGGTTTTCAAAATGAATAAAAAGATTGGGTTGATTTCCTACCATTCAACGTGTCGCAGGATTTTTTCTTCATTCCTACCTGGACACATGTGTGACCCATAAAAAACTTGTTTATTTTTTAGAGCAACTTTATAAAACCCTTTCTTGTGAGGCAGAGTCGAGACTTTCGATCACTCTCGAACCTGGATTTCTTTCGATAAGGGATGGTTATTTCTCTCTCAACTTTTAAATTTGAGATTGTGTTCATATATATGTCTAACTTCTTATTACTAGTGTGCGGAATCTCTATGTATTCTTAGCGTGTTGGATGCTATAATTTCGGAGAACTTGTAAGATGGAAAAGTAGGTTTTGTGGGTATACCTATAGTAAACCCTCACGAGACTATAACTCGTCCACTAGGGATACCTAGGGGTTTAAAGGCTTTTTATACGTGCTAAGTGTGACCGTAGCCTCGACGAAACGGAGTTGTATGTATGCTTTAGAATAAGTTTTGTTTGATTTGCTCGAGGACTAGCAAAGTCTAAGTGTGGGGGAATTTGATCGGTGTTGTAAAACACCTAGATTTATATCTATTGTTTATGCTTTCTTTGCGAGTTTCTTGTAAATTATGTATCTTATGTTTGCTTTTGAGTTTATTAGGTGCAATGGAGTCATTTGGAGCGAAAAGGACAAAAAGGTCGATTTACAGGTGGTATTTGGAGCAGGCTAGGTTGCACAAGAAGAATTATGCAGGAAATTAAACTGTCAGTCTCGTAGAACTGACAATTGAACTGAGAGTTAGGCTGTTGGTTTTCTGAAACCTACAAGCCATATATGGACCTGGTAGCCCGTATCCAGCAGAGGGTGCCTTGAGTAATTCTTATTACTACACTACCCTAAACTTCAGAGAATCCATCGGGCAATTATTGTTTCATCTAAAACTGAGAAAGAGAGGAGTACATGGAGGCGGCACCGTATTTCAGAGAGATCAAGAAATTGGAGCTGTGGAAGATGATGATCGAGATGCTGTTTGATGTTGGCTAAAGAATCAATCGATAAGAACAAGCTAAATATGGGTCTGGTGGTCTGAGCTGTGAATTTGAGATCTGAGGAGGTGGGTTGTGACGATTCTGTAATTGAGGTGGAGTTACTGGTGATGAACACTGGAAGTGATGGTATGAAAGAAGGAATTCGAAGACATGAAGCATATTCGTGTTGGATGGTTGAGATATTCAAGGTTTAAGAGTTTGACAAGCCTGGGAAACTTAGGTTTCTGTCGGATTTGAGTTTGCCAGAGATTGAAATGGTTTTGATGTTGGTGGATGTTTACTGAGAGTTCAGGAAGTTGTTGTAGGTGATTGGAGTTCAATCTGAGGAGGAATTACAAGGGTCAGTGAGGACTTAACTGAAGATATTGCAGCTGAGTTATTGTTGGTACAGCAGGAGATGATGTTGATTCATGGGAAGTGGCAGCAGTGGAGTGTTACAGAGAAGGAGAGGTGATTAGAGCAGGTGATTGTGTTGAATGCTACCAATTGCAGTTCAAGTTGTATGCAGTGGTTGGTTCATGGCGCTGGTACTTAGAGTTGGTGGTGCTGGTGAATGGAATGAATGGGTTGAGCAGAATGGCTACAGGAGAGTGGTAAAGTAGTGCTGTGTGCTAGCATGACGATTGTTGCTACCAGGAAATGTGTAAGCTGTTGGTGTTGGTGCTGTTGGTTTGATGTTGGTTGTTGCTGTAGGGAAAGATATTGAGATTGTGAATTCAGAGACGGACATGAAATTGAAGGCAGGAAGGATGCGAAATTTGGCTGAATATAAAGAGATAGGCTGTCAGTTCCAGCGGACTGACAAGCCATTGCTGATGAATGGGCTGAACCTGTTCAGTTTTTGTGTGGCCCACTTGGTATTTCAGCAGCTATTTCTCTCGGCCAGTTTAGGCATGAGGAGGCCTATAAAAAAAAGAATGATGTTTTGGGGACTACCCAAAAAAGGTGGGGGACTACTTTGTTATATGAATGTCCACCAATACTTATAAGGGGTGTTCTAAAGTGTGGAAATGACTAACCTACCCTTAACCTAATTTAATTTAAAACCAACCTAATAATCACCTATATATATATAACCACCACCTCCTCCCACCACCGCCGCCCACCCCCACCCCCCATCACCTACCACCTCCAACTACCACCACCGACCACCACCACCTCCATGTATATAGCTTAATTTAAATCATTAACGAAAATTATTCTCACAAACCCATTACTTGTCATTCGTTTTTGGTTGAAGAAATGAGAAGTAATCATCAAAATGAGTTGAAAATGAAAGTTGCAGAGAGAAGTTCGGCTAGGAATTATGTGAAACAGTTTGTCGAACTAGCCGAACTCAGCTTTAATGGAGTTTTTTCTTTCAGAAAAAAGTTCGGTTAACTCTCAAAAAAAAATTCCCAGTCGAACTTTTAGTTCAGTTACTTCGCAACTTTTTTTCGTTTTTTTCCTAGCCGAATTTTTAGTTCGGGTTTGTCGCAATTTTTTTCTACTAACCGAACTTTTTTCTGAAAACCTATATATTGAGTTCGGTTACGTCGATAAAAAAATTCCCAGCCGAACTTTTAGTTCGGTTACGTCGCAACTTTCTTTTTCCTAGTCGAACTTTTCTCTGAAAGCAAAAACTCCATTAAAGCTGAGTTCGGCTACCTGTGTCTTCAGAACCATTAACCGAACTACACTTGCAGATGAGTTCGGCTACCTGTTCTTCAGATGTCGTAGCCGAACTTCATTTCCATGGTCGAAATCAGTTTATAAATTTCTCATTTTTTCGAAAATTTTTGTCAATTCAAGCAACATTAACTAAATTTGAAGTATACCTAAGTACCCAAACCCTCATTTCGAAATCAACCATCTTAAAAAAAAAAAAAAAAACCCCTTCTTCTCAAAAATTATTCTTGTAAAAACACTCAGCTAATTAATCTAACCTCACTAATCAATCATTACACTAACACTAATTAATCATTACACTAACTAATTTAATCACCAAGGGCAAGTTTGGTATTAGAAAAAAACTAAGTTAAGGGGTGGCTCAAATTTACTTAAAATATCCACCCCAAAATAGAAGAGTAGTCCCCCACCTTTTTTTAGTAGTCCCCAAAACATCATTAAAAAAAAATAGCCTCATATCTCATCACTTCTAATTTTTGGTTCTAGGGTTTAAACATGATGGGTTTTCTCTTCCTTCTTGTTATGAATTCCTGTGCTATGAATACTTAATTTTATTTTGGTTAAGGAATAAGTTGGAATTCCAAACATGATTTTTATGCAATGAATTAGTTTTGTCTCCATGCTTTATCGCTTATGATTTACTATTGGTATTGTCTTATGATTTGAATGACTGTTTGATCGAGTCTAGAATCGATTGAGTTTGATTTCATCTCTATTGCTAGATTAGAGTTTATTATACGCAAAAGTGATAAAATTCTGATTGCAAGTAGCATAATTGTGAATATTGCTTGTAGTGATACATCCTAGTAGTCACAAGTGGATCATAACCTTTGTTAAATCGGATTAGTGCTTTTACACGTTCGACTATAGGTAAAGGTTTTGTTCGTATGAGTACCCATATTACATGTCACGGACCAACTTTGGTAACCCTAAAAATTTGCTTCCCTGAGAAACTATTTAAAAACACCAAAACCCTCTTATGAGTACGCATATTCCAGGTTTTTGTTTTTGTTAAGAATGGGTTCTCCTCCTTGTTCTTGGGATCTGCCGGAAGACTTTATTGATGAAGCTGTTTATTTTGATTTCGTCGTAAAGAAGAAAAGAACCATTGTTGAAGCTGATGAACTTAGTACTGGTGCATCATGTTGTTATGCATATTCCCATCAAGATAGAGAAAAGGCTGAGATGGTCTCTGCTGAAGTGGTTCATGGTTTTCTCAATGATCTCGGAAAAGCAAAACTGAAGCTTGGGAACTCTATGAAAGATCTTGATATGTTACGAACTGAGTTGAAAAAGGTTAATTCTGACCTTGTTCTCGTGAAGTCACATGTTAAGGATTTTCTCAAAGAGGATATCTTCTCCAAAGAGGATGTCGATGCTGTCAGTCACAAGCTTGAAGGTCTTGAAACCCGTGAAGATACTGAACACGGACTCTGATTTTAGTTTTGGTTGTTTTGTTTTTGATTATTTTCTAAAAAAACTTCTTATGAGAATTTATTCTTGTGTTTTTAAGAAGGATAACTAGGGTTTGGAATAGCCATTATTGTGAGTACACATAGTTATTGCCAATGTTTTTCATCTTGCAATGTTTTTATATTTATTTATTTAAATTCTAAAGTTTATTTTGAAGATGATTTTTGCAGTATTAATCTTTATGGTTTTATATATTGCAAATTGCTATGAGATATGTTGTTTACGTCCGTGAACCTTGACTGTCCCATAGTTGTTCAAAAGTTAACTCTATTATATGTCGATATGAAAGTATTGATAAAAGATAGAATGAACTTTTGACTACAAAAGTTAAGCCTTTTATGTCATTATGCAAATATTGATGGAAGAAAGGATGAACTTTTGTTTTCAAAGATTAAGTATATTATATGTCATTGTGCAAATAGTGATGAGAAATAGAATGAATCTTTGATTATTTCGCAGTATTGGCCTTTCCCTGATCCACATCCTTGTGTATGTACTGTGTTGCTCCGTAAGTTCTCTTATGTTTAGAATGTCTAATTGAATTGATCATTTTCCTTGTGGTTCAATTGAGATTTTTGGATACAAATTCATGTTTCATGTGATTTGTTAATGTCCAAAGAAATCCTTCTTTTCTTGTAAAAGTAAGGTTGCTCTTGTTGTTCTTTTGGGAATGAAATTTTATGGGGGAGAGTTCTTAATTGAACTTGTGCTTAATTGCCAAATCTTTGTGGGGAGTGCAGCTGTGGAATATTGTAGGGGTTATCTTGTATCTTTATAAACTCCTTGATGAATGCATTTAGTTTCGGCTATTTGATGGCATCTAAACAAGTTGGTATGTTGTTCTCTTTTGGTCATGAAGTATCTCTATGAAAATTTCATGAGGATCCCACTAGTTTTCGTACCTTTTCCCATTTATATTGACAAAAAGTGGGAGCATTAATGTGTAGTTCACACTACAAATACATATGGTTTACGGATCATTATGTAAGGGGGGGTGGTTTTCATATTGAGATGAAGTATTGACTAAGGGGGAGTGATACATATCACCATAGTATTGTTGACAAAGTTGTGATGCAATTGGACTTTGATGTTGTATAATGATATTATGACACTGTATAACAATGATTGAGAGCAACATTTTTCTCATTGTTATATCTACGGATCTTCAACAACGATGATGCTGAGTTGAACACATTTGGAATCATTGGAGTACTTGGAAGTGACGAAGATTTCAAGTAATGTTGAAGAAACAAGGAGATCAAGCATTTGGATGAGAAGCTACAAAGTTTATTTATTTTGTAATCCATATGTGTTGATAGTTTTGTCACTAAAATTGACAAAGGGGGAGATTGTTAGAGCACTGCTCGGTCGGACTCGCAAGCGTTGCTATCTCAAGCTTGTTTGTCAATGTTAGTGATCAAAACTATAAGTTCTAGTCTACTTAAAGTAATGTCTCGGACAAGGATAAATTGTGAAGTTGAGCTTTAGACTTCACGGCGTTCATCATTGAAGACGAAGAACTACTAAGGAGAGCTTGTGGAACTTCATCAACAAAAGGTATGTGGAGACTGAAACCCATCTATCACTTGGAAAGTCTATTTCTACTCTATCTCCTATATTGAGACAAAAGTCGTATTACGATAGTTTTCGACTATACACATTTGAGATTTCGAGTTGAGTTTAACTCGCTTACATATTTCTCGAAATATGTGTTGGTAAGCTTTCGCTTCAACCAAGTTCATCTTATATTCTTGACGAAAGTCAAAAGATGATCATGTGAAAATTTCCGAGTAACATCTTACATGGTTTGTGTGATACAATCATTTGGTGTAGACTTGGAATGTTTCGTTATGATTTTTTCAATTACTTGAAAATTGCTTTGATGCTAATAGTGTGTGAAAACGGCTATTGTCATCCTCTAATAAAGTTTCAATGATTTAAATAGAGTTTAGAACAATTGGATTTGCACATAGTATGCGTACTTGCATATATGTAATCCATGTCCGGGAACCATAGTATGCATACCCGTATGCGTACCTGTTGGTTTGTGAAAGTCTGGGTACCTAAGTACACATTACCTGTTGTTTTGTTAAAGTCCGGGAACCTAAGTACACATACCGGTACGCGTACTTACGTAAGGTATAGGTCCGGGAATTTCTGTTGAAGTTTGGAAATGTAAAGGTATGCGTACCTGTTCGCATACTGGCAAACCCAAACCCTGTCCGGTCACTAAGGTATGCATACCCGTTTGCATACCTAAGTGAATCATGTTCTAAAATCGGTTTGCTCATGAACTAATACATTTATATAATAAGGAATGCAATCTTTTCAAACCGTGGCTATAATGTTCCTGAATTGATTCGAGTGAATCAAACTGATTTTGCTTCAAATGTGTTCTTGTATACTTCTATGAGAATATAACAATTGAACAACTCTTTAACTAGTTTTATTTGAGTCATTTTAACTAGTTGTGGTTAAGACGAATAAGGTTGATATGAAGGAGTTCATATAGCTAACTTTGGTTAACTACTGTTGAGCCAACATAGTGTACACGTTTAGGTACTGTTACATAAACCTAACTTAGGATACATTTCATTTGTGTATAACAAGCTAAGTTCGATCTAAAGGTTGAAAGATATTAGATTGAGTTGAATCAGGTTTTCATCTAGAAGTGAATATTGAATGTTTTGTTACCAAGGTAACTTAGATTGCAAACCCTGATTTGAAAACTATATAAAGGAGAACTCTAGCAACAGGGAAATCTTATCCTCACACCTCCTGTGTGTTACTAGTTGCGACTAGAGTCGATTCTCCTTTAACCTTAGGTTTTCCACGAAACCCTGTAGGTTAACGACTTAAATACTTCATTGGGATTATGAAGCCATACCCAACTATTTTCTCTGTAGTTGTGTGTTCTGATCTTGCCCTGTTCTATCGTATTGAGTACTATCTTCTATAAGATTTGCTCGAGATTGATTCTCCGATAGGTAAGATAAAAGTAGTCACAAACATCTTCGTCTCATCGTTTGTGATTCCACAATATCTTGTTTCGCTACCATACGATTGAGATTATTGTGAGGTGATTAATAATACTAGGTTGTTCTTCGGGAATATAAGTCCGGATTATCAATTGGTTCCTGTGCACCTTGATTTATCAAAGACAAAATAAAACTCGTAGGTAATTCTGTGGGAGACAGATTTATCTATTTCAATAGACTTTTCTGTGTGAGACAGATTTGTTTATCAAGTCTTCAACTTTGGGTCGTAGCAACTCTTAGTTGTGGGTGAGATCAGGTAAGGGAATCAAATGCGTAGTATCCTGCTGGGATCAGAGACGTAAGGAACGCAACTGTACCTTGAATCGGTGTGAGATTGATTAGGGTTCAACTATAGTCTAGTCCGAAGTTCATTGGTAGTAGGCTAGTGTCTGTAGCGGCTTAATACAATGTGGTGTTCAAAACTGGACTAGGTCCCAGGGTTTTTCTGCATTTGCGGTTTCCTCATTAACAAAACTTCTGGTGTCCGTGTTATTTCTTTTCCACATTATACTTTGTTATATAATTGAAATATCACAGGTTGTGCGTTGAATCGATCAATTGGTAAATCCAACTTTTGGTTGTTGATTGAAATTAATTGATCCTTGAACATTGGTCTTCGGTACCGTTCAAGTTATTCCTCTTATATTCAATCGGGATCGCAAATTCCTATTTGCTGATTGCGGATTGAATTAAGAGATAGAGATATAAAACTTTTTGATATACTTTTCTCTAGATTGAGTCTGACTATCTAGTTTATTCTCTTGAAAGTATATCGGAGTTTGTCTATTCAGATTGCCAAATGAAATATTGGGCGTGGTTGTTGTACCCCCGATTTTTCAGTTATAATGTCCATGAATTGATTCGAGTGAATCAAACTGATTTTGATTCAATTGTGTTCTTGTAAACTTCTATGAGAATATAACAATTGAACAACTCTTTAACTAGTTTCATTTGAGTCATTTGAACTAGTTATGGTTAAGATGAATAAGGTTGATATGAGAGTTTTCATATAGCTAACCTCGGTTAACTACTGTTGAGCCAACATGGTGTAAACATTTAGGTACGGTTACATAAACCTGAATGAGAGTACATTTCATTTGTGTATAACAAGCTAAGTTCGATCTCATATTAGCTTGGTATTAATCAGGTTTTCATTTAACGGTGAATATTGAATGCTTTGTTACCAAGGTAACTAAGATTACAAACCCTGATTTTAAAATTATATAAAGGAGAACTCTAGCAACTGGGAAACCTAATCTCCACACCTCCTGTGTGAAACTAGTTGTGACTAGAGTCGATTCTCCTTTAACCTTAGGTTTTTCACGAAACCATGTAGGTTAACGACTTAAAGACTTCATTGGGATTGTGAAGTCAGACCCAAACATTTTCTCTGTAGTTGCGTGTTCTGATCTTACTTTTACTATCGTGATTGAGTATTATCTTTTCTAAGATTTGCTTGAGATTTATCTCCGATAGGTAAGATTAAAAGTAGTCACAAACATCTTCGTCTCATCGTTTGTGATTCTATAATATCTTGTTTCGCTACCATACGATTAAGATTATTGTGAGGTGATTGATAATACTAGGCTATTCTTCGGGAATATAAGTCCAGTTTATTAATTGGTTCTTGTGCACCTTGATTTATCAAAAGACGGAACAAAAACTCGTAGGTATTCCTGTGGGAGACAGATTTATCTATTCCAATAGACTTTTCTGTGTGAGACAGATTTGTTTATGAAGTCTTCGACTTTGGGTCATAGCAACTCTTGGTTGTGGGTGAGATCAGCTAAGAGAATCAAGTGCGTAAAATCCTGCTGGGGTTCAGAGACGTAAGGAGCGCAACTGTAACTTGATCAGTGTGAGATTGATTAGGGATCAACTACATTCCAATCCGAAGTTAATTGGTAGTAGGCTAGTGTCTGTAGCGGATTAATACAGTGTGGTGTTCAAAGCTGGACTACGTCCCGGGGTTTTTCTGCATTTGCGGTTTCCCATTAACAAAACTTCTGGTGTCCGTGTTATTTCTTTTCCACATTATACTTTGTTATATAATTGAAATATCACAGGTTGTGCGTTGAATCGATCAATTGGTAAATCCAACTTTTGGTTGTTGATTGAAATTGATTGATCCTTGAACATTGGTCTTTGGTACCGTTCAAGTTATTCCTCTTATATTCAATCGGGATCGCAAATTCCTATTTGCTGATTGCGGATTGAACTAAGAGATAGAGATATCAAACTCTTTGATATACTTTTCTCTAGATTGAGTCTGACTGTCTAGTTGATTCTCTTGAAAGTATATTGGAGTTTGTCTATTCAGATTGCCAAACGAAATATGTGGTGTGGTTGTTAAACCCCCGTTTTTTCTCAAACTAATATGGTTGTCCCAATATAGACCGAGCAACGACTCTGGTTGAGAGGCATCTCTCATATTGAGATGATCAGTTATGTCTTATCCGCTAACGACCATGTCCATCCAACTGTTATAGTCTCACTCTCTACAAATTCAATCAATTTCAACTCCAAAATACACCTTCTTTACCCAAAATTTCTTATATTTTCAACTCTAAAACTCATAATCTCTAAAACAGTAGAAAATAAAATAAAATATTTTTTATTTATAAAAATGGCCAGTTCATCACAAAACCAAAATACTACAACAGAAAATACTGCACAGAAAACTCGAGGTCCGAAGTATAGTATGGATGATGATAAGTTTACTGAACTATACAAAAACGTTTTTCATAAAACTGGGAATATACAAAAACGTGATGCTTCGGGGTTGTCGAGTTGTTTTAATGCAATTAACAAATACATGACAGTTGGCTTTCTTTGATGATGCAAATGGCCCTCGTCAAATAGGAGGTGGAGATACTGAATTCGGTTTGATAATTCGCGTTTCAGATGGTTTAATTAATTTTTACCTTTGTTGTAATTACTAATTTAAAATTATTCAAATTGCAACATAGAAAAATTCGGGGAGGAATGGCAAAGAAAAAACACGAAGCATGTTTCCACATCCTCAGAATGCTGAACCGACATAATCCCGATCTGTTGAATGACTTTCAAGTACCAAACAAACCTCCTTACGAGATTTCAAATGTTTTTCAACAACCTGGGTCTCCTTATTCTTCACCAGAAGAAGACTCAAAATGGTAATCCCAACAGTGGAGGTTTCCTAAATGGTAATTCTAATTTTAATGTCAATGGAAATGCAATTAGACCTGATGAGGAGGGTGTCAAAAAAGCAAAAATAATTAGAAAGACAGCTCAAGATGCCAAAAAATCATCAAATTCAGAATACAATCTTTGAGAATTTTTTGAGAAAAGAAAATGATATTATTAAAATAATTGAGCGTAGAAAAATGGTTTTACAAATTAGGAAAGGTTGTAGGGCGGTTGAACAAATCATGGTAATGGACACATCAAGAATGAATGATGCACAATTACGATTTTGGAAGGATGAATTTGATGAAGTTTAAGCACATAAGGCACGCCAATGGACAACAAAAGTGAACATTGATTTTCATGAAGATGACTTAGAAGAGGATGAAAATGTAAATAAAAGCACTGCCATTACACTTGTTTAGTTTGGGTTTTAAATTATGGATGTAATAGTTAGTTTAAAATTCAATGTAGTCCTTAGTTTTAAATTCAATATAATTTTTAGTTTCAATTTCAACGTTTGTTTAATCCAAATTACACAAATCAAACAACAAAACCATAAAATAAAAACAAACTAAATCCCGTGAGGATTTCTTCTTCCGAATTCAACCCAATCATGCGTAATCAGATCCTCCCTTAGCCTTAAATGTAAATCTTTGGTTTGCATTCTGTTTTTTAACCATTCAATACTTTCTTGCGGGAAGACCTTGAAGGGGTTGAACTTCTTTCCTCAAATCTTTATATGGATAATTTTTCTAATTGTTATTGTTATTATATGAAAAATAATACCCCTTAACGGGTCTGGGGTTCCCCCAAGGGGGGAGACAATCCTAACATAAGACATGGGGACTTGGGGACTAAGCCCAAGTCCAATGGGAAAATACCCATGAAATAAAAGGGACAAAGAAGGGATTAATGAAGAAGGAAGAGGTTATATTAAAAAGAATGGCATTAGAAGTAATTAAGTAAGTTTAGGACATGTGGCATGATGTCATAAAAGGAGGGGATTTTGGAAAGCCTATATAAGGAAGGACAAGGTACAATGGAAAGGCACCTCTCTCTCTTACCATTCCTAGTAAGTATGGTCATCAGGTGTGACTAGGACGGGTAGGACCAAAATCATAATCACCCCTCAACATTTGGCGACCACACCCAGAGGCACGTGCCTAGCTCACCATGACACATCCAGGAGGTGCTAGTGCAGATGCGCTAGAAAACTAGTTGAGCAACCCGCCACTCAACCAGGAAGGCGAGAGAGTAGGGATAGTATCAGATCCAATTACACAAGGGAGAAAACCAGACGCTCTACAAGAGAAGGACAAGAAGCAGGTCGGAAGCTCGCCACCCGCGCGCCCTTCTGCATAGGAAATACGGAAGGAACTAGATGAACACATTCACAGGGAACATGAGTTGAGGAAGTTTTTGAAGGTGGCCACGTGGGAAGGCGATAATGAGGAGGCGTGTGAGGTCAAGATTAGGGCCTCTACATTCACGAATACGGATGGAGTGGCTAGTAAATTCGCAAAAACAATGCTGGCTCAACAATTCTTTGACTCCCTCGGTTTCAGTGAAGATCAAATTAAAGAGGCATCCAAATTCATAGCAGCCATCGCGACAGGAAAACCGTACGACCCTCTACCTAAGGAAGTGATCGTATTCACAGATGAGGATATCTGTTACCCAGGGGAGCATATCAGACCTTTGTATCTTACCATGTACATTAACAAGCAACTACTAAAGAGAGTTGTTAGAGCATAGCTCGGTTTAACCCACCAAGCGTTGGTATGTCAAGTTTGGTTGTCATATTTTAGTGAATCAAAACTCAAATTAAAGAGTCGCTTGATTATGTACTAGAGACAACTTCGTATAGGTTAGACTAGAAAGATTAGGATTATGAGACATACAAGTATTACTCGAAGACTTGAAAAATGTGAAGAAGTAACAAGCTACAACGACGATATCATCCTTCCTCTTGAGGTTAGTAATATTTTGACCTGAACTGTTTCATTCCTAACATATCTTTCAAGTCGTGCTATATTGAAAACATAACTGCGAAGCTATGAATGATTTTACTCTAGTAGTGAGACATGATCACATGATCATAGTGTTAAGGAATTATGATACGAAGTATAACGCTTATCTTTTGAACTTCGTATATAAAACATTGACATAATCGTATGAATGCTATTGTGATTATATGTATGGGTAAAGGTAAAGATTTCATCCTAGGAAGCAATGTTTACATTTTTTTAAAGGAAGTACATTCATGAACTTGCTTTATGAATCGAAAGGGAAATCGCAAGGATTATTGGTATTGTTATTCATTGCATATCTTTGGATTACCAATATGTGTGAGATAGTAGAACCGATCATAACTTGTTATGTATCTTGGTAAAACTAATCACAGTGCCTGACTTATGTATTGGTATGACTTTTATTATTGTAACCGATCCTAAGTAATCACCTGAGATGGTATGATTGATATTTGTAATTGGTGTGACCGATCCTAGTAATTGGTGTGACCGATCACAAAAGAGTTGTGTAATCGATCCTTGTAATTGGTGTAACCGGTCCTAGTAATTGGTGTAACTGATCCTGGTAATTAGTGTAACCGATCCTAGTGACTTGTGTAACCGATCACAAGTAATACCATGATAATATGGTAACCGGTCCTGGTAATTGATGTAACCGATCATGGTAACTGATGTAACCGGTCCAAGTAACCATATGGAGGTAGAACCGATCCTTATGTTTGGTAGAACCGTAAACCCATGATTAGTGAATTGATATTTGATAAATCACATAGTTGTTCTTGGAATACAGATGAACCAATTCTAAACTTGTATGGAAGTGTGGTATAATCGATTCCAAGATTGTAAATATGAAAAAGGATTTACAAAGAAAAAGATGTCGACATACTTTGAACATGTTCAGTAACTCTTATCTTTTATTGTTCAAAGATATTCCTTAATTACTCAAGGAGATCCCGGACCGAAATAAATTAAGAATGTTTTAATTAAGGTTGTTAGTTTTATATGCTTTTAATTACCAGAAATTAAATGCATATCTCTGGAAATATAAAAATTGGTAATGTGCATTTACTAATTGGAGATTTCCTTGGTGCCTAAACATCCTTGGTCTATAAATACCAAAGTTTGCATTTCGAGCAAACTATCCTAAGAGCCATGCAAACTTTATATTTTTGTTGTTTCTGGTGGAGCCGTCTATTCGGAGAGGAAAGTACCCTAATTAGGCGAAATCTCTTACGACCGCTCATTTAAAGACTTATATGGGATCAAGAAGCGATCTATGTGTACCGTTGATGGGAAACTGGATAATTGAGGTTTATTTTAGTTTTTGATTGATTTGATTAACTAACGGTTGTTGAACTTTGATTGCACCAAGTTTGTTTATTCTTGAGAATCTTCTCTTCTGATATAAGATTCACTCAAACTAGATCGAAGTGTCGACGGGATCTTTAGAACTGTTTGTAGATTTAAAGACGTCTTGTGATAATCCATTATTAACAGACTCCGTTCTGTGCGTGATTGATCACAAGATATTCAAATGGTGTTGTGCAGGTGTTTATTTAGGATTAAAGAAGATTTGAAGACAAAGAAGATTTATGATTTGGTTTTTATATCTTTGGCTGTGCACAAACCTTGATCGGCTTGGATCCAACTAGAATCGGATTTATTCGATTGATTAGTTGTGTAAGATCGGCATCA
The DNA here is from genome assembly GCA_023531105.1 of Papaver atlanticum. NCBI lineage: Eukaryota > Viridiplantae > Streptophyta > Magnoliopsida > Ranunculales > Papaveraceae > Papaver > Papaver atlanticum. The sequence continues at coordinate 13,113,338 of JAJJMB010011222.1, read as the reverse complement.
CCTTATAGTTTCTTATTTGATTATAATATTGATTGATTGAAAATCTAAACTCTGCTACTTCGGTAGTTATTGGATAGATTGATCTAACCAGGCAAAGGAGTTTATTTGTTAAACAGAAGATCCTTTTCTTATGACTTGAGATATCTTCATCTGAAAGAATCAAGAAAGTTGTTACCAAACAGATGTGTTGTTCCTTTACTGTTTGGAATACGATCCAAAAGAATTGTTCCAATGCGTGCACTTATTGAATGTCAGAAGCGCAAGGATACTGAAGAAACTAGGTGAACTATAGTGAAAAGACGAGGGTACCCAAATATACCTCAATCTAAAACTTTTCCACCTATAAGTCCTTTTCCGAAAGTGATTGTCTATGGACTAGGTCGAGACAATGCAACTTATCGGTTCACACTTCGTGCGATCGTCTATGGATACGAGATCGAGACAATACAACAACGAAGTATGTTTACTTGATAATAGGTTCAGACTTAACCAAACTCTAGGGATTGTCTATCAAGTAAAATAGGAATTAACGTTTGTGCGATTTACTTTAAATTATAATAAGAACAGTTATAATTGCGGAAAATAAAAGTAAATGACACAACAAGATTTTGTTAACGAGGAAACCGCAAATGCAGAAAAACCCTGAGACCTAGTCCAGAATTGAATACTCTCAGAATTAAGCCGCTATACAAAATCAAACCGACTTCATATAGTTGAGACCAAGAAACTAAACCTATAGTTCACCTAGTTTCCTAAGTATCCCTGCGCCTCTAACTTGCAGTAAGTCACGCACTTGGAACAATTCCTTTGGTTCGTATTCCAAATAGTAAAGGAACAACAAATCTGTTCGGTAACAACTCTTTTCAAACAACGTGATATGAGTCTGACAAAGGCTCTTCCGTTTAACCAGTAAACTCCTTTGTCGGGTCCTTAGATCAATCTCTCAACAACTACCGAAGTAATTGTTAGACTATGATATCAATATTATTAATCACAAAGAAGTGTATTGATGCCGATCTACTCAACTAATCAATCCAATCTATCACAAAGATAAACCGATTATAGTTGGATCCCTTTCCAGCCGAAACAAGTATTGTGCACACCAAAGATTATGAACCCAAAAAGTCTTCTTGTCTTCAAATCTTCTTTGATCTTCAATCAGCATCTGCACACAATCAACTTGAATCTCTTATGATCAATCACACACAGATTGGAGTCTGTTAACGTTGGATTATCACAAGACGTCTTTAGATCTACAAACAGTCTAAAGATCCCCATCGAAACTTCGATCTAGTTTGAGTGAATCTTATATCAGAAGAGAAGATTCTCAAAGTATGTCGACATCTTTACTTTGCAAATCCTTTTTCATACTTACAATCTTTGAACCGATTTGCCACACTTCCAAACGAATTTAGAATTGGTTCATCTGACTTCCAAGAACTATATGATTGATTATCCTATCAAATCACCAATCATGGGTTTCACGGTTCTACCAAAACAAGTTCGTTTATACCTCCACGTGAGTACTGTGCATAGTCACGCTAGTTTCCAAAACTTGGTTTACTAGGTACTAGGATCGGTTCCCAACATACTTATGGTAACTACCTGTATTTGGTGCACATGTCCATAGGATCGGTTCCCCCAAAACTACAAACTTGTTGTACATGTTCATAGGATTGGTTCCCCCATCTACTAAAAATGTGTTGCACCTCTTACAAGGATCGATTCCCCTCTTGTAAATTTGTTTCACCTCTTACTAGGATCGGTTCCCCAATGGCTAGATAAAAGTTGTTATTTACAAGGCATCGATCATACCATCTTGAGTGATTACTTAAGATCAGTTTCACTAATAAAAGTCATACCAATACATAAGTCAGACCTTGTGAATAGTTTTACCAAGATACATAAACAAGTTTATGAGCAGTTATACTAAACACACATATTGGTAATTCAAAATAGATTTGCAATGAATAACAATACCAATAAGCCTAGCGATTTCCATTTCGATTCACAAAACAAGTTTATGAACTTACTTCCTTTAAACGAATGTAAAATATTGTTTCCTAGGATGAAAGCTTCACTCATACCCATACATAATCACAATAGCATTCATATGATCATGTCGATGTCTTATATACAAAGTTTAATGGTTCAGCAATAAACCTCGTACTGTATTCCTTAATACTATGTCTAACTAGAGTATCATACACATCTTCGAAGTTATGTTTTCAATATGCACGACTTGAAAGATACGTTAGGGAATGAAACAGATCAAGTCAAATATTACTAACCTCAAGAGGAAGGATGATGTTGTCGTTGTAGCTCCATACTTCTTCACATTCTTCAAGTCTTCATGTAATACTTGTAAGTCTCATATCCTAACACTTTCAAGCTAACCTATACGAAGTTGACTCTAGTATATAATCAAGAGACTCTTTTAATAATTTTTGATTCACTAAAATATGACAACCAAACTTGACATACCAACGCTTGGTGGGTTCAACCGAGCTATGCTCTAAAAATCTCCCCCTTTGTCAATTTTAGTGACAAAACTCTTACATCATATGGATAAACAAATTACAAAAATTCATTATACACATACGCTTGATTCCAAGTTCAACATCACAAAACCTGCATTAAATTCAATCCTTAAATGCCGCTGCTGACATTATAATAACAAAGCTAATACTCCCCCTAAAGGTAAGATAAGTAGATTTTCAATCCGCACGTCTTTGTTATTTTCATGTATTTCCTCATAACTACGTATCATATGATATGTGACTCCCCTTAGTCTATGCTTTCACTCTTTTCGTTAGTGTTGATGGTGGTTTTTAGTTCAAGGCTAAAATTATGAAAACCTGCATTTATTATGCTATCATTCTGCAAAGAGACAGAGCCATGTAAAGGTGATGAATACAAAATCTCTTCATTTGCGCATTAATTGAGCAATTCAATATGTTTACATGAAATTTATCAAGAATGGTGCATGTAGTAAAAATCCCAGATATTCTGTAAATTTCGACACCCTGCCTGTATTATTCATTAATATAGGACTCACTGAATACTTTGTGCTGTGTTCCATGGCTGAACCCTTAATATTGATATGACATGAACATTATTGTTCACTCGCAGCTAAGTAGCACAAATTTCCCGAAGTATCAAGGTTGAGGTTTGCATAAAAGTACTCAGTCAGAAAGCATGCTGCTCTCTGGAAATAAATAACTCTGTGTCAACACGCAGAATCCAATCAATTTTGTGATAATTCACAAGATTCAATATCGACATAATTAATTTGCAAAAATTAGGTTTTTTGCGCCCTGAGCAGTATATCAGACCCTGCTGGTCGAAACTAAAACTAGGTAAACTAGGCAATTGATCCGCCATGGATTAGTAGGTGCAAAGTCCTACCCAAAATCAGAAAACAAGGAATAAAAGAGGAGCCGCGAAAAATAGGAGCAACAACAAAGGGAGGTGTGGCCGTGCCATAAGCCAGTCGGCGCCACCTACAGATGGCCACGCCCCCATGCTGATTGCCGTCCCTTTTCTTTCCCATCGACCAATCAGGTCGCTTTAAATGCGCCACATGCACATGAGATGTGGCCGGGCCCATACTTGCCGGCCCTCTTCCCTATCGGCCAATCAGGTCGCTTTAAATGCGCCACGCGCACTAGAGATGTGGCCACGCCCTATGTTTGGCCGGCCCCTTTTCTATTAACCAATCAGGTCGTTCTAAACCCGCCACGCGCATAAAAAGGCCAAACCATGCCAAACGGCCACCATGCCAATTGCTAATCGACATGCCAAACGTGCCATGCCACGCCAACATGCTAATCGGCATCCCAACATGCCACTCCGCCGCAGTAACATGCCAATGTGCCACAAATGGCGCAGCTACGTGCTAACCCACTTTCTGTTCCTGGCCAACGCCATAACGGACTTCAATCAGGGTATTCTAATTTGAAGCACGACTTTTGCTTTAGCGGCAGTAGTCGAAACCCTAATTTTCAGTCGTGGCCCAAATTACGTCACTTTGGCCGCACAACATGTCACAAGCCATGCGGGACCCAGGAAACCCTAAAAATGGCGCCATGCTATGGCCACCCATGGTTATCCTTGCACCTTTGGTCGTTCCCACATTATGGCCTTGCCATAATTCCTTTGACACGGCCATGACACCATCTGCACAAAGAATGTCACCGTTCCACGGCCACATGCCACACGCGCTAATTAGGGTTTTGGCATGCCAAACCCTAATTTAAGTAAGGTATTTATGCAAACAATGCCAAATAATGCTACCTATGGAATTAAGTTTGATGTGGCAACTAGAGCCAATATTTCTAAGACATATTTGGATTCAACACCAATATGCCAAGATATAACGACCGCGGCTACGCCAGGCACTATTCGCGCCACTATTCCACTGGCATGTGCCAATCGTGCCACCATGCCAATGGCGCCACTATGCCATCACCAGGTGCCAACGGAATGTGGCCATAATCAACGGCCACCTTCTCTCATGAATTACAATCTCAGCCATCCAAATTCGCCATGGAATTGATAGGCCTATGGTAAGTCTTAAGTGACCAACCAAGACTAACCTAATAGCATCACACGCCATTTTCCTGCGGCAAGTCTTCTGACTTACTTTCCACACATGGTTATCCGCCACCTAGCTGGTGTACAATTAATCAGAATAACTAGGTTTTGCATACGAGACCCGCTCAGCAATCTGCTACATATTTTCCACGAAAATATTTGAGACATCAAACATGTCACAAACTGGGGGATACTTATCAGGGTATTGGTCTGGCGGTTTACAACGTGCGGCGTGCAACACGCCCATTATAAGAAAGTGTCAGGAAAGCGGGCAGTTAGTGGCGGCAAGAAGTAGTTGGTGTAAACTAACCCGTTTCCTTCATAGTGGGGACGTGGTTTCTAGCATTTACACATTACCCCACTTCTCCATCACTCAGCTACTCCAACTTCCTACGAGATCAGGGTGCGTTCAATTATGACTTGTATAAATAGGTTTCTACCTATTTCGACCAGACAACATAGTTTTGGTTATCAATACAAGTATCCATAAAAAATACCAAGAACTGATAGCTTACATTCCGCAAGCAAGTTCCATATTCTGATACAAGTCATAAAATAGCCACACCTTCAGAGTTAACCATTCTGATCTCAACACCTTCTTCGCTTCCCTCCCTAAGATCAACCCCTCTCCTTCATTTTGTGACCGAAGCAAGACTGGAACGGCCATTTCTTGGTTTAGGATAGGATTGTACAGATTGATCTCTCAAATCTAAAGTACTCCCGTGCAGTGCATTTGTTTAGGGTTTGAATTTGTTTCTCATCAACACACCCAAATTTACCAAAACCAGCAGAATCAATTTTTTCCCCAAAACAACTGGAGACCACTGTGGGAGATTAATCTTTTAGTCGCAAAAAATCAATTCAAAGGCATTTCCATTCAGGTTGATCTTAGGCCTAATTCAGTCATTAACTGAAACTCATTTCAATCACCAATTTCAACTTTCCATATGTATCCTGGTCATCCAAACCTTTCCAAAGCAACGAATGCCCGCAACTACCATGGAAGGCATGATGAAAATGCTAGAGGATATGGCTGCAATCCAAGTCGATATTATCAAGTGGAAAAATGAGACACTTTATATCCTGGAAAGTATGATAAGCCGATTGTGGAAAGATTCCGCGAATACTTGCCCGAAGGGCCCCACCGATTTCAAGGATAATACGAAAAGTGTTGAACCTTTGGTTAAGGTATGTGCCTCTACTAATGAGGATGCCGACGGAACACGTAGCCGTGTCATACAAGGGCAGAAGAGAAGTGACAAATTGAATTCTGCCAATGACAAAGAGCTAATATCGTTCCCCAAAACTAGGGGAGGATACTTGCCAGGTGCGCCACAATGTCAACAAGACAAAAGTAAAGAGCCGGCCTATGAAGCTTTATTGGAAAACCTTTATCTCCAAACCCTTGCAGAAGTACAAAGAGTTGTCCAACAGTCCACAGCCACAACTGCTTTACTGAAAAGAGAGGTACCTGAAGAAGGGGAAATCTGCCAAGATGCCTATGGAGACGAACGCTGCGCCAACGAACAATATCTATCCCAGCCACTTCGTATCACCGTCACTGATGCAGGACCCTCAAGAGAGATTACCCTTAATCAATATGGCAGAAGTAAACGGTCCGCTTAAGAATCAATGGTCTCTCAAGCATCGATTCCACCCTCGAAAAGAGCTTCATATCAAAGCCTGCAAGAATCTCCACCACAACATCCCCTGATGCGAGAGAAGACAGAATCAAAATATCCACGCTTCCTGTTGCCTATAAGAAGAGTTCTGGAGTTGCTAGAAATTTGGGTACGGGAAGGAGCAGTCCAACTACCCCCGGTATGGCATCCACCAACTGATCAAGAGATGTTAGATTCAAAATATTGCCACTATCACAGATTTATCCATCATCCCACCAGTGAGTGTAATGGTCTGAAGCACATTGTCCACGAAAAGATTGATTCAGGGGAATTACGCCTGGGAACTGAAGATTCTCCGCTTTACCGCGGATCGACATAAATATGTTACAAAGACAATAAAGAACGACTGGGGGCTTCCCGCGGCCAGGATCGCGTCACACAATAAACTCGGATTTGCACCCGGAAAATTCATTTGCGTTTGGAAACCCCTAAGCGAGTAAGTTTTTGTTAAACCATGTTTACGCAACCCATCGTTTTTCGTTGGAGATCTGACACAGGCGTCAGTTCCATATTGACAACATAAGCCAATAACCCAATTGTTCTAGGATTTCATATCGCTCCCATATTTCCTTTTCTTTCATGCAATACTTATGACTTCTCCAAAGTGATTGCGCTACTTGCATTCATAATTCGGATTCCAACATATTAGTTGATCCAAGTACCATTATTGTCAGAAAATTACTCACGAAGCCATTTCAAAAATAAATCAATTCCATATAAAGCAACTATCTACCAATCCAAAAAAAAAAAAAAAAAAAAAAAAACCAGAAAATCGAATCATAAAAGGGGCGTCTCTCGCTTTTCAAAGAGAGGAAAACTATGAAAGGAAAATTCAGAAGAAAAGTAAAGGCACTCAAGGGAAATCGCCCAATAACCGCTCATTCTTCTTGGAGAAAAAATCCTTCATGCTTTGAAGGGCAGCCTGTTTCACTTCAATTCCTGGGATAACTTCTCGATTTCTGCCTCCTGCTGATTAACAAAATCCGCGGAAGGACCGTCAACCATTCGGCCTGCAGCTTTTGGATCTTGGAAAATCCTTCACAGAACCAGGAGAAGTTAAACTCAAAGCCCACTCACATGTCCCAGTGGAACTCCCAGCTTGATACTACTTCTCCATAAATGGTGTGGACAGTCACGTTGCACATGTCATGAATCGAAGATAAGGCTTCTTCCACGCGCTTAACTAACGAAAATCGGCTGGTGACCTTTTAGTTTTTGCGATGTGTCCATACTTTTCCCATATTTGAGTATACAACTCCGCATACTTAACTGGTACACTGAATCCTACGATCAACACATGACATTCAAAAGGAGCCAAAAATGGAGGGTCGAAAGTGGCACCTGCAACTGAATGTGTGACTAGCAAAGGTTATTTGGAAACAATTGCGCCCGCAGCCACGGAAGAGTTTTCCACTACTGGAGGAACGGCAACATCTTCATGACGATCAATCTCCACCTCAGGATTATCGATAGGCATGGTTTCTATGAACAAGGACGCAGTTACTTCTTCATTGTGATGAATCTCCATCTCAGGGTTATCTTCAAAAACGGTTTCTTCCTGTGATATCACCCATTGAATATTTATTCTGCATAACTAAATAGTCCAAAAGGAAAAACGTGTGGAAAACTCACCGACTCGTCTGTGGTCCCACTGGAAGAAGACTTACTGCTACACTCCGAAATGTTTTTCCTGTCACCACTGGATCCTCAGCTTTCCTCTTCTTCATGTTCCTCTTCATCGTCAAAAGGCTCAGTATCGCCAGATTTTTCTTCAGAAGGTGCCATGTTCTGGCCACGTGCAAGTCTGGCAAAGGTGATCACGTTGGCAATACCCTGAGTTAAAAAGGATAAGAGATGTTCAGTGACGACAATCCAGAATATTTACGCAATTCGGCCAAATCAGGAAGAGAATCATACATACTCGCATGTTGGAAGAACTGAAGGTCACGAGGGCCGTCGAAGCTGATCGGATGCCGCCCGCGCGATTTTTTGACCTTTGCTCCTTTTTCTGGGGACTGATCCCATCTGGGCTAGAAGATTTCCACTTACCCGAAGGAGGCTGCTTCAACAATTTGTGCTTTGCTAAAATCTTAGAGGAGGGCTTGCCGCGTGGATCTGTCACAATATTCTGCACGAATTGATGAATATCGAGGAACTTTTCCTGCCAGAAAACATTATATTTAAAGGTTGTCACCGGCTTTCTTCCTGGGAGCAAAAATGGGAGGCTTTTCTTCGTTGCAAAAACGCTGCTATCTAAAACAGACGACAAAAGTTCTTTTGAAGGCGTCGACGGACGGTGAAACGGAACCCCCTGATCAAAGCCAATGTGACGAGCCGCCCTGTCAACATTATAAGATACCACTTTGAAAGACTCCTTGAAGAAATATGGGACATGTCCAGGTATATAGCTTCGCATAAACACGATTTCTCCAATCTTCATATTCTCTCCATCAGAATGCAGTGTTATACTCGAGACGGAAGCGAAAGTATCCGGCTGTACTATGGATGTGTGAAACGGATCCCAAGGACGAAAGTTGATTACATGCATGTCGTCAAAGAAATCAATGAGCCTTGAGCCGGGTCTTGGATGCTTCTTTAGCCAACGAAGTATTCTAGCACCTCCATATGTTTCAAGAAACGAAGTTACCGGATTAGGAACATAATCCTTGAAATGCTCCCACAACCATGCTTGAAGAAAAGCGACATGGACATATGACTCTACCTTCATATATCCGTTAGAAGCATACATGTCCGCTGCTAGGAAATCCAGATGGGTATACAAAGAGCCAAGGAACAAACTGCCTAGGGGAAGAGTAACACCTTTTGCCAGTTTAATAACAAATTTGACGAGCTTCTGTCTTATTTCTTTCTTGCCAGAGCCATTATCAAAAACATCTCTAGACAGCCACAAAGATAAAAACGTGGCAACACTGAGCGTGTTATCCAGCACCTGATCCGGCTTCGGCTCTTCAGGGAACCATTTAGACACCCACCAAGTATAAAAACACTTTTCCTCATTTTCTTTCCGGATATATCCTTTTGACTTCTTAACTAGAGTGGCGTGCATTTCTTCTTCCTCCTCGGACAAGCTAAAATCGAGATTTCCCACAACCGTAAGATTCAGCAGAACGGACACACTTTCCAAAGTAATAGTCATTTTGCCCATCTGCATATGGCGGTATGAGTTTCCATACACCACCTAGAGATGAAAGTAATCAAACCTGCAGTATCCTTCCTAATCTGAAGTGTCGCAGACGCCATGACAGCATTCATGATTTACGCCTTAACCAGATTGGCCTTGACATGGTCACGGCTTATCATGAATCTCATCCATCCCTCATAAGAACGCAGTGGGCTATGGCAGATCTAAAGTCAATAAAGAAGTTGGATACTCTTTCCTATTGAGGAAAAACCGTATCACACGCAGTGGCGAAATCGACTGGATGTCTCCCTCATTCTCTGAATCAGTTAGAAGGGTTATCACATGTTTGGGATGGGTCCTCATGGCTACACAATACCTTGTGAAGAACTCATCATCCATGTTCGTCTTGTCTTTGGAGTTGTTAACATTTATCCACACGGTGGCAGAATCATCTCCAGGCGACATCTTAACAAGAATGCCTTATGCTACTTTTCACTTTTGTAGTAACTACAACGGAGCAAAGATGGAAAAGAGTTACTACTTTGAAGAAAACCATGCATGTGGATTTTGGCCAAAATTGAGTATAATCACTAATGATCGAGAACTCACACGCCAACAACAAATTCTCTACGGTAAATTTTTATTTGGCCACAGGACATGGCACCCACGGCCAAAATGAGTGGGGACTAATATCCACTCAAGCGAAATACGAAATACGTGTCTTGCCGCGGGAATTATGCTCACGGCCAAAAAACCTAAGGCTAGGTTTTATAAAAGAAGGAGTAAACGATGGCCACCCACCTATGGATTTTTGCTCGCCTTTCTAATAACACTAATAATGTTGGATCCCTTGTTATTTAATATCGTTGTTAATACTACTACGATACTGCCAGCACTTGCAAGTTCATGGAAGCTACGCCTACAGATAGGGTTTAACACCAACATGGAAGAACAAACAAAATTCCGGAGGTAAAGAAGAAACGTTGGATTACATACCTGAACTATGCTCGACTTCTTGTACTGCTGCTGTTCCTCATGCTGGTCAGCTCTTGATCGATGCACCCTGCTGCTAAAACGAGGACGCGGAAGTAAAGCCAACGAAAACAAAAACGAAATAAAGAGGGAGAGCGACCCCCTTTTTTTATATACACGACATCTTGGGAGTTCGGGTAGAAAAAGGAATCCACTTTGGATTCACACACGGACAGGAGCAGCTGGGTCTGCTGAGACAAATCCCACGGCCAGGCTAACAGCACGCCAATACGAGGACCACTGGCCAAAAGAAGACAGTTGGGCCCGCGGTGCCAACACTCCATGGCACCAGTACTCCGTGGCAAAGCCAAAAGCGCGCCAGCACAAAGATTGCAGACCGCTCATGCCTCCTACCAAAGGTCAATCAAACTTTTCCTGATAACCTCTACATGCCTTGCCTTTTCGATTTTTATCCTCGTTTGTCACCATCTAGTGCTTACCCCGCAACAATGTCAATATTACGTGCTAAGCAGGGGACTTAATGTTGATGATGGTTTTTAGTTCAGGGCTAAAATTGTAAAACCCTACATTTATTATGCTGTCATTCTGCAAAGAGATAGAACCATGTAAAGGTGATGAGTACACAACCTCTTCATTTGCGCATTAATTGAGCAATTCAATATGTTTACATGAAATTTATCCTGAATGGTGCATGTAGAACCAATCCCAGATATTCTGTAAATTTCGACACCCTACCTGTATTATTCATTAATATAGGACTCACTGAATACTTTGTGCTGTGTTCCACGGTTGAACCCTTATTATTGATATGACATGACAATTAGTGTTCAGTCGCAGCTGAGTAGCACAAATTTCCCGAAGTATCAAGGTTGAGGTTTGCATAAAAGTACTCAGTCAGAAAGCATGCTGCTCTCTGGAAATAAATAACTCTGTGTCAACACGTAGAATCCAATCAATTTTGTGATAATTCACAAGATTCAATATCAACCTAATTAATTTGCAAAAATTAGGTTTTTTGCGCCCTGCGCAGTATATCAGACCCTGCTGGTCGAAACTAAACCTAGGCAAACTAGGCAATTGATACCCGATGGATTAGTAGGTGCAAAGTCCTACCCAAAATCAGAAAACAAGGAATAAAAGAGGAGCCGCGGAAAATAGGAGAAGCAACAAAGGGAGGTGTGGCCGTGCCATAGGCCAGCCGGCGCCACCTGCTGATGGCCACGCCCCCATGCTGTTTACCGGCCCTCCTCTTTCCCATCGACAAAATCAGGTCGCTTTAAATGCGCCACATGCACATGAGATGTGGCCGGGCCCATACTTGCCGGCCCTCTTCCCTATCGGCCAATAAGGTCGCTTTAAATGCGCTGATGTAATTTCAACTTTGTTGTAGTAAAAGGTTCGTTAGGACTTGTGAAAGCAATTGATTTTAGACTTATTTAAACTAAAAATAGAGAAAATTTTAATCCAAATTTGTTTTTAAGATTGAAAATAACCAAGACACTAGATTCCACTATTACACATGAATGAATGATGGTAAAAATTCCAAAACTCTAATTATCTTTAAAATCTCTTTTTCTTAATTCATAAATAATCAAGCATATTCTCAAACATTAATTGTATCCCTTAAGCATAGATTATCTAAACAAAGTATAACCTATCTAATTGAATCTCAACTAATTAAGAAAATTATGCAAACAATTAAAATTATGCAAAGCAGTGATTTGAGTGAATTATAAAATGCAAATTAGAGAAAAGTAAGATAATTACCAATTATTCATGCATCAATAGCTTCCTCCGTGCCTTGATTACGCGAGAATTAGCTCATCTTCATCATGGAAACATGCTCAAAATTCATCTTTATTAATGCTCAAAAATGGTTCACAAATGATGAAATGGGAGAAAAAATGATAAAAACCGGGTTTGTAACACTTATATTTGTTACAAACTCAACTGTTACAGGAACCGATAACAGATAACCGTCACAAGCACTGTTGAGGAACGACTGTCTTTGAGCGTCTTATGTTCTTCGTAAGTTCTTCACCAGCAGAAAAATTGTTTTTCCTGCAACTTGGATTTTCCGATTCTGTGATGCTCCAAACTGCTCCCAATTCTCCCTAAACTCTTTGTCCCCTCTCTATTACTCCACCACACCTTATATACTCCTTCAGACACCAAAATCATGCGTCATAACTCCATATATTTTTCCATTAATCGATAATATTCTTCACTGCCAGTCACGGATTTTCTTCTCTGATTTTTTCCCACGCGTTACTCCTTAGCTTTCATGCTACAAACACGTTCCAAAAGTCTCCAAAACCCCAGCTTCCACACGCAAACCTCAAATTACAGCACATACTTCCCAGAAATAAACCCAAGAAGATATATCCTCCCTGTTTTGCTCAAATATGATTCTCCGGCCAAATCTATCTGAAACGAACGACTATACCACGCCTGTTACACTCATAGGAACAAACCCAATCAAATTCATCCATTGAATCTCCTTAAAACTCCTTCAAATTCTTAACCCTAATTCTGGCAGTTCAAAACCAATTTTTCCCGCCAAAATTTCATTTTCAAACGAGGAAGGAGAAGGATGTCCGCCTAACAAAATCGGGGGTGCGAATAGCAGGTGCCCAACTGAGGTGCCCCTTATCCAAACTGAGAGTCCGAATAACAAATATCCTCCAGGGGTGCTCCGCATAATTTTTCGAGCCGATTTTTCCAAAAATACCTACAAACACATAAAACACCATAATAAGTATAAAAATGGGTACTAACAATATACACAATAAAGATGAAAACAGACACATAAATGCGTCTATCAAATACCTCCAAACTTATTATTTGCTAGTCCCGAGCAAATAAAAACTACAAAATAAAATCCTAACTCACTGTCGCAGGCATCGCGATTGCAATTAGCATGTGCAACAAGCCTTTGAACCCCTAGGTGTCCCTAGTGGCCGAGTTATAGTCTCGGGAGGGTTTACCAGAGGTGTACCCACAAAACCTTTACTCCAGACCCTAGCTATCTACGCAGAACCTTGAAATGTCACTAAAGAACCTCCTTGGTTGGTATACTTATTGATTACGGGAGGAAGTACCCTGATGCGAAATTCTAATTGCTGTACACGAGTTTTAACTCAAGCATACTAAAATTCATATATAAGTGACAGAGCTCTACTCAGATAGTTTCACTATGGACATCAATATCCGGAGTCAACAAATCACATGGATAGATTAAGAGATGGATATAGAAAAACATAGATGGTTTTGATGTTGACTAGGTGAACGGTGTTTTCTCATATCTGTCTGAAGGCCTCTGCCAAGATGAACCTATCCTAATGGACTGAGATACCGGTCTGACTAATATCAACACAACTGGCATATACAAGGGGACCAGTGGTCAATAATCCTAATTCTAGTTCAACTCGTCTGGCATATACAAGGGAACCAGTGGTCGATTTATTGAACACACATTATTTATGTATTTATTTAGAACTAACAACATGATTAGATCTTGTGGATCCAAGCGCATGCTTCTTATCAGTAGATTACATGGTAATTACCGTGGATCCTGCATTCCACGCTTGTTTAGGCGACGGAGACAGGGAGAACACCCACATATTGCTATCCAAGTGTTAAAATTTATTCCGATTGGTCTGATTGGTCTGGTCTTTCTTTTTTTTTTTTTTTTTTTTAGTATCTCAATCACTCTATTACACCCTAGCAGTGGTAACAACTTGAATCGTGAGCCCCACCTAATCACTTAGAGAAACATATTTTTAAAATAAAATAAAATAAAAACAGAAGTGAAAAGGACTCAACGAGATATGGCGAAACTATCATGTTATTTCTAACACCTGAGCTCTATGCTTTTACGAATAGACTCTTATAGATGTTTCTATCTACTCAAATTGGTTAGTGCCATCCTTAATAGGCATAAATTTCTAGGCTCTGGAGTTTATTTATTGCAACTAAAAAGCTTTTCTCATACCCCCAAACTTAAATCTAACATTTTCCTCAATGTTTCTAATGAAAAAGAAGTACCAAAAATAACACAAGGAGAAGTTGGAAAGATAGTACCTGGGTGAAGAGAGAAACTAATATACAACATACAATGACCTCAATGGTCAATCAAGGGTAAGCAGGGTCCTCCAAAGGGACCTCCTCAACATCACATGTAGGAAAGGGCTCTAAAAAGGGTTTCAATCTCTGACTGTTTACCTTCGAAGAATCATCCGGTGTCTCGAACTCAACAGCTCCATGAGGAAAAACAGTACGGACCACAAAAGGACCGGTCCACCGAGAGCGCAACTTCCCGAGAAATAGATGCAAACGAGTGTCATACAGAAGAACTTTTTGACCTGGAGAAAATGACTTTCGTAAAATATTCTTATCATGCACAAGTTTCATTTTGTTCTTATATTCCTTAGCACTATCGTATGCATCTCTACGAATCTCGTCCAACTCATTGAGATGGAGCTTTATGTGAGCTCCTACCTTGTAAAGTGAAAAGTTTAGCTACTTAATAGCCCAATAGGCTTTATGCTCTAACTCAACAGGCAGGTGACATGCCTTGCAAAATACTAAACGATAAGGTGACATTCCAATGGGTGTCTTAAACGCAGTACGGTAAGCCCGTAAGGCATCAGTAAGCCTCAATGACCAGTCTTTCCTATTGGGATTAACTGTTTTCTCTAAAATAGGCTTAATTTCCCTATTGGATACCTCTACCTGACCACTAGTCTGTGGGTGATATAGGGTAGCTACTTTGTGGGTAATACCATACTGTTTCATTAAAAGAGAAAATGGTCTATTACAAAAGTATGAACCTCCATCACTAATTATAGCTCGCGGCGTACCAAAACGTGTAAGTATATTCTCTTTCAAAAACTGGACTACGACCCTATGGTCATTGGTTTTACACGCAACCGCCTCAATCCACTTAGAGACATAGTCTATAGCGACAAGGATGTATAGGTTACCAAAAGAATTAGGAAACGGACCCATAAAGTCAATACCCCACACATCAAATACCTCAACAACTAAGATAGGGTTCAAGGGCATCATGTTCCTACGGGAAATGGTTCCTAATTTTTGGCAACGTTTACAAGTAACACATTAACTGTGGGAATCTTTAAACAACGAAGGCCAATAGAATCCACACTGCAATATCTTAGCAGCAGTCTTCTTAGCACTAAAGTGACCCCCACAAGCATGATCATGACAAAAGGAAATAATACTTGACTGATCAATCTCATGTATACATCTCCTAATAATCTGGTCTAGACAATACTTAAACAAATAAGGATCATCCCAAAAGAAGTGCTTAACCTCAGCTAAAAATCTAGAACGATCTTGTTTACCCCAATGTTGGGGAATTCGACCAGTAACAAGATAATTCACTATATTCGCATACCAAGGTAATTGGGTAACAGAGAACAGTTGTTCATCAGGAAAACTATCTCTAACAGGAGGGGACTCATCAGGAGTATCCACAACAAGCCTAGACAAGTGGTCTTCTACTACATTTTCTGCACCTTTTTTGTCTCTAATGTCTAAGGAAAATTCCTGCAACAATAGGATCCATCTAATCAATCTAGGTTTTGTATCCTTCTTGGAAAGAAGATACTTCAAAGCAACATGATCAGTGAAGATTATAACCTTAGAACCTAAGAGATAGGATCTAAACTTGTCTAAGGCGAACACAATGGCTAACAGTTCCTTCTCCGTAGTAGTATAGTTCAACTGGGCATCATTCAGAGTTTTGCTAGCATAGTAAATCACATGGAGTAATTTGTTTTCTCGGGCCAAAGTTTGGGAGTATGAGAAAAGCTTACCTCCCGTACCAGACGGGCGAAGAACCGCTGAAGTCGACTCGGGCCACGACTCCTATGTCATGTACGAACCCGAGGGGCCGAGACGATATCGTAATCGTCGTCCTTCCCTACAAACAGTTTATATTTAAAACTACCCTTCCGTAGGGTTTAAAAATAAAATAAAAATGTCCCAAAGTTCACAGTCCAAAGTCCAAAAATAAAGTGCAAAAGAAAAAAAAAATTACAAAAATAAAAGATATCCTAATACAATTTCTAAAAATAAAATCTAAAGAAAATCTAAGAAATAAAAACTAAAATAAAAATAAAATCTAAAAACCTAATAAAATAAAATAAAATAAAATAAATCTTTGTCTTTCTTTTCCTTTTCTTTTAGCTTTTATCTTTGGCTCCTAATCTCTTAGTCACCAAAGTCTTTGGCTTAAATTCTTTTCGGTCCAAACTCCAAACCTGTAGCACAAAGAAATATACCCAAAGAAACGTAAAATAGAACAAAGAGAAAATAATAAAAACCTAAAAAAAATAATAAATCTAAAAACTCTAACTTAAAAACAAGTCCCCGGCAGCGGCGCAAAAAATTGATGTAATTTCAACTTTGTTGTAGTAAAAGGTTCGTTGAGACTTGTGAAAGCAATTGATTTTAGACTTATTTAAACTAAAAATAGAGAAAATTTAAATCCAAATTTGTTTTTAAGATTTAAAATAACAAAAACACTAGATTCCACTATTACACATGAATGAATGATGGTAAAAATTCCAAAACTCTAATTATCTTTAAAATCTCTTTTTCTTAATTCACAAATAATCAAGCATATTCTCAAACATTAATTGTATCCCTTAAGCATAGATTATCTAAACAAAGTATAACCTATCTAATTGAATCACAACTAATTAAGAAAATTATGCAAACAATTAGTATTCTGCAAAGCAGTGATTTGAGTGAATTATAAAATACAAATTAGAGAAAAGAAAATAATTACCAATTATTCATGCATCAATAGCTTCCTCCGTGCCCTGATTACGCGAGAATAAGCTCATCTTCATCATGGAAACATGCTCAAAATTCATCTTTATTAATACTCAAAAATGGTTCACAAATGATGAAATGGGAGAAAAAATGATAAAAACCGGGTTTGTAACACTTATATTTGTTACAAACTCAACTGTTACAGGAACCGATAACAGATAACCGTCACAAGCACTGTTGAGGAACGACTGTCTTTGAGCGTCTTATGTTCTTCGTAAGTTCTTCACCAGCAGAAAAATTGTTTTTCCTGCAACTTGGATTTTCCGATTCTATGATACTCCAAACTGCTCCCAATTCTCCCTAAACTCTTTGTCCCCTCTCTATTACTCCACCACACCTTATATACTCCTTCAGACAACAAAATCATGCGTCATAACTCCATATATTTTTCCATTAATCGATAATATTCTTCACTGCCAGTCACGGATTTTCTTCTCTGATTTATCTCCCACGCGTTACTCCTTAGCTCTCATGCTACAAACACGTTCCAAAAGTCTCCAAAACCCCAGCTTCCACACGCAAACCTCCAATTACAGCACATACTTCCCAGAAATAAACCCAAGAAGATATATCCTCCCTGTTTTGCTCAAATATGATTCTCCGGCCAAATCTAGCTGAAACGAACGACTATACCACGCCTGTTACACTCAGCGGAACAAACCCAATCAAATTCAGTCATTGAATCTCCTTAAAACTCCTTCAAATTCTTAACCCTAATTCTGGCAGTTCAAAACCAATTTTTCCCGCCAAAATTTCATTTCCAAACGAGGAAGGAGAAGGATGTCCCCCTAACAAAACCGGGGGTGCGAATAGCAGGTGCCCAACTGAGGTGCCCCTTATCCAAACTGAGAGTCCGAATAACAAATATCCTCCAGGGGTGCTCCGCATAATTTTTCGAGCTGATTTTTCCAAAACTGTTTATTTCCCAAAAATACCTACAAACACATAAAACACCATAATAAGTACAAAAATGGGTACTAACAATATACACAATAGAGATGAAAACAGACACATAAAAGCGTCTATCATGCCCCACGCGCACTAAAGATGTTGCCACACCCTATGTTTGGCCGGCCCATTTTCTATTGACCAATCAGGTCGTTCTATACCCGCCACGCGCATAAAAAGTCCAAACCATGCCAAACGGCCACCATGCCAATTGCCAAACGTGCCATGCCACACCAACATGCTAATCGGCATGCCAACCTGCCACTCCGCCGTAGTAACATGCCAATGTGCCACAAATGGCACAGCTACGTGCTAACCCACTTTCTGTTCGTGGCCAACGCCATAACGGATTTCAATCAGGGTATTCTAATCTGAAGCACGACTTTTGCTTTAGCGGCACTAGTCGAAACCCTAATTTTCATTCGTGGCCCAAATTACGTCACTTTGGCCCCACAACATGTTACGAGCCATGCGGGACCCAGAAAACCCTAAAAATGGCGCCATGCTATGTCCACCCATGGCTATCCTTGCGTCTGTGGTCGTTCCCACATTATGGCATTGCCATAATTCCTTTGACGCGGCCATGGCACCATCTGCACAAAGAATGTCACCGTGCCACGACCACATGCCACACACGCTAATTAGGGTTTTTGCATGCCAAACCCTAATTTAAGTAAGGTTGCTACGCCAACCATGCCAAATAATTCTACCTAGGGCATTAAGTTTGATGTGGCAACTAGAGCCAATATTGCCAAGCCATATTTGGATTCAACACCAATATGCCAAGATATAACGACCGTGGCTACGCCAGGCGCTATTTGTGCCACTATGCCACTGGCATGTGCCAATCGTGTCACCATGCCACTGGCGCCACTATGCCATCACCAGGTGCCAACGGAATGTGGCCATAATCAACGACCACCTTCTCTTATGAATTACATTCTCAGCCATCTAAATTCGCCGCGGAATTGATCGGCCTATGCTAAGTCTTAAGTGACCAACAAAGACTAACCTAATAGCGTCACACGCCATTCTCCTGCGGCAAGTCTCCTGACTTACTTGCCACACATGGCTATCCGCCACCTAACTGGTGTACAATTAATTAGAAAAACTAGGTCTTGCATACGAGACCCACTCAGCAATCTGCTACATATTTTCCAAGAAAATAATCGAGACATCAAACATGTCACAAACTGAGGGATACTCATCAGGGTATTGGTCTGGTGGTTTACAACGTGCGGCGTGCAACACGCCCATTATAAGAAAGTGTCAAGAAAGCGGGCAGTTAGTGGCGGAAAGAAGTAGTGGGTGTAAACTAACCATTTCCTTCATAGTGGGGACGTGGTTTCTAGCATTTACACATTACCCCACTTCTCCATCACTCAGCTACTCCCACTTCCTATGAGATAAGAGTACGTTCAATTATGACTTGTATAAATAGGTTTCTACCTATTTCGACCAGACAACATAGTTTTGGTTATCAATACAAGTATCCAGAAAAAAACCAAGAACTGATAGCTTACATTCCGCAAGCCAGTTCCATATTATGATACAAGTCATAAAATAGCCACACCTTCAGATTTAACCACTCTGATCTCAACACCTTCTTCGTTTCCCTCCCTAAGATCAACCCTTCTCCTTCACTTTGTGACCGAAGCAAGACTGGAACGACCATTTCTTGGGTTAGGCCAGGATTGTACAGATTGATCTCTCGAATCTAAAGTACTCCCGTGCAGTGCATTTGTTTAGGGTTTGAATTCGTTTCTCATCAACACACCCAAATTTACCAAAACCAGCAGAATCAGTTTTTACCCCAAAACAGTTAGAATTAATGTTTTAGCACAAATATCGTTTCCCTTAGTGATACCAACTCACAACAAGTCAATATCACTTGTTTACTCCATATATTTCTCCCCCGTTTTGTCACAAAATGATAAAGAAACGAAAAAAATAAAGGACAAACCGAAAGGATCTTACAAATCTCACAAAGAGAATTTGCAAACCTATAAGAGTTGAGCACGAAGGTTTTGCATGCCATTTTAGATAACCAATATTAAAACCAAAACTACAAGTAATTTTGTTTTAACATGTTACCTAGGAAACAATTGCTCGAAGAAATTTTCCCTAATAGTTTAGCACTTCAAAAACCAACTAATCACCTCAGTTCTTTTGCTAAACTGATTGTACAAATACAATCGCTTGTTCGATAAGACCAAAATAAAGATCAGAATTAACTTTATTTTTCTCATCAGGCTCTAATTATTCTAATCAATAACTTAGACCTTTCACTTTTAAACAAGAAAAATACTAGGTTAGTTAACTAGTAATTCTTGTTAAGGCATTCGGCTAGACTTGAATAACCGAAACCTCCACGTTTGATAAGTCTAACTAAGATCCGAAAAACTTAGTTTCTCTTATCCGGAAATCACTTGGACTAATCAAATGATCCCGAAACCTTTTGTTAAGCCATAAACAATCCATACAAACCAAATAAATCAACTTGCATAATTATTTATCTTAACCGGAAGCAATTGAAACAAACATAGACATTATAGCACCACAATTGCACCGAAATTTTGTAAGACTAAACAATTGAAATCAAACAATAACGAAAGATAACAATAGTTTTTCTTAACCGGAAACAATTGAATCACAATCAAACATCCATACACAAATAAACATCAATTGTACCGAAAAGTTTGTTAAGCAAAAGCAATAAATATATGCAATAAAATCATGCTTTTCTTAAATAGGAAAACAATTAACTAACAAGATTGTTACCTCATATTCCGCATCCTCTTCTCCCCTTAAGATATGTCATTAAGCGCAAGTTCACTTAGAACTCTCCCCCATTAAAGTTGTCATCCTCCTTCCAAAACAAAAGAACAACAACAAAGAGCAACCTTTACCATAGAAAGGTTGAAAACCGGTTTTAACTCTGCGATGCAAATGTTGAAACCTCGAAACACATATGCTTTTATGCTAAACCAAAAGATTCAACATATTGTGACTTTTTCACATATTGTTTCTACAGGAACCCCTCATGATCCTTTGATAAAGCCTACCAACATGGGCTAGAACTTAATCCCGCTAAATCAAAAAGTCACCCAAACCATAAGGGTTCACGCATTATGAGATCGAATATCAAGGTAATAAAACCGAAATCAAACATCCCATAAACATACATAGCAATACACCATAAATATTCAACAAAGAATCAAGTATTGCAATTACCTCTATCTTGTAGGGAATTGAATTGTGAAACCAACGCAAACAGAATGAGGTCATTCCGAGTTCGGACGAAGAAGTTATGGGAAAAACAGTTTTACACTTCTTCGTATGGGACCTCTTACTAGGATCGGTTCCCAACATTGCACCTATCACTAGGATCGGTTCCCAAGAGTTACTTGTGACGGATCATAACACTAAACTGTTTTTGACATAACTTTTGCATACGATGTCCGAATTTGGTGATTTTTGGCTCGTTTTAACCGTAAAAACAAGAGCTACACATATATGATCAGTAGATATCAGCATCATAAACTAAAAATTACCGTTTCTATCAAAACCTCAAATATAGATAGAGAAAGTATGAGTATAGAAGAAAAGAAATCTCCCTAAAGATGTTAATTAGTCATATAATAACCGAGAGATCATGTGCTCAGTTTCATGTGCTTCCTCACCTTTCAAAAGATTGAGTACCAAGGTGAGCATGCACATTCTAACACAACTAGGTTGTGTTGAGTTGAGCTTTGTCCTGTTTGTCATGAGTGACTAAGACAGAATCATCATTCTTGACCTCTTGCTTGGTTTGTTTTCTCTTGTTCCATCTCTTGTTTTTCTTATTTGACTTGTGATGAAGAGTGTCATTATCACAACGTTTACTAGTACAAGAGATTTCAGACATGATGTCTTTCTTTAGTCTTTTAAGAAGACTCTCAAAAACATTGTTATCAATATTTATCAATTGAGTGTCATTCTTGTGACTAACTTTTGATCCCTTCTTGGTTATGGAGAACTTCGGGACCCATTTAGAGTTGGGTTTCGCAGGAGCAGCTTTCTCCTTCATACCATCAGGATCATTGTCCTTTTGAATATTTTGTGAAACACCCTTTCTCCAATTTGGAACATCAGATCTTGTTTTTGCATTTATAAAGTCATCTCTCTTTCTATAATTGGGTCTTTTATGAAATGACCTTGTCGAGTGATATGCAAAATTTGAACTATCATTATAATAATTATTTTACCTAAACTTAGGGCAATACCGATCTGAGTTCCTTTGGAGAGCAATCTTAGCCAATTCTTTTGATACAAATGAAAATGCATCTTGCATCTTACGAACTTTGCATCCCCATTGCAAGTGCCCTTTATTACCACAATAATAACAATGCTTAGTATAAATATACGAAGTATGAGTTTTAGTGTTACCTTTTTTTTGTGGATCCTCTTGCATTGGAGCTCGACGAGTTTTCTTCTTATTCTTCTTCTTCTTATCCTTGTTCAACGTTGTTTCTTTCTTGACATTAGCATAAGTGCTCTCTTTTATGGCTGCTGGTTGAACATAATTCTTAGGCTTGACTGGCTTAACTTCTTTACAAGAAATAGTATCATTTTTGACATCAGTAGAGGCCTATGGTTGAGAAGAATTTGTAGCTTTAACAAATTTTACCTCTTTGTAAATATTTGAAGCATCTATTCCCTTAAAGCCCAATCCTCATGTATCACGATGATTTCTACTCGCTTCTAACATTGAGGTTAAATTGTTTGAGCTAACATTGAACTTTTTAAGGTCCAAATTTTTTTCTTCCAATGTCTTGATTTTATCAAGAGCACCACCTAGATCAGCCTTAAGGTGTTTTTCTTGTGAGAGATATACACCTTCTTTCTCTTCAAAACTCTTTGGTTGAGAATTACCCCTTGCTTCAGATTCAGCAAGTTTCTTTTTCGACAAAAAGAGATCTCTATGAAGATTTTCACATTCTAATTTCTTAGAATTTATCTCGTCTGTACGATCTTTAAGAAGAGAATCACTTATTTGGTAACCAATATAATATCCTTGAAAAACCTTCTTCAATTTCTTGTTCTCACGACAAAGAGGAGTTATAAGACCAACGAAATCCGAAGAACTCAGTTTTTTATTTTTCAAAGGATTCAGTAGTTTAGAGTATTCTGAGATATCCTATTCTACTTCTCGTTCAAAATCTGAGTCATCATCATCAGAAATTTCATCCATCCTTTCTTCTAGGCAAATTTTCCAGTTGTCATCGGTTTCTATATCATTAACAAGATTAACTTGTCTAGTAGAATCTCTAGTGATGATTTCTTTAGATATTGATTCGTAGATGCCATCATCAAGTGTTAAATCAAAACTATTGATACATTGATTTACTGTTAACTAAATCATTATCAGGTTCTATAAAAACCATTTTTAGATTCCAGTCTTATAGGTTGGATCGCACCAAACACAGATTATTAGATCTTTTCGTGTTTGCCTGCTCTGATACCAATTGAAAAGACGAGGGTACCCAAATATACCTCAATCTAAAACTTTTCTACCTATAAGTCCTTTTCCGAAAGTGATTGTCTATGGACTGAGTCGAGACAATGAAACTTATTGGTTCATACTTCGTGTGATCATCTATGGATACGAGATCGATACAATAAAACAACGAAGTATGTTTACTTGATAATAGGTTCGGACTTAACCAAACTCTAGGGATTGTCTATCAAGTAAAATAGGAATTAACGTTTGTGCGATTTACTTTAAATTATAATAAACACAGTTATAATTGCGGAAAATAAAAGTAAATGACACTACAAGATTTTGTTAACGAGGAAACCGCAAATGCAGAAAAACCCTGAGACCTAGTCCACAATTGAATACTCTCAGAAGTAAGCCGTTATACAAAATCAAACCAATAGTTGAGACCAAGCAACTAAACCTATAGTTCACCTAGTTTCCTCAGTATCTCTGCACCTCCAACTTGCAGTAAGTCACGCACTTGGAACAATTCCTTTGGTTCGTATTCCAAACAGTAAAGGAACAACAAATCTGTTCGGTAACAACTCTTTTCAAACAACATGATATGAGTCTGACAAAGGCTCTTCCGTTTAACCAATAAACTCCTTTGTCGGGTCCTTAGATCAATCTCTCAACAACTACCGAAGTAATTGTTAGACTATGCAATCAATACTATTAATCACAAAGAAGTGTATTGATGCCGATCTACTCAACTAATCAATCCAACCTATCACAAAGATAAACCGATTATAGTTGGATCCCTTTCCAACCGAAACAAGTATTTTTCACACCAAAGATTATGAACCCAAAAAGTCTTCTTGTCTTCAAATCTTCTTTGATCTTCAATCAGCACCTGCACACAATCAACTTGAATCTCTTGTGATCAATCACACATAGAACGGAGTCTGTTAACGTTGGATTATCACAAGACGTCTTTAGATCTACAAACAGTCTAAAGATTCCCATCGAAACTTCGATCTAGTTTGAGTGAATCTTATATCAGAAGAGAAAATTCTCAAGCATAAATAAACTATGTGCAATCAAAGTTCAACCATTGTTAGTCAATCAAATAAATCGAAAACTAAAATAAACTGCAATTATCTAGTTTCCCACCAACGGTACTTATAGAGCTTCTCAATCCCAAAGAAGTCTTTAAACCGAGCGGCCGTAATATATTTCTCCTAATTAGGGTACTTTCCTCTCCGATAGGCGGCTCCACCAGTAACAACACAACTGAGGTAGTTTTGCTGGCTCTGAGGATTAGTTTGCTAGAAATGCAAACTTCAATATTTATAGACAAGGAAGTTTGGACACCAAGGAATTTCCAAAACCGAATATTCTCAAAGATATGCAATAAACACAAAATCGGTTTTCATAACTCCTGGAAATGCACTGTCCAAATATTGACCGAAATCCGAATAAAAAAATATATAATTAGTAAATGCACATTACTAATTATTATTTTCTAAAGATATGCATTTAATTGCTGGAAATTAAATAGCATATAAAAACTAAGAAACCTTAATTAAAAGATTCTCAATTTATTTCGATCCTGGGATTCTCCTTTAGCTATTAAGGAATATCTTTGAACAATTAATGATAAGAGTTACTGCACATGTTCAAAGTATGTCGACATCTTTACTTTGCAAGTCCTTTTTCATACTTACAATCTTGGAACCGATTTGCCACACTTCCAAACGAATTTAGAATTGGTTCATCTGACTTCCAAGAACTATGTGATTGATTATCCTATCAAATCGCCAATCATGGGTTTCACGGTTTTACCAAAACAAGTTCATTTCTACCTCCATGTGAGTACTGTGCATAGTCACGCTAGTTTCCAAAACTTGGTTGACTAGGTACTAGGATCGGTTCCCAACATACTTATGGTAACTACCTGTATTTGGTGCACATGTCCATAGGATCGGTTCCCCCAAAACTACAAACTTGTTGTACATGTTCATAGGATCGGTTCCCCTATCTACTAAAAACGTGTTGCACCTCTTACAAGGATCGATTCCCCTCTTGTAAATTTGTTGCACCTCTTACTAGGATCAGTTCCCCAATGGCTAGATAAAAGTTGCTATTTACAAGGCATCGATCATACCATCTTGAGTGATTACTTAAGATCGGTTTCACTAATAAAAGTCATACCAATACATAAGTCAGGCCTTGTGAATAGTTTTACCAAGATACATAAACAAGTTTATGAGCGGTTATACTAAACACACATATTGGTAATTCAAAATAGATTTGCAATGAAACAATACCAATAATCCTAGCGATTTCTCTTTCGATTCACAAAACAAGTTTATGAACTTACTTCCTTTAAACGAATGTAAAACATTGTTTCCTAAGATGAAATCTTCACTCATACCCATACATAATCACAATAGCATTCATATGATCATGTCGATGTTTTACATACAAAGTTTAATGGTTAAGCAATAAACCCTGTATTGTATTCCTTAATACTATGTCTAACTAGAGTATCATACACAGCTTCGAAGTTATGTTTTCAATATGCACGACTTGAAAGATACGTTAGGGAATGAAACAGATTAAGTCAAATATTACTTACCTCAAGAGGAAGGATGATGTTGTCGTAGTAGCTCCATACTTCTTCACATTCTTTAAGTCTTCATGTAATACTTGTAAGTCTCATATCCTAACACTTTCAAGATAACCTATACGAAGTTGACTCTAGTATATAATCAAGCGACTTTTTAAATGAGTTTTGATTCACTAATATATGACAACCAAACTTGACATACCAACGCTTGGTGGGTTCAACCGAGCTATGCTCTAACATATAGGTTTAGTTGCTTGGTCTCAACTATATGAAGTTTGTTAGATTTTGTATAACGGCTTAATTCTGAGAGTATCAAATCTGGACTAGGTCCCGGGGTTTTTATTCATTTGCGGTTTCCTCATTAACAAAATCTTTCTGTGTCTTTTACTTTTCTATTTCTGCAATTATAATTGTTTATTATAATTAAAAGTAAAATACACAAACGTTAACTCTGTATTACTTGATAGTGATCCTATAGAGTTTGGTTAAGTCCGAACCTATTATCAAGTAATCACACTTTGATTGTTGTATTGTCTCAATCTCGTATCCATAGACGATCACACAAAGTGTGAATAACGATTTGTTGTATTTTCTCGTCCATAGACAATCACTTTCGGTAAGAGGACTTATAGGTGGATAATTTAAAGATTATGGTGTATTTGGGTACCCTCGTCTTTTAAATTGGTATCAGAGCAGGCAAACACAAAAAGATCTAACAATCTGTGTTTGGTGCGATCCAACCTATAAGAAATGAATCCAATGAATGATTTAGTTAACATTCTGGCAAGATCTGATGACTCAAAAATGAATACAAACATTGATATTGTTGAGTCACTTCGATCTAAAGAAATTTGGACATTTGATGAATGTCGTTTATATCTTAGTCTCACAGAAGATGCTTCTTGCAAAATCAACAGAAAATTTTCTGAAATGGAAAAACAGCTCTCTGATCTGAAAAATTAGATTAGGATATATGAACAAAAGGAATATGAGTCTTTATATAAAACACTCAAGATCCTTGAAGATATAGTAGAGTCCAAAATGAGGTTGATGAGTTTCTCAAGGAGCAAGACTTCTCAAAAGAAACAAATGATTCAAAAGGAAATCAACTCATTCATGAGTATTTGATGAACTATACCTCTAAAGAAACTGATATCTATCTTGAAGAGGATTCTTATAACTCATCTGAAGATTTTTTTCTTGAAGATTATGACGTAACGGATTTCAATGATGAACCGGTTGAAAGTTGTTTTGACTTGACCAAAACAGATGAAGTATTGCTGACTGAAAACTTCATGTTAATATCTAACATGCAAAAAACTCCAAGACTTGAACAATTTGATGTTTATCAAAGGCCCTATATTTGGTTGCTCCTAACCAATTTTTGGTGCTCATGGTTCGGTCATTTTTGGATCCGGATTCATATCCAAATACAAAATGAATTTGGTGATAAAAACAAGGAAAGTTGGGATATTCTTCTTCTCTACCATCTTCGGTTTCAAAGAAACCTCAACAACAAACAAGGGTTCGAAAATTCTTCTTTTGAAATTTTTGCATATTCGATTCAAGTAAAAAAACTTGTACCAACCTATTTTAGGATTCAAGAAGTACAAAGGGTTTCTCCCATATTGTCTCATTCCAACTCAAGAAAGGAGTTTTAACTCTCAACATCCCATGTCGATTGTAAGTGGTACTTCATTTTTCTTGTTAATTCAATGTCAAATAGAAGTAGGAGTAGTAGAAATTTTGATAGTGGAGAAAGCTCAAATAGAAATAATATGCCTTATTCTACCATGGATATCAATTATGGGAACATGTCTAGTCTTACTTATGATGTTACTTCTCAAAACTATTTTGTGAATGATGAATGTTTTAAGAAATTCGAATCAATCAAAGAACCCATTATGGAAATGATATTTACTCAAGTTTCAGATAGGAAATATATGAGTTTTGTTAAAAATCGTGAATGGGGTATCATCCATGAAAGCTCGTTCAAGGATACTCTGGACCTTGTGAAGCTTTTTTATGCTAATATGCATGACGTGAACTTTGAAGGATGCATTTTTCGTACTATGATTGGTACAAAGTCCTTTGAGGTTAACAAACAAGTGATTTCGGAATCGATTCTCTATCCCTACATGAACACCTTCTTACCATGCTATGATGAAAGGTTTAGAGTTGACAACAATACCATCTCATCCGTAATAGGTGGAGCATGGTCAGGTAATTATTTTCTTATTAACAATGTTGAATTCCATCTCAAAGTTTTTAGAAAACTAGCTTCTACAAATATGTGTCCTAGAAATATGCATAAGTCGAGATGGACTAGAGATGTTGCTGAACTGGTATATCATCTTGTTAGAAGAATCAAGAATTTTGATTTCTGCGAACTAATGATTAGACAAATGATTACAATTCATAGAGATGGAAAAAGAACTCCTGGTTTTGCTTGTTTAATTACAAGAATATGTAGCTCTTTTGGAATTGTTTGGTCAAACGCCAGGGAAAAATTTCCAAAGAAACTAGGAGAAGGAATTCTCAACAAAATAAGGGGACAAGTTTTCAATGTTCCTACTCCTATAAGAGTTGAAGGAGATCCACAAACTCTCAAGAGAAGACTATAGAGAATGAACAACTGCATTGTGGACCTGATTGATCATGCTACAGAGAAATATCCAGATCTCACAGGTACACTGTATGCCATCTCTGACAGGTATCAAGATACTGCATCGGAAGAAGACACTGACTTGGACATGTCAGATTAGTTTCACTAGTCCTAAAAGCGTAATATTATGTATATTATTGTAGATCCAGCTTGTGATCAACTTTTGATGTTTCATGCTCTGTTAAAAAAACTTGTTGTAGTTGTTTTTATGAATGGGATGTCTGATTTCGGTTTTCTTAACCTTAATATTCGATCTCATATGTGTGAACCCTTATGGTTTGTGTGTCTTTTTGATTTAGCGGGTTTAAGCTCTAGCCCATGTTGGTAGGCTTTATCAAAGGATCATAAGGTGTTCCAATTGAAACTCATATGTAAAAAGTCACAATGTGTTGAATCATTTTGTGTTTACATGAGTTGTGTTTAGCATAAACATATGTGTTTCGGGTTTTCAACTTTTGCTATTGGCACGCATTAGTTAAAACCGATTCAACCTTTCAATGGTAAAGGTTGCTCTTTGTTGTTGTTCTTTTGTTTTTGCGAGAGGATGACAACAAAATGGGGGAGAGTTCTAACTTGAACTTGCGCTTAATGATATATCTTTTTGGGGAGAATAGGATGCAGAATCTGAGGTAACGAATTTGTTAGTTAATCATTTTCCTGGTTAAGAAAAGCCTGATTTTATTGCATATATTTTTCTTTTGCTTAACAAAATTCCGTACAATTGATGTTTATTCCATTATATGTGTATGGATGTGTGTATGTGTGATTCAATTGTTTCCGGTTAAGAAAAACTGGTTTGATATCTTTCTTTATTGTTTGGTATCATTTGTTTTTGGCTTAACGAAATTTAGGTGCAATTGCGGTGCTTTAATGTCTATGTTTGTTTCAATTGCTTCCGGTTAAGAGAAATAATTATGCAAGTCAATTTATTTGGTTTGTATGTATTGTTTATGGCTTAACAAAATACGGGATCATTTGTTTAGTCCAATTCGATTTCGGATAATAGAAACTAAGTTAATTCTGATCTTAGTTAGACTTATCAAAGTAAAGGATTCTGTTATTCAAGTCTAATCAAATGCCTTGACAAGAAATACTAGTTAACTAACCTAGTACTTGTCTTGTCTAAAGTGTAAGGTCTAAGTTATTGTCTGAATAATTAGATCCTGATGAGAAAAATAAAGTTAATTCTGATCTTTATTTTGGTCTTATCGAAATAAGCGATTGTATTTGTGCAATCGGTTTAGCAAGAGAACTAAGTTTCTTAGACAATTTGTTATACCATTAGGGAAAATTGCTTCGGGAAATTGTTTCCTTGATTAAATATTAAAACCAAATTACTTGTAGTTTCAGTTTTAATATTGGTTATCTAAAATGGTATGTGAAACCTTCGTGCTCAACTCTTATAGGTTGTACAAGTCTTTTAGATTTGTAAGATCCTTTCGGTTTGTCCTTTATTTGCTCGAACCTTTGTCATTTTGTGACAAAAAGGGGGAGAAATATATGTAGTAAACAAGTGATTTGTTATCACTAAGGAAAGGACAATTGTGCTTAAACGTTATATCTAACGAAAGAGTAAAGCATTGACTAAGAGGGAGCAACATATCATATTGCTATTGTAGTTATCTTGACTAAAAAAGGAGAATAACAAAGATGTTCGGATTGAAAATCTACCTATCTTTCCTTTAGGGGGAGTATTAGCTTTGTTATTCAAATGTCAACAACGGCATTTATGGATTGAATATATGCAGGGTATTGTGCTGTTGAAACTTAGAATCAAGCGTATGTGTAATGAATTCTTGTAATTTGTTTATCCATATGTATTAAGAGTTTTGTCACTAAAATTGACAAAGGTGGAGATTGTTAGAGAATAGCTCGGTTGAACCCACCAAGCGTTGGTATGTCAAGTTTGGTTGTCATATTTTAGTGAATCAAAACTCAATTAAAGAGTCGCTTGATTATGTACTAGAGACAACTTCGTATAGGTTAGACTAGAAAGATTAGGATTATGAGACATACAAGTATTACTCGAAGACTTGAAGAATGTGAAGAAGTAACAAGCTACAACGACGATATCATCCTTCCTCTTGAGGTTAGTAATATTTTGACCTGAACTGTTTCATTCCTAACGTATCTTTCAAGTCTGTCTATATTGAAAACATAACTGCGAAGATGTGAATGATTTTACTCTAGTAGTGAGACATGATCACATGATCATAGTGTTAAGGAATTATGATACGAGGTATAACGCTTATCTTTTTAACTTCCTATATAAGACATCGACATAATCGTATGAATGCTATTGTGATTATGTGTATGGGTAAAGGTGAGGATTTCATCCTAGGAAACAATGTTTACATTTGTTTAAAGGAAGTACATTAATGAACTTGATTTACGAATCGAAAGGGAAATCGCTAGGCTTATTGGTATTGTTATTCATTGCATATCTTTGGATTACCAATATGTGTGAGATAGTAGAACCGATCATAACTTGTTATGTATCTTGGTAAAACTAATCACAGTGACTGACTTATGTATTGGTATGACTTTTATTAGTGTAACCGATCCTAAGTAATCACCTGAGATGGTATGATCGATATTTGTAATTGGTGTGACCGATCACAAAAGAGTTGTGTAATCGATCCTTGTAATTGGTGTAACCGTTCCTAGTAATTGGTGTAACCGATCCTGGTAATTGGTGTTACCGATCCTAGTGACTTGTGTAACCGATCACAAGTAATACCACGAGAATATGGTAACCGGTCCTGGTAATTGATGTAACCGATCCTGGTAACTGATGTAACCGGTCCCAGTAACCATACGGAGGTAGAACCGATCGTTGTGTTTGGTAGAACCGTAAACCCATGATTAGTGAATTGATATTTGATCAATCACATAGTTGTTCTTGGAATACAGATGAACCAATTCTAAACTTGTTTGGAAGTGTGGTATAATCGATTCCAAGATTGTAAATATGAAAAAGGATTTACAAAGAAAAAGATGTCGACATACTTTGAACATGTTCAGTAACTCTTATCTTTTATTGTTCAAAGATATTCCTTAATTACTCAAGGAGATCCCAGACCGAAATAAATTAAGAATCTTTTAATTAAGGTTGTTAGTTTTATATGCTTTTAATTACCAGCAATTAAATGCATATCTCTGGAAAAATAAAAATTAGTAATGTGTATTTATTAATTGGAGATTTTCTAGTGAGATTTCGGAAATATTGGACAAAGCATTTCCAGGAATTATGAAAACCGATTTGGGCATTTATTGCATATCTTAAGAATATTCAGTTTTGGAAATTCCTTGGTGTCCAAACATCCTTGGTCTATAAATACCCAAGTGTAACAGACATGATATTTTCCTTCTAACGGGTTGGATTTCAACCAATCCAGCAAGGACAAACCCCCGTTCCGTCACTCAGAAATCTAAAACGATACATAAAATGGAAAGATTTATACAAAAGAAAATAATTAAAGAGCCTTCAGTAGAAGAAAATGTGTACATCCTTGTCCTAAAAAAAACAAGTCCAACAGATTTTGTTTAAGTTAGTCCTTTTTATTTTAAAAAAACATATAATGAGCACTTAACAGCATCGATACTCATCAAAATGCTAGGAAATCAATGTAGCAGATGTTAAGTACACATAGTAGTTCACTGCATAAATCCAAAATTAAATTAAATTAAATTAAACAAGTTACAAAATCCAAAATGAAACATAGGGTAGTGAGTATACAGTACGCTTAAGTAATGTTTCGTAACAAGGTTGAAAACACAGTATTAAAATAAAATCAATTACCGTCCATGCTAGCCTTGTAGGCATCATTTGAAAACTTATTAATATTACACAGTACACACATTAGAAAGCTCTATATGGAACGATTGCTACTGATACAATTAGATTCGGCAACAAAGAGATTTTAGTATGCAAACCTGTATACATTCAAAAGTCAGACCATAGTTTAAATATATACAAAGCACAACATGATTCAGTTCCCACAAGAAGATACCCCAAAACAGCCCATGATATATGTATATATATATATATATATACACAAGGACGACAATATGTACCACATTGTGTCCATAGCTCCCTTATCGTAAGCTTTTCCGTCTTACTGCATTGAGCTAGCTCCAAACTCTGTGGGAAAACAAAACAATACGGGGTGAGCCCACAGCCCAGTAGGAGATATAACGATAAGCGAGCGCCAAAAAAATATACAAATAAAATGCCAAAAGATTAAAGCATCAATACATCATAAAACTAGAATCTGAAATTCATCAGTAAATGTAAAGCATTGGTTCACAAACTTTTGTAAGCTGCCATTCATATAAATTTAGATAAAATTACTCTACTATTCACAAGGCCAACGCCAACGTCAGGGTAGTCCGATACCAGCCACCGTTATCAAACAAACGGTCTTCCGGGTTGCCATCCGTAGATGGGGTGCCAATTAAGGCCTGACGGTCCTATATTAGAGTCATCTAGCTTCAATATCAAATCAACTGTCATCAAGAAAACCTCCATAAACTAAGTTATGAGAATCTCGTAAATACATAACTAAAGACTTACCCAATTATAACTTTGGAAGTCTACTCAAAACCTTACCAGGAAACATTTTCAAGAGCGCAACATAAGCTATTAAAGCTCTAAGCAAAGATGGATATAAAGTGAAAAACCACTTGCTTTCAGTTTGGCATAAACATGAAAAAATATTTCGAATATACTCCAATATGAAGTTCAACCAAAGAAAATGAGTCCTAATTGCCGAGAGAGAGCTATCTTGAAATTAAATGTCAAGCATACTGAAATTAGTAGAAGTAAACCAAGGGACCATTTACCATTTTGCACAAGGGGGTATGGACCCGCTTTATCATTCAAAGAAAATGAATTTAAAATTAATAAGGAAAAGACACCAATGAGTACAGTAAAAGAGTAGCTAAGATTTTCTTATAATCAAATCTTCATAAAACATCAAATATGCTTGTGCAGAGATATGCACTTCTTATACTGAACCAAAATCAGTAAACCAATGGGTTTAGGGTAGTACGTTCATTAAATTAAGTGGTGAAAACATGAATTGTGAATTCTCAAGATGGGAATATAAAGCAAATCAAAGGGCTTGAACCTTTTAGTTACAAAGCTGGAAAGGAGATTCCATTACAAAATCCATGAAAATAAGTTCAATTCTCGACTAACATTGGAGTTTCAAATAGGCAGTTCATTGGGTCATTTTCACAAACGGGTGTTGGGTTATTTTAAAAACTAAAATTCAATACTTTAATTTGTGATGAAAACTAGTAGTTAGATGGTTGCAAATCATTTCTATTCGTTTTAAACTCATTTGCAAACCCTTGATGTAGTTCAATATGCACATAATAAAAAGGAAGTGTAAGCCTTTAATCTAACTTCCTGCATGTTCAGGACATTTAAAAGAAATATTCACAAACCCACAAAAATGAGATATTTTTATAAAATGAAAGACTAACCTGTACTGCGAATGATAAGAATTTCAAACCAATTCATATAAAAGATTAATCCAGATACAAGGGGAAGAAATTTAAGTTACTCTCGGTAACTACGACGAACAAGAAAAACAAAATTTAGGAAGTTTTCATGTTAAGAAATTCAACAAAACTTATTTAAACAAAGAAAACAAGATGAAATTAGAATTACCCATTCTTTAATTTGTAGAAATCACGAAATGTCAAAAGGAGATAAAATCTAACATGCAGTAGAAATATCAATAAACTCCATTGGAACCCATAGTTCAAAATAAAAAGGAAAGAAAACCCCCTACCTCAATCGCTCATTCACAGCCAGATATCTCATTTGCATCCTTGTTCCTCAAACTTCAATTCATTTAGCAGAACTTTAATTAGGATACTATATACAAAACCCGTTTGGTCAAATTCACAATTCGATTGAAATGGAGAGAGATTTCCTTACCTCCACTCTACTTCAAATCAAGGATCTAAAACAACAGACGCTTAACAATTCACCCTCTCACTCTCACTGATTCATGGGGTTTTAGAGTTAAGGTGAGAGAACGGAAGATAACAGGAGAAAAAAAAGAAAATTGGAATTTTCTTTCTTTTACAGAGACACCCTTCGCTGGTTTATAATCGTTGCATGGAGAATTACCAAAGAGTCTTGACATGTGTCTCGCTGCATGAAGAGTTATTATGGCAACCAGATTTAGGATTAGTTCCGACATATGTTAGAGACACCAAACTTAGGTTTTAATCCGCAGGAAATTGATAAAGGCACTTTACCATGGCTATGAGTGTCCGATACCAAGTTCTACGTCCACGCTACACGGGTTTTAACTTATCTGAATAGGTCGGTCTCGGGCTCAAAGCACGATGGAAATTTTAGGAGTGTTACACCAAGTTTTCATTTCGAGAAAACTATCCTAAGAGCCAGGCAAACTTCATCTTTTTGTTGTTTCTTGTGGAGCCGTCTATTCGGAGAGGAAAGTACCCTAATTAAGAGAAATCTCTTACGACCGCTCGTTTAAAGACTTCTGTGGGATCAAGAAGCGACTACGAGTACCGTTGATGGGAAACTGGATAATTACGGTTTATTTTAGTTTTTGATTGATTTGATTGACTAACGGATGTTGAACTTTGATTGCACCTAGTTTGTTAATTCTTGAGAATCTTCTCTCCTGATATTAGATTTACTCAAACTAGATCGAAGTGTCGACGGGATCTTTAGAACTGTTTGTAGATCTAATGACGTCTTGTGATAATCCATTATTAAGAGACTCCGTTATGTACGTGATTGGTCACAAGAGATTCAAGTGGTGTTGTGCAGGTGTTTATTGAAGATTAAAGAAAATTTGAAGAAAAAGAAGATTTCTGATTTGGTTTTTATAACTTTGGGTGTGCACAAACCTTGATCGGCTGGGATCCAACTAGAATCGGATTTATTTGATTGATTAGTTGTGTAAGATCGGAATCACCTAATAGTTTCTTATTTGATTCTATATTGATTGATTGCAAATCTAAACTATGCTACTTCGGTAGTTGTTGGATAGATTGATCTAACTAGGCAAATGAGTTTACTTGCTAAACAGAAGAGCCTTTGCTTATGACTTGAGATATCTTCATCTGAAAGTATCAAGAGAGTTGTTACAAAACAGATTTGTTGTTCCTTTACTGTTTGGAATATGATCCATAGGAATTGTTCCAGTGCGTGAACTTATTGAATGTCGGAAGCGCAGGGATTGTTAGAGCACTGCTCGTTCGAAACCGCAAGCGTTGCTATCTCAAGCTTGTTTGTCAATGTTAGTGATCAAAACTATAAGTCTTGATTTCTAGTCTACTTATAGTGATGTCTCGGACTAGGATAGATTGTATAGTTGAGCATTAGACTTAATGGCGTTCATCAATTGAAGACGAAGAACTACTAAGGCGAGCTTGTGGAACTTCATCAACAAAAGGTATGTGGAGACTAAAACTCATCTATCACTTGGAAAGCCTATTTCTATTCTATCTCCTATATTGAGACAAAAGTCGTATTACTATATAGTTGTCGATTATACATATTTGAGATTTCGAGATGAGTTTAACTCGCTTACATATTTATCGGAATATGTTTTGGTAATATTTCTCTTCAACCAAGTTCATCTTATATTCTTGATGAAAGTCAAAAGATGATCATGTGAAAATCGCCGAGTAACATCTTACATGGTTTGTGTGATACAATCATTTGGTGTAGACTTGGAATGTTTCATTATGATTATTTCAATAACTTGAAAATTGCTTTGATGCTAATAGTGTGTGAAAACGGCTATTGTCATCCTCTAATAAAGTTTCAATGATTGAAATAAGAGTTTAGAATACTTAACCATCATTGGATTATAAACATAGTGTGCATTCTTGCATATATGTGATCCATGACCGGAACTAAAGTATGCATACCCGTATGTGTACTTGTAGTTATGAAATTCCGTGTACCAAGTACACATACCGGTACGCATACTTGCGTAAGGTATTGGTCCGGGAATTTCTGCTGGGATTTGGAAGTGAACTAAGTATGCGTACCCGTTTGCATACTGGCGAACCCAAACTCAGACCGGCTACTTAAGTATGCGTACCCATTTGCATACTTGAGTGGTTAAAGTTCTAAAATCGGTTGGCTCAGAACTAATACATTTATATATTAAGGAATGCATTCTTTGCAAACCGTGGATATAATGTTCATGAATTGATTCGAGTGAATTAAACCGATTTTGCTTCAATTGTGTTCTTGTATAATTCTATGAGAATATAGCAATTGAACAACTCTTTAACTAGTTTCATTTGAGTCATTTGAACTAGTTATGATTAAGATGAATAAGGTTGATATGAGAGTGTTCATATAGCTAACCTCGGTTAACTACGGTTGAGCCAACATGGTGTACACGTTTAGGTACGATTACTAAACCTAAATGAGGTTACATTTAATTTGTGTATAACAAGCTAAGTTCGATCTAACGGTTGAAAGATATTAGCTTGAATCTAATTAGGTTTTCATCTAACGGTGAATATTGAATGCTTTGTTACCAAGGTAACTTAGATTGCAAACCCTGATTTGAAAACTATATAAAGGAG
>JAJJMB010011222.1:13047468-13075741 GCA_023531105.1 Papaver atlanticum | reverse complement strand
TAGATTTATTTGTTTAAATTCTAAAGTTTATTTGGAAGATGATTTTTTGCAGTATTAATCTTTATGGTTTTATATATTGCAATTTGTTATGGGATATGTTGTTTACGTCCGTGAACCTTGACTGTCCCATACTTGTTCAAAAGTTATCTCTATTATATGTCAGTATGAAAGTATTGATAAAAGATAAAATGAACTTTTGACTACAAAATTTAAGCCTTTTATGTCATTATGCAAATATTGATGGAAGAAAGGATGAACTTTTTTTTACAAAGATTAATTCTATTATATGTCATTGTGCAAATAGTGATGAAAAATAGAATGAATCTTTGATTATTCCGCAGTATGGTCTTTCCCTGATCCACATCTTTGTGCATATACTGTGTTGCTCCGTAAGTTCTCTTATGTCGAGCATGACCAATTGAATTGATCATTTTCCTTATGGTTAATTCAATTGAGATTTTTTGGATACAAATTCATATTCTTATGTGATTTGTTAATGTCCAAAGAAATCCTTCTTTTCATGTAAAAGTAAGGTCGCTCTTGTTGTTCTTTCGGGAATGACATTTTATGGGGGAGAGTTCTTAATTGAACTTTTGCTTAATTGCCAAATCTTTGTGGGGAGTGCGGCTGTGGAATATTGCAGGGGTTATCTTGTATCTTTATAAACTCCTTGATGAATGCATTTAGTTTCAGCTATTTGATGGCATCTAAACAAGTTGGTATGTTGTTCTCTTTTGGTCATGAAGTATCTTTATGAAAATTTCATGAGGATCTCACTAGTTTTCGTACCTTTGCCAATTTATATTGACAAAAAGGGGGAGAATTAATGTGTAGTTCACACTACAAATACATATGGTTTACGGATCATTATGTAAGGGGGAGTGGTTTTCATGATGAGATAAAGTATTGACTAAGGGGGAGTGATACATATCACCATAGTATTGTTGTCAAAGTTGTGATACAATTGGACTTTGATATTGTATAATGATATTATGACACTATATAACAATGATTGAGAGCAACTGTTTTCTCATTGTTATAGCTACGGATCTTCAACAACAATGATGCGGAGTTGAACACATTTGGAATCATTGGAGTCACTACACCAGATTAACGGTTTTGAGACATTTATTTCCGTTGCTGTGATTTTAAGAGACATTTATAAGTGTCTCAAATCGTGCGTCCGGAATGCTTTGAGACGTTTTTAGCGACACATATAAACGTCGCTTAAATTAATCAAGCGACACATTTAAACGTCTCTGAAAATAAATTAGCGACATTTATGTCATAATTAAAGAGACGCATATAACAATTAAAAGACTCGTATAATTGTCTCAAATTAATAATTATTATACAAAAAAAATTATAATCTAGGATTTTAGGAAGGAAAATTAAATTTCTAGGGTTTGATACAAACTTTAGGTTAATGAAAGAATGTGTTGGATTTATGAAAGATTATTCTCACTTATGAAATGAAGATGAAGATGGCTTTTGATTTCTGAAAGATGGGGTTTGGGCTCAGAGATCTCATTTTTAGGAAAGAAGATACAGAAAAATGAAACGAGAGAGTTTGAGAGAAAGACAAAGAGAGAGTCGGGATAAGAAAATAGAAGAGAAAAAAAAAGATTGGTTAATACTAAAATAAATTTTAGTTGACAAGTAAGCCCTCGATCATTTTAAGAAAGTACAAGCGTGTCCTTTTCTCTTTATTTTCTAAACGTACTCTAGAATTTAATGAGACGGCTATAAGAGACACATAAACATCTACCACGTCAATATATGTCTCAAACACGAAAAAACAAATGTAGCAAAACCTTGGATATGGTGTAGAAGTGACGAAGATTTCGAGTAATGCTTGAAGAACCAAGGAGATCAAGCATTTGGATGAGAAGCTACAAATTTTATTTATTTTGTAATCCATATGTATTGATAGCTTTGTCAATAAAATTGACAAAGGGGGAGATTGTTAGAGCACTACTCGGTCGAACTCGCAAGTGTTGCTATCTCAAGCTTGTTTGTCAATGTTAGTGATCAAAACTATAAGTCTTGATTTCCAGTCTACATATAGTGATGTCTCGGACTAGGATAGATTGTGCAGTTGAGCATTAGACTTCACGGCGTTCATCAATTGAAGACGAAGAACTACTAAGGTGAGCTTGTGGAACTTCATCAACAAAAGGTATGTGGAGACTAAAAATCATCTATCACTTAGAAAGTTTATTTCTACTCTATCTCCTGTATTGAGACAAAAGTCGTATTACTATATAGTTGTCTATTATACACATTTGAGATTTCGAGCTGAGTTTAACTCGCTTACATATTTCTCGGAATATGTGTTGGTAAGCTTTCACTTCAACAAAGTTCATCTTATATTCTTAGCGAAAGTCAAAAGATGATCATGTGAAAATCGCCGAGTAACATCTTACATGGTTTGTGTGATACAATCATTTGGTGTAGACTTGGAATGTTTCGTTATGATTATTTCAATAACTTAAAAATTGCTTTGATGTTAATAGTGTGTGAAAACGGATATTGTCATTTGAACTAGTTATGGTTAAGATGAATAAGGTTGATATGAGAGTGTTCATATAGCTAACCTCGGTTAACTACGGTTGAGCCAACATGGTGTACACGTTTAGGTACGGTTACTAAACATAAATGAGGGTGCATTTCATTTGTGTATAACAAGCTAAGTTCAATTTAACGGTAAAAAGATATTAGCTTGAATCTAATCAGGTTTTTATCTAACAGTGAATATTGAATGCTTTGTTACAAAGGTAACTTAGATTGCAAACCCTGATTTGAAAACTATATAAAGGAGAACTCTAGCAACTGGGAAACCTAATCCCCACACCTCCTGTGTGATACTAGTTATATAAGCTAGAGTCGATTCTCCTTAAACCTTAGGTTTTTCACGAAACCATGTAGGTTAATGACTTAAAAACTTCATTGGGATTGTGAACCCAGACCCAACTATTTTCTCTGTAGTTGCGTGATCTGATCTTGCTGTTTCTATCGTGTTTGAGTACTATCTTCTTTAAGATTGGCTCGATATTTGATCTCCGATAGGAAAGATAAAAAGTAGTAACAAACATCTTCGTCTCATCGTTTGTGATTCCACAATATCTTGTTTCGCTACCATACGATTAAAGATTATTGTGAGGTGATTGATATTTCTAGGATGTTCTTCGGGAATATAAGTCCGGCATATCAATTTGTTCCTGTTCACCTTGATTTATAAAAAGACGGAACAAAACTCATAGGTATTTCTGTGGGAGAAAGATTTATCTATTCCTATAGACTTTTCTGTGTGAGACAAATTTGTTTATCAAGTCTTCGACTTTGGGTCGTAGCAACTCTTGGTTATGGGTAAAATCAGCTAAGAGAATCAAGTGCATAGTATCCTGCTAGGATCAGAGACGTAAGTAGCATAACTGTACCTTGAATCAGTGTGATATTGATTAGGGTTCAACTACAGTCCAGTCCAAAGTTCATTGGTAGTAGGCTAGTGTCTGTAGTGGCTTAATACAGTGTGGTGTTAAAATCTGGACTAGGTCCCGGGGTTTTTCGGCATTTGCGGTTTCCTCGTTAACAAAACTTCTGGTGTCTGTTTATTTATTTTCCGCATTATATTTTGTTATATAATTGAAATATCACTGGTTGTGCATTGAATCGATCAATTGGGAAATCCAACCTTTGATTGTTGATTGGAATTGATCGATCCTTGAACATTGATCTTTGGTACCGTTCAAGTTATTTCTCTTATATTGAATCGGGCTCGCAAATTCCTATTTGATGATTGCTGATTGAATTGAGAGATAGAGATATAAAACTCTTTGATTTACTTTTCTCTAGATTGAGTCTAACTGTCTAGTTGATTCTCTTAAAAGTATATTGGAGTTTGTCTATTCAGATTGCCAAACGAAATATTGGGTATGGTTGTTATATCCCCGCTTTTTCAGGGATACTGAAGAAACTAGGTGAACTATAGGTTTAGTTGCTTGGTCTCAACTATACGAAGTTTGTTAGATTTTGTATAGCGGCTTAATTCTTAGAGTATTCAATTCTGGACTAGGTCCTGGAGTTTTTCTGCATTTGGGGTTTCCTCGTTAACAAAATCTTGCTGTGTCTTTTACTTTTCTATTTCCGCAATTATCATTGTTTATTATAATTAAAAGTAAAATACACAAAAGTTAACTCCGTATTACTTGATAGTGATCTTATAGAGTTTGGTTAAGTCCGAACCTATTATCAAGTAATCACACTTTAATTGTTGTATTGTCTCGATATCGTATCCATAGACGATCACACAAAGTGTGAATACTGATTTGTTGTATTGTCTCGACTTTTTCCATAGACAATCACTTTCGGTAAGAGGACTTAATGGAATTTAAAGATTTTGATGTATTTGGGTACCCTCGTCTTTTTAAGAGCTTTTGTCGATGGAGGCGCGTCTTTGAATTTGATTTCCAAGCACACGTTGGATTTCCTAGGGGTGCAACAATCGGTGGTAAGGGCATGAACTACTACAGTGAGAGGATTTGGCGGACATTTCCAGATGGCTATAGAGATTGTTAACTTGGTCTTGAGGGTCGGTCCTATCAGAGCACTCACACCATTCTACGTCTTGGAAGATGACACCACTTTCCACGTACTATTGGGAAGGGGATGGCTGCTCAATCATAAGGAAGTGTTTTTAACGTACAACCAGTGCGTAAAGACCAACATCGGAGGAAAGCAGTAACGAATTCCAGCAATAATCAACCCGTTAGACCCGGAGAAAGTATACATGGCGGACGCAGTTTTCTATGACATACACGAGGAGTCATACGAAGTGCCCGAGGTACATCTTACCCCACTCCCTAAATGAGAGGAAGAAGAAAATCCATAACCCACTAAGTTTGTATTCAACCCATCCAGGATGGTGTTCCCCGCAGAAAGAAAGATGAAACAAGAAGGACAGCCCAGATTCCAACGTTTCTAAAAACCAGATGGAGGGCACATATACCGATTATAGCAACTAGCCGAAGGAACACTCGCGGATACGCAAGATCATGTTATAGCATCAGCGAGCGAGGAAGCGGAGGTTCCTTAACAAGATACCAGCCAAGATTTAATCGAATTACCCTATAGTACAATTAGTGACGAAGAGTTTCGAGACCAACTTGTAGAGGCAACGCCCATGACCACGGAAGAGCGAACACCAGGAGACCTCACTATGGACAGCATAAAGGAAATCAACATCGGAACACAATAAGATAAGCGCCATATTATGATCAGCAGAAGCTTGGACAAAGAAGAGTGAGAGACGCTGATTTTGCTACTCAAAGAATAAAAGGACGTCTTCACCTTCGATTACGACGAGATGTCGGGACTAGATAGCATCCTCGTAGCTAATAACCTCGGAGTATCACCCGAGTTCAAACCCGTGAAACAAAGGAGCCGCGAATTTCCTAGAACCATGGCTTTGGCAATAAAGGAAGAGGTAGAACAGTTGCTAAATTCAAAATTTATCAATCCCATTCAGCACCCGACCTGGATGGCCAACATCGTGCCTGTAGTAAAAAAAAGAATGGAAAAATTAGGTGTTGCGTGGATTACAGGGACCTGAACCAGGCGTGCCCGAAAGACGACTTTCCATTACCTAACATCGACCTGACGCTAGATGCAACGGGGAGTAGAAGGCGTTACCCCTTCATGGATTGCTTCAGCGGGTACAACCAGATAAATATGGACGCATCGGATGAAAAAAAGACTGCTTTCCAAACCCCATACAGAAACTTTTATTACATAGTAATGCCGTTCGGATTGAAGAATGCAGGCGCCACATATAAACGCGCGATGACATCCATATTCCATGACTTGTTACATCAGACAGTAGAGGTATACGTCGACAACATCGTGGTCAAATCTAGGGCATCCGAGAGTCACATCTCCCATTTGAAAATGGTCTTCGAGAGATGTATGAAATTCAAGCTCAAGATGAACCCCCTCAAGTGCGCCTTCGGGGTAATGTCGGGAAAGTTCATGGGCTTCGTAGTAACCAATGAGGGGATTCAAGTGGATCCAAGAAAAGTCGAGGAAATAACAACAATGGCACCCCCAACCAATACGAAGGAGCTACAAGCGTTCATCGGAAGG
This sequence comes from Papaver atlanticum, assembly GCA_023531105.1. NCBI lineage: Eukaryota > Viridiplantae > Streptophyta > Magnoliopsida > Ranunculales > Papaveraceae > Papaver > Papaver atlanticum. The sequence continues at coordinate 13,069,600 of JAJJMB010011222.1, read as the reverse complement.
ATATCGTACATACGGTGTTTCGTCCCCGGGCTAGCGAAACTAATGTCGGCATTCCTACACCTACTAAAAAAGGGGATTGCTTTTGTGTGAGGGGAAGCACAGTGCATGGCATTTGAAAGACTGAAGCAATGCCTCATCATCCCTCAAGTCCTCAGGCCCCCGATAAAAGGAGTTCCCCTTTACCTCTATAAGGCGTTTACCAGCGTAGCAATAGGATCCGAAGTCGCGCTATATATGGGGGGAAACGAGCTATCACATATCTATTATGTTAGTCGGGTCTTACGAGAAGCGGAGCTGAGATACCCACAAGTAGAACAAGCATGCCTAGCTCTTATCTATGCAACGCAGAAACTACGCCCGTATCTCTTAACACACGAAACCATAGTGATAGCCGCGGCAAACCCTATAGCATACCTAGCGTCCAAACCTTTTCTGACAGGAAGAATTGTCCGGTGGCTATTTCAGTTGTCAGATTTCGAGCTTAAATATCAGCAACCAAATGGAGTGCGCGGGAAAGCAATAACCGATCTAATAGCAATGTTTCCGGGAGATGGGGATGACAAAGTGCACGAGTACATACCCGGAGAAGTAGCAGTGGCGGGCATCGATAAACCTTGGACCATGTTCTTCGACGGTTCATCATACAGTGTCGGCGGAGGAGCAGGAATAGTATTCGAAGCTCCACAGGGTAACCTATTGTTGTATTCATTCAAGTTGGATCTCCCAAGCAGTAATAATGTTGCTGAGTATGAAGCGTTGATCCTATGGATCAGAATATCAGTCTGGGAAGTATAGAGATAAAGGGCGACTTGAGGTTAATAACAAACCAAGTAAATGGCGACTTCCATGTCAAGGAACCATGATGTAATTTTAAATAATGGTAAGAATGGGTTCGTTCAGATTTGTGAAGATTCGAGTTTTTTTTTTAAAATTAATAAAAATATACAATAATATTACAATTGGTGCAAGAGGTACTGGGACTAAGGATTTAATTTTTAGAGTGAAAATAACCAAGACACTAGATTCCACTATTGCACATGAATAAATGATGATAAAAATTCCAAAACTCTAATTATTTTTAAAATCTCTTTTTCTTAATTCACAAATTATCAAGCATATTCTCAAACATTAATTGTATCCCTTAAGCATAGATTATCTAACCAAAGCATAACCTATCTAATTGAATCACAACTAATTAGGAAAATTATGCAAATAATTAAAATTCTGCAAAGCAGTAATTTGAGTGAATTATAAATTGCAAAATTAGAGAAAAGTAAAATAATTACCAATTATTCATGCAACAATAGCTTCCTCCATGCCTTGGTTGCGCGAGAATTAGATCATCATTGTCATGGAAATATGCTCAAAATTCATCTTTATTAATGCTCAAAAATGGTTCACAAATGATGAAATAGGAGAAAATTGACAAAAACCGGGTTTGTAACACTTCTGTTTGTTACAAACCGAGCTGTTACATAGAACGATAAAAATGAAGTGTTGTTAACACTGTCGCATTACGACCCTCACCCTATTGTCGCTATCACTGTTGAAGAACGACGGTTATGTTGCGTCTTATGTTCTTCGTGTTCATCATCATCAGCAGCAGCAGAAACTGAGTTCTGCAACTTGTGATTTCTTCTTCTATGGCTCTCCTAAGCTCCCCAAACTCTCCACCCCGCCTCTAAGTCTCCCAGGGACTCTATTTATACCAAAAACAGGCGTTGAATCTCCTCCATTAATTCCAAAATATTCACAATATCTTTTATTCATGTACGGGAATAATCAAGATTTTCATTCTCTGTTTAGCTCCTCCACGCATCTGTTTGATCTCCACAAACTTCTTGCACGCTGAAAATGTGTTAAACTCGTTCTAATCTCCATAAAATCTTCCACAAAATCTTCTCAACACGTGAAATACTCGTTTCTCCCTGTTTTCTTCTTGCGGATTATTCAGCCAAATTCGGTCGAACCTAAAGCCCAAAACATGTTTATTAGGTCATATAACAACTACCCATAAGAAATAAGCCCTTTAATCTCTTCATAACATCATCAAAAATCGATCGAACCAACTGCCAGTGAAATAAAAAAATTTCCCGCCAAAAATCCATTTTCAAATGATGAAGGTGAAGTGCCCTGAATCCAAAACTCGGGTGCCTTTAACAGCTCGGCTGCCTTGGGGGTGCCCTTATCCAATTTTAGGGTGCCTTTAGTAATTTTGGTGGGTGCCTTTAACACTTTTTTCTGGGGTGTTTCCAACATTTTTTCGGGGTTCCTCCGGTGTATTTCTGGGGTGCCTTTAGTACTTCATCCTGGGGTGTAAAACACCACTTAACGAGCCAATTCCGTCGCAAGAGCTTATTTCTCTAAAAATACCTACAAAGACATAAAACACCATAATAAGTACAAAAATGGGTACTAAAAATATATACAATAGAGATGAAAATAGACAAATAAATGCGTCTATCAAACCACACTTGGCACCTTATCGAGCAGAGGCTCAAAGCTTGATCCACAAGACAGGGTCATCTTTGGATCATACGGGTAAAAGTGGGAATCGACATGCTGACGCCCTGGAAACCTTAGCAAGTAATATCTAATTAAATGGTGAAGACGAGGGCACAGTAACAATAAAAAGAAGAGAGTTACCCAACACCTGGAAAGAAGACCTGGCTTTCGAAGAAGCAGACGACTGGAGGAAAGTGTACATTGAGGACTTGACCCGAATAGAGGATGACTGCGTAATGCCGACCCTATCCCTGAAACAATTCATGATGATCCAAGGGGCTCTATATTACCAAGCCGTTGGAGGATCCCTCGCAAGATGCGTGAATAAAAGGGAGGCAGATAAAAATACTTCGGGAACTACACGCGGAGACATGCGGGCAGACCGGTGCCGTCCACATCTATAGAAAGCTTCAAAGTATGGGAGTATACTAGCCAAGCATGTCAACGCAGGCAGCAACCCTCCAAGATAACTGTGTCGATTGTCAAGCTCCACCTTAACCTGCATAAGTTTGTACAGTTGAGGAAGTGGACTGGAGACAACCATACATCGATTTTATCCAGCACGGAAAACTGCCCAACGAGAGACAGGCAGCTCCAAAAATTCAAAAGAAGGCAGCACGTTTTTTCATGAATGAGAATGTGCTTACGCGATCCTACGATGCCTATCTGACCAAGAGGCGACTGAGGTAATGCCACAATCTCATAACGCTGAACATCAAGAGATGCAGAAGTTATTCTTGCATCTTTACGAGGGCGGATTCTATTGGCCAACTTTTGAAAGCGATACTGCCGAGCATGTTAGAAAATGCTTAAAATTCCAAATGCACGGGACTCTGATTAGGGCGCCTTACACTTAACTACACAGCATAGTGACGCCGTGGCCATTTTACAGCTGGAGGCAGGATCTTATAGGACCGATTAACCCAATGTCTTCAAAGCGCCACAAATACATAATAACCTCCACGGAATACGCATCAAAACGGGTTGAGGAAATACCCCTCAAGGATTACGCTGGAGCAACCTGGCCGCATTCATCAAGGAATACATCATTTGCAGGTTTGGCGCGCCTATGATAATCAGGACAGACAACGCCAAATCGTTCGTGAACAAAGACGTAATAGACCTACTACACCAATACAACACGAGGCTACACACGTCGACCCCCTATTATCCCCAGGGAAACGGACATGCCGAAGCAACTAACAAAACGCTTCTCCGGATCTTAAGCCGAACGGTGCATGATCATCACAAGGAATGGCACGAGCAACTAACACTCACGGTATGGGTGTACATGATTTCAAAACGCATGTCGACGGGAGCATCCCCCTATTCGCTAGTATATGGAGAAGACGCAATATTACCAGTGGAGATAGAGGTCCCGTCAGTAAGGGTAGTGATGGCAAGCCATAGTCAGCCAGACGAAGTAAGCCGTTTCGCACATCTAGATACAATACAAGAAAGAAGAATGCGAGCAGAGCGGTTCGCAGAGGCTTACAGGAAGCGCGCGGCTAATTATTATAACCAGAGTATAAAGGAGAGGACCTTCAAGGCGGAAAATTTTCTCCTTAAGATCGCCCCTCACGTACAGAGGAATGCTAGTGCAGGCAAATTTGCTGCGAACTGGGATATCCCGTTCAAAATAAGAAAGGTAACAGAAAGCGGATACTATAAACTTAGAAGAATGGATGGCTCCAACGTTAAATCACCAATCAACGGAGGATGGCTAAAGAGTTTCCACGCATGAACCACTGGATGAAACAACATTTCGAATAATAAAGATTAAGTTGTCGATATTGCTGTGGGAATTTATGAAAGGCCACTGGAATGCCAAAGGCGCCCCGTCGGCTAACAAATATACAAAAGTCTACGGGAATGCCAAAGGTGCCCCATCGGCTGACAAATCTACAAAAGGCTACGGGAATTCCAAAGGGGCCCGGTCGGCTGACAAATCTATTAAAGGCTACGGGAATTCCAAAGGCATCCGGTCGGCTGACAAATCTACAAAAGGCTACGGGAATGCCAAAGGCGCTCGGTCGGCTAATTTTTTTTACAAAAGGTTACGGGAATGTCAAAGGCGCCCGGTCGGCTGGCAAACTTACAGAGGCTATGGGAATGCCAAAGGTGCCCAGTCGTCCAAGAAATACATAAAATTCTACGGGAATGCCAAAGGCGCCCGGTCAGCTGAAAAACTTACAGAGGCTATGGGAATGCCAAAGGCGCCCAGTCGACCAAGAAATAAAGAAAAGACTACGGGAATGCCAAAGGCGCCCGGTCAGCTGAAAAACATACAGAGGATATGGGAATACCAAAGGCGCCCAGTCGGCCAAGAAATACATAAAAGACTACGAGAATGCCACAGGCGCCCGGTCGGCTGACAAACTTACAAAGGCTACAGGAATGGCCAAGGCGCCCGGTAAACTGACATTCGGCAAAGACTAGGAGTGCCAAATGTTCCCAAACGAATGGCAAGGAAAAAGGGGGAGGGAATATGCGAAATTAAGATGAGCAACCCGAAGGTAAAGCGGCCCCACACCAAATTATGATGCTCTCCCATGATCCCAGTGGGGACGTTTGGAGGCCATGGGAAGGCGATAATGAAGAGGCGTGTGAAGTCGAGATGGGGGCCTCTACATTCACAAATACGGATGGCGTGGCTAGTAAATTCGCGCAAACAGTACTGGATCAACAGTTCTTTGATTCCCTCGGTTTTAGTGAAGACCAAATTAAAGAGGCATCCAAAGCCATAGCAGCCATCGCAGCAGGAAAACCATACGACCCTCTAACCAAGGAAGCGATCGTATTTACAGATGAGGATATCCGTTATTCAGGGGAGCATCTCAGACCTTTGTATCTAACCGTGCACATTAACAAGCAACTACTAAAGAGAGCTTTTGTCGATGGAGGCTCGTCCTTGAATTTGATTTCCAAGCACACGTTGGATATCCTAGGGGTACAACAATCGGCGATCAGGGCACAAACTACTACATTAAGAGGATTTGGCTGACATTCCCATACGGCTATAGGGATTGTTAACTTAGTCATGAGGGTCGGTCATATCTGAGCGCTTACACCATTCTACGTCTTGGAAGATGACACCACTTTCCACGTACTATTAGGGAGGGGGTGGCTGCTCAATAATAAGGTAGTGGCTTCAACGTACCATCAATGCGTAAAGACCAACATAGGACGAAAGCAGTACCGAATTCCCGCAACAAGCAACCCATTCGACCCACAGGAAGCGTACATGGCATACGCAGTTTTCTATGATGTACACAAGGAGTCAGACGAAGTACCCGAGGTACAGCTTACCGCACTCCCTAAATGGGAGGAAGAAGAAAAGCCAGAACCCGCTAAGTCTGTATTCAGCCCATCTAGGATGGTGTTCCCCGCAGAAAGTAAGATGAAGCAAGAAGGGCAGCCCAGATTACAGCGTTTCTCAAAGCCAGATGGAGGGCACGTATACCGATTATAGCAACTAGACGAAGGAACACCCGCGGATACGCAGGATCATGTCATAGCATCAGTAAGCGAGGAAGAGGAGGTTCCTTCAGAAAATACCATCCAGGATCTAATAAAATAACCTTATAATACAATTAATGACGAGGAATTCCGAGATCAGCTTGTATGGGCGACGCCCGCAACCGCGGAAGAACGAACACCAGGAGACCTCATTGTGGAAGGCATCGAGGAAATCAACATCGCAACACAAAGAGATAAGAGCCATATTATGATCAGCTGAAGCCTGGACAAAGAAGAGGGAGAGAGGCGCTGAGTTTGCTACTTAAAGAATACAAGGATGTCTTTTCCTTCGATTACGACGAGATGTCGGGACTAGATAGCAGTCTTGTAGCTCATAACCTCGGGGTATCACCCGAATTCAAATCCGTGAAACAAAAAAGCCGCGAATTTCCCAGAGCCACAGCTCTGGCAATAAAAGAAGAGGTAGAATGGCTGCTAAAAGCAAAATTCATCAAGCCCATTCAATACCCGACCTGGCTAGCCAACATCGTGCCCGTGGTAAAAATGAATGGAAAAATCATCTGCTGCGTGGACTACGGAGATCTGAATCGGGCGTGCCCGAAAGACGATTTTCCATTACCTAACATCGACCTAATGCTAGATGCAATGGGGGGTAAGAGGCATTTCTCCTTCATGGATTGCTTCAGCGGGTACAACCAGATAAAGATGGACGCGTCGGATGCAAAAAATACCGCTTTCCAAACTCCATATGGAAACTTTTATTACGTAGTAATGCCGTTCGGATTGAAGAATGCAGGCGCCACATATCAACGCGCGATGACATCCATATTCCACGACTTGTTACATCAAACAGTAGAGGTATACGTCGACGACATCGTTGTCAAATCTCAGGCATCCGAGAGTCACATCTCCCATTTGAAAATGGTCTTCGAGAGATGTAGGAAATTCAAGCTCAAGATGAACCCCATCAAGTGCGCCTTCGGGGTAACGTCGGGAAATTTCTTGGGCTTCGTACTAACCAATGATTGGATTCAAGTGGATCCAAGCAAAGTCGAGGCAATAACAACAATGGCACCCCTAACCAATACGAATGAGCTACAAGCGTTCATCGGAAGGATATCGTACATACGGTGTTTCGTCCCCGGGATGGGGCAACTAATGTCGGCATTCCTACCCCTATTGAAAAAGGGGATTGCTTTTGTGTGGGGGGAAGCATAGTGCATGACATTTGAAAGACTGAAGCAATGCCTCATCATCCCTCAAGTCCTCAGGCCACTGATAAAAGGAGTTCCCCTTTACCACTATACGACGTTTACCAGCATAGTAATAGGAGCCGTACTTGCGCAAGATATGGGGGGAAACGAATTGTCACCTATCTATTACGTTAGTCGGGTCTTAAGAGAGGCGGAGCTGAGATACCCACGAGTGGAACAAGCATGCTTAGATCTTATCTACGCAGCACCGAAACTGTGCCCGTACCTCTTGACACACGAAACCATAGTGATAGCCGCGACAAAACCTATAGCATACTTAGCATCCAAGCCTGTTCTGACGGGAAGAACTTCTCGGTGGCTGTTGCAGTTGTCGGATTTTGAGCTTAAATATCAGCGGCCAAATGGAGTGCGCGGGCAAACAATAGCCGATCTAATAGCGATGTTCCTAGGAGAGGGGGACGATGAGGTGCACGAGTATATACCTGGAGAAGTATCAGCTGCGGACATCGACAAACCTTGGACCATGTTCTTCGACGGTTCATCATACGGTGCCAGCGGAGGAGCTGGAATAGTATTCGAAGCCCCACAGGGTGACCTATTGTCGTATTCATTCAAGTTGGATTTTTCGTGTAGTAATAATGTTGCTGAGTATAAAGCACTGATCCTAGGGGTTAGAATGGCGAAGGAACTCAGTATGGGAAGTATAGAGATAAATGGCGACTCGAGGTTAGTCACAAACCAAGTAAATGGCGACTTCCACGTCAAGGAACCACACTTGGCACCCTATCGAGCAGAGGCTCAAAGCTTGATCCACCAGACAGGATCATCTTTGGATCACACGGGCAGGAGTGGGAATCGACATGCCGACGCCCTGGAAACCTTAGCAAGTAAGGTGCAATTAAATTGCGAAGAAAAGGGCACGGTAATAGTAAAAAGAGAAGAGCTACCCAGCACCTGGAAAGAAGACCTAGCTTTCGAAGAAGCAGACGATTGGAGGAAAGTGTATATTGAATTCTTGACCCTAACATAGGATGACCGTGTAATGCCAACCCTAGCCCTAATTTTTTTTGTGATGATCCAGGGGGCTCTATATTACCGGGCCGTCGGAGGGTCCCTCACAAGATGCGTGAATAAAAAAGAGGCATAGAAAATACTCCGGGAACTACACGCAGAGACATGCGGACAGACCGGCATCGTCCACCTCTATAGAAAGCTTCAAAGGCTGGGAGTATACTGGCCAAGCATGTCGGTGCAGGCAGCAACCCTCCAAGATAGCTGTGCCGATTGCCAAGCCCCGCCTCAACTTGCAGAGGTCTGTACATCCGAGGGAGTGGACTGGAGACAACCATATATCAACTTTATCCAGCACGGAAAACTGCCCAACGAAAGACAGGCGGCTCTAAAAATTCAAAAGAAAGCAACGTATTTTTTCATGAACGAGAATGTGCTTTTACCGAAGAAGCTATAGTAATGCAATCCTATAATGCCTATCTTACCAAGAGGAGACCGAGGTAATGACCTAATCTCATAACGTTGAACATCAAGGGATGCGGAAGTTATTCCTGCAGCTTTACGAAGGAGGATTCTATTGGCCAACTATGGAAAGCGATACTTCCGAGTATGTTAGAAAATGCTCAAAATGCCAAATGCATGGGACTCTAACGAGGGTTCCTCACACTCAGCTACACAGCATAGTGACGCTGTGGCCATTTCATAGATGGGGGATGGATCTTATAGGACCGATTAACCCAATGTCTTCAAAGCGCCACAAATACATAATAACCGCCATGGAATATACATCAAAATGGGTCGACCCCTATGATAATCAAGGAGGACAACGCCAAATCGTTCATGAACAAAGACGTCATAGACCTACTATGCCAATACAACACGAGGCTACACACGTCGACCCCCTATTATCCCCAGGGAAACGGACAAGCCGAAGTAACTAACAAAACGCTTCTCCGGATCCTGAGCCGAACGGTGCATGATCATCACATGGAATGGCACGAGCAGCTAACACTCGCGGTATGGGCATACAGGATTTCAAAATGCATCTCTACGGGAGCATCACCCTACTCGCTAGTCTATGGAGAAGATGCAATTTTACCAGCGAAATAGCAGTCCCGTCAGCAAGGGTAGCAATGGCCATCCATATTACGCCAGATGAAGTAAGCCGTTTCGCACACCTAGATACAATGGAAGAAAGAAGAACGCGAACATAGTAATTCACAGAGGCTTAGAGGAAGCGCGCGACTAACTAATATAACTAGAGTGTGAAGGAGATGACCTTCAAGGTGGACGATTTGGTCCTTAAGATCGCCCCTCATATACAAAGGAATGCTAGTGCAGGCAATTTTTCCGCGAACTGGGATGGCCCGTTCAAAATTAGGAAGGTAGCAGAAAGTGGATACTACAAACTTAGAAGGATGGATGGCTCCAAGGTCAAATCACCCATCAACGACAGATGGCTAAAGAGTTTCCACGCATGAACCACTCGATGTAACGACATTTCGAATAATAAAGGCGCCGCGTCGGCTGACAAATCTACAAAAGGCTACGGGAATGCCAAAGGCGCCCGGTCGGCTGAAAAATCTACAAAAGGCTACGGGAATTCCAAAGGCCCCCGGTCGGCTGACAAACTTACAGAGGATATAGGAATGCCAAAGGCGCCCAGTCGGCCAAGAAATACATAAAAGGCTACGGGAATGCCGAAGGCGCCCGGTCGGTTGACAAACTTACAGAGGCTATGGGAATGCCAAAGGCACCCAGTCGGCCAAAAAATACAGAAAAGGCTACTGGAATGCCAAAGGCGCCCGGCCGGCTGACAAACTTACAGACGCTATGGGAATGCCAAAGGCGCCCAGTCAGCCAAAAAATACATAAAAGGCTACGGGAATGCCAAAAGGCCCCCGATCGGCCAATGAATATAGAAAAGGCTACGAGAATGCCAAAGGTGCCCGACCGGATGACAAACTTGTAGGGGCTATGGGAATGCCAAAGGAACCCAGTCGGCCAAGAAATACATAAAAATCTACGGGAATGCCAAAAGGTGCCCAATCGGCCATTGAATATAGAAAAACCTACGGGATTTCCAAATGCGCCCGGTCAACTGATATTCGCCAAAGACTAGGAGTGCCAAAGGCGCCCAAATGACTGTCTAGGAAAAGGGGGTAGGCGCGTTTAGCCTATGACCTAACCCATCCCTCCCAACCCATTCATAAAAGAAAAAATTGGGGGTGGGGGGGGGGGGGGGGGGGGGGGGGGGGGGGAGTAGGCGCGTTTAACCTACGACCTAACCGATCCCGCCACATCCATCCATAAAAATAAGAGGGAGTAGGCGCGTCTAATCAACGCCCTTCATATCCCATCCCACCCCGCTCATAAAAAAGAAAGGAGGGAGAAGGCGCATTTAACCTACGACCTACCCCACCTCACCCCGTCAAAAAATAATAATAATAGCTTATTATGACCTAAATTATGACCTAAATTTCAAGATAGGAAATTCTCTTTTTTTTATATAGATTAGGTATGTCCATTCAAAAAGGTGTAGGGGCTCATCTTGTTGCTAGGCTTCCCTCCAACGATGTTATACCTAACTTCGATTTTTAATAATATGCCCGTAGTGGCTCTCTTTTTATTAGTAAAAAAGAAAACGAGAGAAGAGGGGTGGGTGGGGGGGAGTAGGCGATGTATACATACCCCCTCTCCATTAAAGAAAGGGAATAGACACATTACTACCAATCCACCTTAATCAAAGGAAAAAGTCGCACAATACGAAGGAAAAGAGAGTAATATTCCCACTTAAAACAAAATTTTATTCACATACAAGAAAGAACAACAAACATTCAAACGATCCACAGAAATAAAATACTTCAAAGCGGATACATAGGAAAACAACGTCGTGAACAAGAACAAGACAACGAAACAAAAGACAATCCCTGCAGGAAAACGTGCAACCTAACCAGCCATTAATGCCCGACAACGAACGATATCTGCATCTAAGGTCTCCACCATCAGACGCCCATCATCACATTGTGCGTTGTCCAGACGCAAGTCCTGATCAGCTTCATTCACCAACTTCTGAATATCCTGAATGATCTTGTCCTTAGATTTCGCTCCGCGAGTGAATGAGAGGGTATCTTCATTCTCATCGTATTCTTTACGCTCCTTATCCTGACGCATTAACCTAAGAGTCTATAGCATGCCCACTTCCTCCCTCAAGACCAACAAACGCGCCAACTCATCCTCGGGGTAAGGATGAAACACAAGCGAAGATACAACCGCTAAAGTCAGGGTGTATCCGAGGAGCGGCGGAGCCGCTTGGTCGGAAATCTAGAGACGACAATCGTAAATGGCGTGATTTATGGTAGCCATCATTATCGAAGAATCCATAAATAATTGGTTAGCCGCATAACGAGCGGTGGCGACATCATCCAAAGCGCGCTGGACCTCCAGTGATACGCGACCGGACGGTTCAGCTTACTGAGAAGTTTGATGTTCCTCGTACCATTCTTAAATCGGGCGCGCATAGCGTCTCTGTTTGCTATCCTCTGCTCCCGAAGCGCCTCGATTTAAGTCTTCACGAGCAACAGTCGTTTCAATTCATAATGCTTAAACATTGCTGAGACAAATGTAGGAACGGGCGCCAAGGACAACACGTATCCATGAAGAGAGTTAGCCATGTAGGCGATATGTTGACTAAAGTGGAATGGGAAAATAAAGTTGAAAGTGAAACTAGTAACCAAATTAGGAAACGCAAACCGTATATATAGGAAGGAATGGTGCCATTTATGATGCAACAGCTGTTCACGCCTCCTCATGCATGTTACGATACGTGTCGACTCGTATTAAAGGGTGATATGACTACTGGGTTATTTTATAATTAACCCAATAGTCAGGGGACTAATGTTGCTACATGAAAAATAATACCCCTTAACGGGTCTGGGGTGCCCCCAAGGTGGGAGGCAAGCCTAACATAAGACATGGGGACTTGGGGACTAAGCCCAAGTCCAATGGGAAAATACCCATGAAATAAAAGGGACAAGAAAGGGATTAATGAAGAAGGAAGAGGTTATATTAAAAAGAATGGCATTAGAAGTAATTAAGGAAGTTTAGGACATGTAGCATGATGTCATAAAAGGAGGGGATTTTGGAAAACCTATATAAGGAAGGACAAGGTACAATGAAAAGGCAACTCTCTCTCTTCAATTCCTAGTAAGTATGATCATCAGGTGTGACTAGGATGGGTAGGACCAAAATCATAATCACCCCTCAGCAGTTATCCCTTCGGATCTCTTCGATTACCATATTATGTAAAATAATGCATATGAGCATAACCATATTAATTTTTATTGGTTTAAATGAACGATATGGTCCACAAATTATATGGAACTTCCTCTTCAAAATTCCAAATGCTCGCTCAATATCCTTTCTACATGTCATCTGCTTCTCGTTGAAATGTCTTCTATCACGGTGCTCCTCAGCTTCGGGTAACTCACTGTAAGCTTGAACAAAAGTTGACCACGCTGGATAAATTTCGTCTGCCATAAAATACCCTATCTTATAGTTATTGTCGTTGACGATGAAATTTTCACTTGAAGTATTTCCGTACTTCATTTCTTCAAACAAAGGTGATTTGTGTAAATGTTGGTGTCGTTATTTGAACCCGGGGTCCAAAAAAATCATGCCATATCCAACAATCATAAGAAGCCGCCGCTTCCAAAACAACATTAATTTGGTTTGAGTAGTGTCCCTTATACTTCCCTTGCCAAGCATAAGGACATCCATGCCACACCCAATTCATGCAATCAAGGCGACTTAGCATTCCGGTAAAGCCTCTCTTTTCATTTTCAACTAACCAAAATATTTGACTACAGGTTCGCAAAACACACCAAGATTTCGTATGTTGTTGTTTTTTCCCATACAAATATACTCATTACAGGCATCCGCTGGCATACCATAACTTAGAATTCTTAGGGAAGATGTGACCTTTTTTTCTCTCCAGAAATATGTCCCCGTATATTTTGTGTATCAAACTGATAGTTGAATTTAGGGTCTACCCGACAAAGCTCTCTGATAAGCCTAATAATCAAGTGTTGCGGCATACGAAAGCGTCGTTGAAAATCTTCATCGGAGTAAATAAAATAATCACGCATCATTTATTGATGTCCTTCCTCTCAAAATCTCCACTTATATCTTCTTGTCAATACTGCTCTCGGTTCTGGAGCTCGCAGTACTTGGCCCGTGTATAATTGTATTGTTGCGGTCGTCAAATTTGGTTCTTCGTCGGAATCTTCATCCATCTGATCCACCTGAAGCATTCACTGTTGCTATTTTCTTTGGAGATATATCATTGCTACTATCTGCTATCTGCGCTTCCTCATTTTCCAAATTGGATTCCATAAAGAGAAATAAATTTGACTAAGACGACTTAAAACAAGGAATATATTGATGCAAAAAGTTTGATAGAAGAAATTTGATATATAGAAGCCGCGTGGGTTTATTGGCTGATGGAAGATGATTTATATATAGGTATAATAGGCATAGAGCCGTTGCATTTAACGGTTAGGAATATATGCGTTATTGTCTGAGACGGAAACGAACGTCCCAAACTGAGACGATCCTCGTCTCTAACTTGGATGAGAGCCTCGGCACAAACTGGTTACTGGGACGACCGGTTTTGTTGAAGACGATCGGCTCGACATCGACCGATATGTATTTTTCCCACTGTGATTGTTTATTCACCTCGACCTTCAAATAAAGAAGTTTGCTCACTTCCATTGGATTTGCCCTTAGAGCTGCAATATGACCATCGACCAAGACCAACCATTTCTTGTCAATAATTGGATTTGTAGCCAAGTTAGGAGAAGTAAAAAACTGGAAGGTTTTATGGCGTTTGGATTTATGTTGATGGAAATTGAATTCACGTTCAAATAATGACACGGAGATTGAGTTTCTATTAAGTTGTTTTTTAATCTGACATATTAGTTCATTTATGTACAAAACTAGGAAAAAATAAAAATTATGGGCAAATAAATAAAAAACTGAAGATCAAAGTTTAGTTTTCATAAAAACATGAAAGGATACCCAACATTCACCTGGAGTACTTTATGAGTTCCCGCAAGCAAAATTTTGGTTAGAGGGTGCTGCACTTCTGTAGCATGCACTAATCGAAATTCGATTATAATCTACAATGTGGAGAGATTTTCCGTGGAGAGATTTTCAGTCATAGTGATTATTTTTAGCTAAAAATAAATAAATAAATAAAAAACACTCAATAGTGCTCGCTCTTAATACACCAAATAAACCAAACTAAATGTTATTTAGCATCTTTTTGGGGTGGCCGGAGTCGGGGGAGGTCAAGCGGGGTTCTGCTTCTGAACAAAGGACCAAGGAAAATTCTCTTCACAACCCATCTTTTAAACTCTTTCGAAACTGCTCTCTCACATATTGCATTTCTTTCTGGGAATTTCATTCCCGTAAGGTCTACTGTTCCACCCAGGAAAATAAAATTATTCATTCCTCTTTAGTTCAAATAGTGGTCCAACCAGAACTATTCTAAGACAAACACGAGAGTGGAAATTGTATAAATACCCTTATATTTGACGGGTCTTCAAAAATAGCCTTTCCGACTATATTTATACCCCTCGGGATTCCAGAAAAAAATTGATTTTATTAATAATCTAACAAATACCCCCTGTACCTAAAAAGTTTCTTAAGGAAAATCCATCGTTTTAATTTCAGATCTGAATTTTTTTTCTCTCCTTCTCTTCCAGCGATCACCTCCACCGTCACCGTCTTTTTCCAATTCTTTTCCACCGGACTTAACGATGACGATGGTAGTGGTGGTGGAAGATATCAAATCTCTATTAGTCAATTTGTTTAGATAATTTTTTTATATAAATTCAAAAGTTTCTGTCACATTTGGTGATTATAGTGGTGGTGGCGGCGGTGGTCGAGGACGATGCGAAATCTCGTTCCTTTAATTACTTGATGATGGTGGAGGTAGTGGTGGAAGTGAAGGAAATATTAAATCACTATTCTATTAGTTGATGGTGGTGGTGGTGTTGGTGTTGGTGGTGGTGGTGGAGGAAAAATGAGGTGAAGATATACCAATATAACATACCGATGGGGTTGATGCTAATGGAGATGATGTTCATGATTATTGTTCTCTATCTTGACCAACTGAAGTGGATTTTCTTCCAATTTCGACCAACGACATCAGGAATGGAAGGTGCTTCTAGATTCAAGGTTGTGGTGGCGATAATGGGTATGAAAAAAAAATTAGAACGATGATTTGATGATGGAAATTGTGCTGGATTTTGTTAAAATGATAGAATTGGTAATGGAGATGTGGGAAAAATGGTTGCGTAAGATTAAATGATGAGATTGGTGATGGAGATAGTGGTGGGTGGTGGTGGCGGCGACGGTGAGATTGGAACGATAAAGATAAATTGATGAAGGAGATATTGTTGTTGGTATCGTTAGAATTAGCTCTTGTTGTTGATTTGGGAAGTACAACAACATTTTTCCATGTTTTGTGAATGGTGTCTAAAGGATCAAGGTAATTTTGAAATTTTAAATAAAGTTTCTGAGTTTCATTTAGAACTTTTTGGAGAGTCGTGATAAGGTTTTTGTATTTGAAGCAAGCAAATGAATTTTTGTTGAATGTCTGTACAACTTTGGTTGTTGACACTATATTTTGGGATCAACTTTGGTTGTTGACACCATATTATGGGATCAACTTTGATTGTTGATATCGTACATGATTTGAACATATTCTGAATTTTAATTTTCGTATCAACTTGGGTTGTTGAAACCAAATTTTGGGATCAACTTGGGTTGTTGAAACCAAATTTTGGGATCAACTTTGGTTGTTGATACCATACATAATCTGAATATTTTCTGAATTTTTAATTTCGGGGATCAACTTCAGTTGTTGATACCATTTTTTTACTTCTGATTTTGTTTTGGGGATCAACTTCGGTTGTTGATACCATATTATGATGCCAACTTTGGTTGTTGACCCCATTTTTTTTCTTCTTATTTTATGATTTTTATTTTTGGGATCAACTTCGGTTGTTGATACTATATTATGATGTCAACTTCGGTTGTTGACACCATATTATTTTTTTATTATAGTTTTTTTCTTCTGATTTTTGTTTTGGGGATCAATTTCGATTGTTGACTCCGACGGCGGAGGGGGTGGTGGCTGCGGCAGTGGTGGTGGTGGCGGCAGACTGGTAATGGACCGGCGACGGTGGTGGTGGAATATTAGTGATGGTGGCGGTTGGTAGGTGGTGGTTGTTGAGCGGTGGTGGTGGTGGAATGTTGGTGGTGGTGGTAGATATGTGGTGGTGCTAGTGGTGGTGGGATGGTGGTGGTAGCGGCGGTGAGGTTATAGAGATTTTTTTTTGTTGTATTTTAAAATAAAGAAAAATATTGTATGAGTGGGGGTATTAAGGTAATCTATTTCCAAATGGATAAAGTTTTTAAATTAGAGGGATATATTTATTGTTGTATAAGGGTATATTTGTTGGGAGTCAAAACTAGGGGTATATAATTAATATAGCCGAGACGAGATCATTGTTGACACACGCACCTCCAAATGGTGCTCACAAAATTGCTCGTCCGGTAGATTGTCATAGCAATATACGCTAATGACTAATGATTACCTTGTCGGGGTTAGGCCTGCACAGAACCAAACCGTAACCGCAAACCGAACCGATAACCGCACAAACCGAACCGTAACCGCAACGAACCGATAATCCAACGGTCGGTAACGGTTTTAATTTTAATAACCGTTAGATCTTCGGTTCGGCCAACGGTCCACCAATAACCGCAACTTAACCGAACCGATTAACCGATTAATGTAGGCCGTTAATTTATTTATATTCTGATCAATCCTAGCCGTCTAAATTCAAGTAACCCTAGAGTATATATAGTAGAAACCCTAAACTATTAAGCAGCGTTTTCATTTCTTCTCCGAGACTTGGTCTCTCTCCAGTCGCCTCTTTCACCACCAGTAGCATATAGTCGCCTCCTCCACCTCCATCAAGATTCAAGACTCAAGAGCACCACCACCTCTATGATCTAGTAAGTACTAAGTGTTTTCTCCTTGATTGATTTTTTTTAATCAATTTCTAGGTTTTTATTTTTATTTTTAGGGTTTCTTTTGATTCTCGAGATGGTTCGATTTCTGTTTATCAATCGATTTCTGTTGTCAATCGATTACTGTTTATCAATCGATTTAGGATTATAATTTTTTTTTTGTTTTTTTGTTTTTATGTTCTCATACCTTGAAGAGCAGGACCAGCAGCTGGAGTTCTTCATTAAAAGATAGGGAGTTATTCTAGAGAGTATTGTCAGCTCAAACAGGTAACTAGTGCTTCAATTTGATTTGTTCTGTTTGATTTGAGTTCAATCTTCAGTGTTTATGAGGTTTTGTTTATTATGAAATTGAGTAAAAGGGTTTGTTGATGTAAAATGTCTTGAAAAAGGTTTGTTGATGTAAAATGTCTTGAAAAAGGTTTGTTGATTAATGAAGTGATTTTTGATCTGTGACTATGAGAAAAAGGGTTTTAAACTTTTAACGGGTGTTGATTGATATGAGGTATTGTTGTTATATGAATTACTCTTTGAGAATTTATTTACTCTTTTCAATCTCTGTTAAATGCTTCATATCACATATAAAAGTTGGAACTATTTGTGTCATACTTATGCTGTAAAGTGAGATTTTGGTAACTGAGTTGTTAGAGTTACAAATTTTACCTGACCAGTTAGTACAGTGGCTAGGATTTGATGATGAAATCCATGATTGTAATGCTGATTGGTTCCCAAATTGTTGCTTGAGCTTAGGTAGAATCCTTTGTTCTTCCTTATCTTCTTGAGTAGTGATAGGCCTACTTGTATTAAGAACTAAATGTTGGAAATGATGTTTGTTGCAGAGATATGTGTGCTTGTATTAAGAAATAAATGTTGGAAATGATGTTTGTTGCAGAGAACTAAATGCTTGGATCAAGTTCAGTTTCGTTATCGAGCTGCAAGATGGCAGGTGCATCTCTAGCCTGTCAATCCCCTGCAGCTGAGTCTACTGAAGTGACACCTTCTATAACACCTCAAGTTGATGCTACACAAGAAACACAGCAGGCTACATAGGACCCTGCACCTGAAAGTGAACCAAAGAAGAAGGGAAAAGTGAGATTGAAAGTATAGAATGATTTTGTAAGGCTCAATGAAAAACAAGCACAATGTAAGCACTGCAAGAAGAAATTGCAAGCTGATAGTCGAGGAAATGGCACCTCCAGCATGAAGAAAAATTTAGGCACATGTCCTGAGAATCCCAACAAGAAGCTGAAGGGACAACAAAGTTTAGTGTTTCCACCACAAAGACCAGGACAGTTATCGCAACTGGTTGTTGTTAGTTATGACAAGGATATGTGTAGAAGGAGATTGGCTGAGTTTGTCATAATAAATGAACTTCCATTAAAATTGTAGAAGGAGAAGGGTTTAGAAGATATAGTGAACATTTGGAACCTAGATTCAAGGTGCCAAGCAGGATGACCATTTACAGAGATCTTTTAACAATCTACAAAGATGAGAAAGAAAAGTTGAAGAAATATTTCAAGGAAAGTAAACAAAGAGTCTCTCTCACAACTGATACATGGACCTCTCCAAACAACTTCAACTATATGTGTGTGACAATGCACTTTGTTGATATTCATTGGAAGCTTCAAAAGAGGATCATCCTGTTTTGCCAGATCAAGGGTCATACTGGAGTGGAAATTAGGAAAATGCTTGAGAAATGTTTGCTGGATTGGGGTCTAGAAGATCTTTTCGCTGTGACTTTGGAAAATGTCAGTGCAAATACTGTGGCGATTGAGTATCTTCAAACGAGTGTCATCAATTGGACAGGAGCAACAGTTAGAGCTCAATACATGCAGGTTAGATTGTTTTTTTTTTTTTTTATGCTTAAATCTCTTCTTCAGTATGAATAAGTTCTTTGTTTTTTTTGGTTATGCTTAAATCTCTTCTTCAGTAGTTTAATTATTTCATTTAGACATAACTTTTGAGATTGTAATGGACCTCCATGTTTTACATTGACTAAGTTTAAATGTGCTTAAACATGCTTAATGCTTAAATAGCTTTTGAGATTGTAATGTCAGACTTAACTTAAATATGCTTAAATGTTGTTTCTATGGACTAAGTTTGAGCATGCAAGCATTTATTTTTAGTGATTCATTTCTCCCTACCTCTCTCTCAGTCAATTCTTTTGCAGAGTTGTTTATTTACAAAGAATTTGTTGCTTATCTTTCATTTTGTTCCATCTTGTCATTACAATTTGTAACCTAGTATTGGCTCTTTCAGTTTCATAGCATCATCTGCATATTAGTCTGTAAATACTAGTTAGTTACATTTTTTGTTTTCCTACCATCCTTACATTTTCTGTTTCATAGCATCATTACACTTTGTAACCTAGTATTGGCTCTTTCAGTTTCTGTAAATACTAGCTAGTATTGCAGCATACCTTTTCTGTTTTCCTGCCATCCTTAGGGTTCTGCAGTTCTGATTTCATTTACTTTACATCTGTAGGATTGCTGTAACTATGAAACCAGTAGCATTGCTTGTATACTTTGTAAATATGTTTGCTTGTACACTCTGAAACCATAGCATAGTACCACTTGTAGCTTCTCATCAGTTTGTTGTAACTATGTTTCTTCCATTAAAATGAGTGCACTATGTAAACTGTGTTAAATGCCTTGTCCTATGTATATGCTTGTGTATCTTTACTGATTCTTTCATGCTTTGTCATTACTCAGTTTAGAACAAGTACATTTTTTATTACTCAGTTTAGAACACGTACATTTGTTATTACTCAGTTTAGAACAATTTACTGATATTTCCTTGTTTCATTCTTTTATCAGGTAAGGTGTGCTGCGCATGTTCTTGCGCTTGTTGTTAAAAATGCGGTGTTGTTGTATCACAAGTCAATTAGCAGGATCATATCAGTTATCAAGTATGTTACCGGTTCTCCCTCTAGGTTAGCCAAATTCAAAGAATGTGCTGCTCTTGAGAAGATTGATTGCAAGAAGATGGTTTTCTTAGATGTGAATACCAGGTGGAATGCTACATATCTAATGCTTGAAGCTTCCATTCCATATGAGAAGGTCTTTAAGAGGTTAGAAAGAGAAGATAAGAGCTTTCGAGATAAGTATATTTTCAAAGAATCTGAATGTGAAGATTTACCTAATAATGATGATGACACTGTTGTAATTGATAGTGAAGATCATTTTCTTAGTTCTAGTGAATCTGAATGTGAAGGAGATATAACTAAAAAGAGGAATACGAAGAAAAAGAACAAGCCCCGTCATCATGCTCCATATGCTGCAGACTGGTCATATGCTAGGAGTCTTGTGAAATGTTTAAAAATCTTCTTTGATGCTACTGTTAAGTTCTCTGCTTCAATACAGGTTACTACACATGAGTTTTTATGGCAGTTGGCTTTGATTCATGAACAGTTGGTTCGTCTTAGAGCTATAAGAAATCGAGATTATCATATTTCTAGGATGGCAGAAGTAATGTTTAAAAAGTACAACACATATTGGAGGGATTATGAAGATATGAACTCTGTCCTGTTTTTTGCTAAGTTGCTTGATCCTCGAGAGAAAGAGTCTGGTTTTAAGTTTGATCTTGAATGTTTGTATGAGCAAGATGATTTCAGGGTTGGAACTGTTTTGAAAGCTATGAAATAAGATATGGGAAAACTTTATGAAGAGTACAACACCATATATTCAAATTCCAATGCAGATGAAGGTGACATCATCTTTTGAACTTTAGTTATCTTCTTTTGTTCTACTGTTAGAGATTATAAATATTGTTATCATCATCATTTACTAATATTGATTGTGCCGATGTCTTAGGTACTGGGTCAACAACTGCTGCAGGTGTAGATGACATGGTAGTTTGTGTGCAAGAAGAGAACATTGAGGATATGCTTGAGTCGAGGAAGAAAAGGCGAAGAATGAATGTTCACTCTACTCATCCAAAGTCAGAACTTGAAAGGTATTTACTTGATGACTGTGAAACATCTACCAGGGATTTTGATATTATGGCTTGGTGGCAGTGATGTGATTTCAACTTTGTTGTAGTAAAAGGTTCGTTGAGACTTATGAAGATTCGAGTTTTTAAATTTAATACAAATATATACAAAAATATTAAACAAATGGCGAGAGGTACTGGGACTAAGGATTTAGCCAATCTTCATAACATAAAGTTCACTTATTTATTCTCAACAATTTTAGCTCAAGAAATATAAACATGGACTCTATTTTTGCCAAGGTAGATTCTTAAAACATTGATTGTAAATGTTAAGCATGGGACATCAAATCACCTAAGATAAGCATGACCCATCTAATCAAACGACAACCAATTAAATCAAATCATATTTCAATTAATTTTAGTGAAAAAGTCATAAAAAGAATAAAAATAAATTTACCCATGTATGAAGTTCGGCCTCCTCCGTCGCCCTAGTATTGGGGTTTAGCTCTTCATGGTGAAAACATGCTCAAAAGATAGAAACATGGCTCAAAAGGTGTTTTTATTGAAGGAGAATAATAATACAGCGAATCTGCAACGCTTTTCTGGCGTTATAGAAATCACCGTTACAATAAAGTGCTGTTTATAAACGATAAACTGGTTCTGCTGTTGAAGAACGATAGTTCTTTGCGACTGTTTACGTGTGTCTTATGTTCTTCAGTTCTGCAGCAGCAGAAACAGCAGCAGCAGCGGCCTGTAAATCTCTGATTCTCGCCTCCTCAAGCCTTCTCAGCCCCCCAAACTCTCGACACCCATTCTGTGATCCCAACAACCTATATATACCCATTAGAACCGAGAATAAACCCTCATAACTCCAAAAAATTCTCGGCAATCAC
>JAJJMB010011222.1:12968267-13047458 GCA_023531105.1 Papaver atlanticum | reverse complement strand
AAAAAATTCTCGGCAATCACTCAAGAATATTCTCCATGCAGGTTACGGGAAAATGATTTATTTTCTTTCCTTCCACGACTTGAAAATCTCTGCAAAATCTTATTTACGCGTCTTCCAAGTATAGTACAACTTCTCGGACAGTATATCCTACCAAGTTTACTATGTAACTTCCAAAAATATGCAAATCATTCCGAGATATCCCTTTCCTGTTTTGCCGAGGTGGAAGATTTCTTTCCCTTTCTGTGATTCTAAGAGATATACCTTTCCTGTCTTGTCGCAACAGGGTGAATCCAACTCACTCCCGTGAACAACTTCAACTATAATCTCATCCAAAATTCTACCAAAAACCCGAGAAAAGTTCATCCCCTGTTTTGTCGAGAATTAGTTATCCAGTCCAATTCGATCCAATCCAACGACCATACCTTCCCTGTTTAACCGAAACAGGATAATCCCAAACCAAACCAAACAGAAAATCCGATCAAATCTCCACCTTTCACCGGATCAGAATTTTCGTGATATTTCCTTCTCTGTTCTACTCCACACGATTATGCAGCCAATTTTGATCAATCAGAGCTCCGATACAGCCCTATTATGCTCTAACAGATCTATCCTATCAATTTCAGCCATTTAATCTCATTTAATCATGCCCAAAAATCCAACCCTAATTCTTCACCGTGAAGAACATGTTTTCCCCGCAAAAAATAAATTCAAATTTGGGGAAGAAGATGGTCGCCCCTTATCCATTCTTGGAGTCCCTTTAGCACATGCCCTGGGGTGGAGATAGTAATTTCTGGGGTGGAAATAGTAATTTTCCTGGGGTTCCTCCGCGCATTTCTGGGGTGACTTTAGTACTTTATCCTGGGGTGTAAAACACCACTTTTCGAGCCAATTTTGCCGCAAGAGCTTATTCCCTAGAAAAGACTTAAAACAACTTTATTAGAAATAAAATGAGTCATAGATAATGTAGTTATGGGTGAAAATGCGTCACACTTACGTGCTTATCAGGCAGGCTAATAGTACCAAGTGTAAGGTACTATCACTTATGGCGAAGGATATTTTAGCAATATCAGTGTCCTCAGTTGCTTCAGAGTCTACATTCAGTACCGGAAAGCGCATTCTTACTCTATGGAGAAGCTCGCTATCTTCCAGGACAGTTGAAGCACTTATCTGTACGCAAAGCTGGTTGCAGAAACCTATCTCTCTTGATTTCATATGTGACTATGTACCAGATGACAATGCCAGCATTGAAGATGGTAATGGAATCTCTTCTCTTCTTTTTTGACTTAAAATTTGAATGAATGTAGTAACTAACTGTGGATTATACACTAAGCATGATGAATGTCATAATCTGGTATTGCTTATAATTGATATTTGTCCTAGTTGAAACTGTAGCCTTTGCCATAATTATCAAACTGAAACTGCAACTTTCATTTTTTATATTTTATTTACTGAATGTGGTTTTAAAATATATTCATCTGAAAGAAAGATAACATAAATTGGGAATTTGCTATTGCAATGCCATGTTAAAATTCCACTAGTAATTCTCTAATCTTATTTGTTGCTTTTCTTCTTGGCATTCTTGTTGCAGACATTTTGGGCAAGGATGAAGATTAAGGGGATAATTGGCTTGAGAAATGGATGGACTGTAGTCTTTTACTGGTCTGCTACTTGAGAAATGAAGATTAAGGGGATGACTGCAGTCTTTTACTGGCAACTCTTCATGCTACTTGCTTTTTAACTTTGGTTATCTACTTGTTAAGACATCAGCTCTGTTTAACTTTGGCTATCTTTAGACTTTGGTTAATCTTTAGACTTAAGACTTTGGTTACCTTGTTTTTGAACTTCAACTCAGTTTTTAATCTTTAGACTTTGGTTATCTTGGTAAGACTTAAGTATGGAATGTATCAGTTTTTTAAGAATTTCAGAATGTATATGTACAGGTGCAGGTATAGGTACAAAACCGAACCGAACCTCAAAATAACCGAATAGTGTCGGTGCAGTTAAAAACCGAACCGAATACTAAACAGTTCGGCTACGGTTTCAATTTTAATAACCGCACTATACACGGTTAGGTCAACGGTTTTACCAATAACCGTATCGAACCGAACCGTGTGCAGGCCTAGTCGGGGTAATAACTGAGTACATGGACGGAGTCGACGGACACTTGATGTGCCCCTAGTTGAGATGACATTAAAATGAATCTAATCTAAAAGTATATCCACATTCCACGTAAATATTCCACAGTACCAAATTACCAACCATAAAGTGTCACACCATCTTTTGATACTAGCCGTTCATTACAAAAACTCGACGGCTGTATGATAATTGGTAATGTCTACCTACATAGAGAGCATACCAGTCAGCATCAGCGTGGGTCTCAGTCAAGGTATGGAGTATGGACACTTCTTTTTCCTTAACTTGTACCTTACATTAATTATAGCATTTAATCAAGGTTTTTTCTTATTAGCACAAATCACTAATCCTAAGCATAAACTCAATTTATCCACGCAATATGCTATTATGATGCTTATACGTTTGATTTGTGTTGTTGAACGACCTAGTTTTGTTCTTTTGCTAATATGGTCAAGTCATACCATTTGTTTGAACCCACAAAGTCTTATTATAAGTTATAACCATCCAAAGTATAAATCACTATGCAGAATCAGATCTGAGCAAGTACGAGTAGTTACACATTTCGCTAATTGATTTTTCAAAATTTTAAATAGATTTTTCCAAAATTTTTGTATATATTTTTGTAAAAAAATCTCATGTATTTATCATTTTAAATCATCGTTTTGCCTAGTAGAATATTCTTTTGGATCGATTATGTGAACTTAATTTCAATTAGGAATTCGCCACCTTTAGGATTGGATCATCTTTGTACTTCCTTCGTAGGTGAATAACATAGTTTTTGAGATATCCTTGCAAAAGAAGTATTGAATGGCAGTTAGTACAGTGTAGGGGGTGTAAGATAGGTGTGATTATAGAATATCTATGATAGAAATGAATCTTCCTACTTTTTCTAAGACCCCTAAAGAAAATTGAGTTAGTGCCCATAATGATACTCAATACTTTTACTTTTAAGTTTTGTCCAAAACTTCATTAGGTGCATTTATTTTTTAAATTCCATTCATAATTATATTAGTCAAACTACAAAACCCATAGCTTAACAAAGAAAATCAAGAAAAAGCCAACAATCAGAATGGCAACAAATCTACAAGAATTACAAGTAGCCATTAATGGAGAAAAAGACGATGAAGAAGAACAAAAATTTCTTGAACAACCAATGAGCCCATCTTCACAATGTTTCAACACATCAATACTCTGTTACAGTATTCTTGCTTTTCTTGAATTCGAATCAGAAATCATTGACTCAAAAATCTCACAACATTTACAAAAACTATTACCAATTCTCAATCCAAGATTCACCTCGATCGTCTTACAAAACGACGACGGCACCCAGCGATGGCGGAAACTAAACGTAGATATGGTTCATCTAGATGAAGATCATATCAAAGTGGCGGAGTTTCCCAAAGGTTTGACGCCAAAAGATTACGATAAACACTTAGAAGATTACGCGTTCGCGATACACAAAGAAGGGTTCCCGGAAGGAAAACCGTTATGGCAAGTGCACCTGATCAAGTATCCGACGAGCAACGCCGTGTCGACGTTGATATTCAAGTTGCATCATGTTCTTGGAGATGGATATTCGCTTATGGGGATTTTGTTGTCTTGTCTACAAAGAGTTGATGATCCTTCACTTCCGATTACTTTTCCGACTTCGACTAAATTGTTGAAGAAAAATAAGAGAAATTGTTCTCAGGGATTTAAATTTGTGTCGGTGTGTTGGAATACTGTTTTGGATTTTGGAGATAGTGTTATACAATCGATGTTGGGAGAAGATGATAAGACGGTGATTCGATCGGGGAAGCCGGGATTGGAGTCGGAACCGATTAGTATCTCGTCGATTTCTTTGTCTCTTCAAGACATTTCAGTTGTCAAGTCTAAGGTTAATGGGGTAAGTAAAACTACTTTTCCTTCTTCTTGTCTAATTTGTTGTCATTACCTTGATGATTTTTGTCGAATTCCAATCATATTTGTTTGTTCGTTTTGAGATAAATAACTTCCCAATGTTTTACCTGGCCGGCACAAAATATTTTACGAACCGGTTTCTTTTATTCTCTTAGAGTCGATATTCGGTAAAAATGATTTTTTTTACTGTTCAAGTATAATACTATTTCTGTCCTAAGAAATAGTATTATAATTTTTTTTTCGATACTTTCACTTTTCTGAGAGTGAGGGAGTATAATTTTGATATTGTCAGTAAGGAAGTAGCTATTATCTCAAATCTTAATAATTTAGGTTCTGCAAAATTAGTATCTATGATATTGTTTTTTTTAGTTCTCTTTGTTATGCTACCTTTTAAATTGGTGTTTTTATTTTTTATTTTTTCTCCACCGGTAAAATTTTTGGTGTTACAAGTTTCAAAGTCATATCACTAATACCACCCATTAACTTTACCACTGTACTCCAATGCACCAGCATTAAATCGGGGTTTTGTTTGCTAAAATGGTTATTTCCAGTCTTGCCAACTAGCTTTTAATATTTTCATCTAGACACCCTTGGATTAATTATTTTTTAAACTCCTTTTACTTTGAATCCTTGCTTTACCACTGCTTACCAGCATGTCCTTCTATAATGCAGCATTGCAGCAACCTCTCTTTTATGTATGAACACCAATAATGCCTGTCTAACATGACCCGACATATTAAGAGTACCCACACTAGAAAACAATCCACGCACGACATCAACACGACCCTACATTTTCTCGATCCGATCTGAATCAAAAAGCTTATTATATTATCCCAATTTGATGTTAATTAAGTAATCTAGTGTAACTAATTTTACAATGATCAATGATTGATTTTTGGGTGGACAGACTGTGAATGATATCGTGGTCGGAATAATATTCTACGGCATACGACTTTACATGCGAAAGATGGGTCAAGAATCGAAGGATGCGAAACGTGTACGAGCATTTGTGGTAGTGAATACGCGGATGTTGGCTGGTTACCAAAGTGTAGAGGAAATGGCAAAGGCAAACACATATGGGCATCGGATAAGTTGTTTCCCGTTGCGAGTACCGACAAGCGGAAACGTCGAGAAAATGAATCCTATGGATTTTGTTTTGAAAGCGAAGAAGACGATGAGAAGGAAGAAGCATTCTTTGGCAGTGTTTCTCACTGGTGGTCTCCTTCATTGGATGGGAAAAATTAAAGGAGCTGAGGTAGGTATTTCAAGTTTGGTAGTTCAGTTTTCCTTGGGCTTTTGTGATGTCTTAAAGCCCTTAACCAACATCATATGTAATTGGCCCATTAGAGATTAGAGTGAACAATTTTATTTTGTCGGTAATGCGTAACTGACAATTGACATTCGAAAGTGAAGGACTTCATTATCTTTTTTCTTCCTTTTCATGTGTATGTAGGGAATTTCTAGTTTCATTTATAAGAACTCGAAAAAGACGAGCTTAGGGATTTCGAATTTGGTCGGTCCAAGAGAGAAGACAGCAATGGCAGGGCATCCAGTTAAAGGATTCTACTTTGCTGTCATGGGTACACCTCGGGTATGTACTTCACAACTTGCTTCAAAAAGCTTGAAAAAATCTTCTGTTTTTCAGCATGTCACATTTGTTTATGAATGAAGCCTCATTATTGTAATAGCAAGCATGCATCTAACATTACTGCTGCATAAATTTTGGTACAACTGCAGAGTTTGGGTATCTACATTATGAGCTACATGGATAAGTTAAGACTGGTGGTCACTGCAGAAAAAGAGTTTATCGATTCCGAACTGCTTGTTTCTTGCATGAAAGAAGCATTTCAAAACATATATGAAGCATCTTCATGGGATGATAAAGATAGGGAAGTATTTCTTCAAAAACCTTGAGTAGAATTTTAAGTTTTCGGAACAACACAAACTAAAAAAGAAAGAAAGATCCCTAGCTAGTAGTATCAATTGTTCATAAACTATTTAGATTTTTGATTGTGCATTCAATTTCATTGTGTAATTCCCATTAAAGTATGCTGTATATGTGGTGTTCTTGAACTTGGTCATTCAAAATTTGATTATTTAGACTATGAAGTAAGCAGATTAGTTTAGACTGATGAAATGAAGACGTATTCATATGTGGATATTTTTATGTATGAGCAATTGAGCAAAATGGCAAGACGTATTCTAGCTAGCCCCCATGGTGTTTCCCCTCTAATTCATTTCTTGGAGAGTTAATCGTATGACTATGATCGAAGGCATTCAATTCCTAGATCAATACTTCAGCTTGGTTACCTGTTTCTTTTATTGAACAAGACGCCAAATCTTCCAATGTTCGAGACTTACCCCACATACACGTACCCAAATATGAGCCAGCGAGTCAGAGACTCAGAGACTGACGTAGTGATGATGGATTCAAATACGGCGTCCATTTATGCAAGTGGATGGTTCCTGGCTACAAAAAGCAAGCACCTAGAGCTCTGACTTCCCTGAGATCAAGAGATATGTTTAGCCTAGAGATGACGTAGCTTGTTCTTAATTCACCGGCTTTTAACGGCGTCAAACCCTTGCGGGAAAAGAAACGACCAGTAAGGTGCTTTTAGAACTTTCGACGCCTCTCAAATACTCATTTTCTGAAATCGCTGTTGAGATGTGATTTCCTTTGATACAAGTTTTAGGAAATGGAGAAGAAATTACAAGTCCAAGGTTGAGTTTTATTACTGAAGCAGCATTGTCTTTAGATTC
This sequence comes from Papaver atlanticum, assembly GCA_023531105.1. Taxonomy (NCBI): domain Eukaryota; kingdom Viridiplantae; phylum Streptophyta; class Magnoliopsida; order Ranunculales; family Papaveraceae; genus Papaver; species Papaver atlanticum. The sequence goes on along the minus strand of JAJJMB010011222.1, from coordinate 13,040,666 downwards.
TAAATTCGAAATCATTTCAGAAGCTTTATGGATTTTGGAAACATTGAAGCGTCTTTAGAAGTATAGCAGGTAAGAAATCCACATGGACAGCAAGAACCCATAACTAGATTTTAAGGAGCTACAGATCTTTATTTTTATTTGATCCAAGGATTAATGGAAGACTTTCGGGTGCATCTGGATCGTGTGAAGCAACCAATTTCTCCCTTAGTAGTTAGATATTAAGTCACATTAATCTCACGCCACTATGCAACATGGTGCTGCATATGAGCAATCACAATAAATTTATTTATCATGTATTTTCGAGTGTGTATATATAGGTAATAGCTTGCGTTTTGTCCTTTAAGTGTATTCTCTCGTTTTGCATACATATTTTTGTTTAGTATCTCATACAAACGTTCATATACATAAGAATGATTAAAAAAAATTTAGAGCAATGAAAGAAATAAGTTTGACCATAATTTTAAACTAAAACACAAAATTGGTTAAATAGACCAAAATTCATAATTTTTGGGTGAAACAGACAGGTAAGTTTTGATATTGTTTATATTGACATGAATCAAAAAAATACTGTTCAATTGTCCATTGTGGATATTCCACCCAGAAAAATGTAAATAAGCTATATATTTTAACCTAAAATACCCTTAAAAATTACTACTCATCTACTAATACAACCATACTGATTACATTTGTCCCCGTTGTCTCTCTAATTAATCAAATCTTCTTCATGTAAAATTCTAGCTCCTACATATTATCAAATAATTAAACAATAATTAACAAACATAAATAAAATATTAGTATATAATGTTTTGCAATTCAACACCAAAATGCTTTGACGGACATCACTGACCTTCATCAGCAATCAGTAACAGGAATTCGTGTGCAACTATAGCCAACCCTTATTCGGCTACAATAACAGTATCGTAGAAATAATAACGATAAGGTAACCGTCTTTTACAGCCTTAGTAATGTCTTCTCCTCTTCTATCTACTCTTATCTATGTCATCTGTTGTAAATCTTATTGCTTTCACGCCTTTATGCCCATTAAAACACCAAAAAAAGGCTGCAATTGATGGTGGTACTGGACTGGTTGTGTTTTTAATGCCGGTGTAAGTGGTGGACTTGGTGTAAGTTTTTTGCGCCTATTTTAATCTGACAATCACCAGTCCAACACCCCCGCTGCAACCAACCCCAACAAATCACCAGTCCAACATCCCCATCACCACCACTGCGTTTCCCCAAGTATTTCTTTTATACTTCCTCTAGATGCGTCACAGTATCAACATTTAAACCAAGATTTTTTCTTATCTCTTGATTGCCAACCACCAAGAGTTGAAACTGGGCATAAGTATTTAAATAGCCAACCACCAAGAGTTGAAACTAGTCTATCTAGCAACCCTTTTTGGAACCTCCAGGCACCGTGTTGTATCATTCCAAGCTGATGGAGTGATAGGTTTAGCTGCAGCAAAAATTAACATCCATTTTTGATTGCTTAAATTGCTGTTTATGTAGGCCTATTAGTGCAACGTTTTGACATATATAGTTTGCATTACATACCGATAACTAATTATTAACCAAGCACTGGTCAAAATGAATGAACAATTTTTATAGACGACAATGTAAAAGTGCAACTGGAATGGAAGAACCAACCTGGTGAAATTGGATTGTGTTGCTTCCAACGTTCATGACATTAAAAAAAATCTAAAGAGTACCAACAATCTTATGAACATAATGAACCAAACAACTTATACGTTTTAGTCAGTAGTTTTAGGGAATAAGAAGCACTTTGGGGATTAAAAAAACCATCAATATGAAAGATAAACCATTTTAAGTGGGATTAAATTAGTTTGAATCCAGTCTGAAATGGGATGAAACCAGTTTCATCCTGGTTTAAAATAGGTAAAACCAAATTCTACCAAAACTAAAACACGATGAAACCAGTTTCATCCAGTCTAAAATGGGATGAAACCAGTTTCATCCTTGTTAAAAATGTGTGAGACAAATTCAACCCACTCTAAAACACGATGAAACCAGTTTCATCCGAGTTTAAAATGGATGAAACCAAATTAAACCTAATTCCAAACACGATGAAATTAGTTTCATCTCAGTCTCAAATAGGTGAAACCAAATTCAACCCAACCTAAGACACGATGCAACCAGTTTCATCCTAGTTTAAAATGGGTGAAACAAAACTCGATCGAGTCTAAAACGCGATGAAACCAATTTCTTCCTAGTATAAAATGGGTGAAACCAAATCAAACCCAATTCAAACACGACGAAATCAGTTTCATCATGTCTAGATTGAACAATTTCTTTTATACAAGAATCCATATTACCAAAAGAAAAATAAATCAATATGAAAATTTAAAACATGATGAAAACCCAGATTATTCCAATCAAAATAAACATGTAAACATTTTCAGTAAAAACAAGTGCAAATGCTTCAATCATAAAATTTTAATTTCATACTTAGAAACAAATCTACCTATGTGTACAGGTGCATCAAATTTTTAACAAAGATAAACCAATTTGAGTTCGAACATAATCTAAAAAACAATTAAGGTTATGAAACTTACGAATTGGGAATATTCTTCATCACTTATCTTCTGAAATTGATTTAACACAAATCCCGAAAAATTTTAATTTGAAAAATTTAGGGCATCTGAAAATAACAATCTTGATGGTGGCGTTGTCAGTGTCTATGATGGTGTTGTTGGAGAAAGATGATGAATTCGATGGTGTTGATGGTGGAAGAGATTAAGATGACGGAGGAAGATGATGTTATCAATAATTGTGTTTATGTTAACGGTGGTGGAGAAGAGATCGCAGAGGAAGATGATACCGATGGTGGAGTTGGAGTTCTGTGGTGGTGGAGACGATGAAGGAAGAACCAGTAATGGTAGTTGAAGAGAGATGGTAAAGGAGATCTACTTTCGATATTCTCTATACAGTTTCCTAATAAGAAAATATTTTGCAAGGGCATTTCTATCTGTTTCAAATAAAATTATGTCACGTCCATTTGACCCAGGGAAAAGATTTACCCCCGTCCATCTGAACCGGGAAAAATATCTTTTTGGCCAAATCGTCCATTTTCTGAAACTAAAACACTTGGGAGAAAACTATAAAGAATTGAAATACAAGTACCTCTCTTCAATCCAAAAAAATCTAATTCTGGGGTCCTTGGTAATCTCTGCTTAGAGCCGCTGTGTGAGAAGCATACTCAAGAAGCATATGAGATATTTCTTTATACAACATCACTTATACATGCATGCTTTCTTGGCCAACATCAGCAAACCGATGCCATTAATCTCAATTGCTGCAATGAAAACTCAACATGTATATGGTATAAAACGATTTTGTACCATAATTTATCTTCTTTTAAGATTTTTTTATTTTATTTTTGATAAACTACAGTTTTTTCTTTCTCCATGTAACCATATACATCTAAATATGTTTAGAATCCCAATCCCACGTGGATTAGGAAGCAGAGACTCGTCTGCTCAAAAGGAAACAGCACGTACATGCTCTCAGCTACAACCTAAATCATTTCCTTCTTTTCTGTTTCTCCAATTACCCGGAAGAATATGCCGATGATCAATATTGGACAAATCGCGCAGATGCTAGAGAAAGACAGGAATATGGATTAGTTCAATCTCTTATGACGCACCTACCCCTGAGGAATTTGACGCTGCAAATAGTTTTTCTGTAAAATGGCAATACGTATTTATAGACATGTTCTAGCTAGCTGCTAGCCCAAGCGTGTTTCCCCTCTAATCCCATTCTTGGAGAGTTAATCGTCGAAGGCATTCAATTCCTACCTGATCAAGACTTCAGCTTGATCACCTGTTCTTTCATTGAACAAGACGCCAAATCTGCCAATATGCGAGACTTGCGTACCCAAATCTGAGCCAGAGGCTGACACTGATGATGGATTAAAATCCGGCGTCCATTTCTGCAAGTGGATGAATCCTGTGCAAGCACCTAGAGCTCTGAGTTCGCTGAGATCTTCAAGAGATATCTTTAGCGTAGAGATTACGTAGCTTGTTCTGTCAAACCCTTACGCGGAGAAAGAGACGATGCAGATGGCGTCACCCTTTGTCCGTGTAAGTTACAATACCCAATCCCACGTGGACTCAAAAGGCAAATATATAAATAGCACATACATGATCTTAGCTGCAGCCTTAACCATGGATCCTTTGATTGGTTTCTCTTTATCCAATTACATGGATGATCCATATTGGAGAGATAATTTAGATGCTAGAGCTAGACAGATGATTATGGATAAATTAATTCAATCTCGTATGAGGCACCTACCCCCTGAGGAATTTGACGCGACAAATAGTTTTGCTGTAAGGTTCGAAAGAGATGTGTACAACTCTGCGACAAGTAGGGCAGATTATTTATACAAAATAAGCAGGAAGATGCTGACTGCAAGGCTTCGATTAGAGGATCATGAACAATATTTGCAAGCTCTTCTACACTGCCTGCGTCTGTTCCTACATCTAACTTTACACCAGCAATTACTACTCCTGCGCACCAAACTCTCGTGCCTAGAGGACGTATCCGCTTTCAACAAGAATCAGTTAAAAGGAAGTTACGGGTAATGGAGTTTGGCGACTTTTGTAGGAAATCGAAGAAGAAGAAGGTTGAGGAAGCAGATTCGATATGTTCTATATGCTTGGACCGTTTGAAGACAAGTGACAAGATCAGAGAGTTGTCTAGATGCTCTCGTGTGTTTCACAAAGGGTGTCTGGATATGTGGATTGATCGGCACCGATTCTCATGCCCCTACTGTAGAGCACGTCTCTAAACTTCACTCCGGACACAATTAATAAAGATTTTAGTCTGTGTATCTTTTTTAAGGTTTTCTTCTTTTCTAAGAGAAACCGACAATATGTAACTTTCTAATATCGGACCGCTTGAAAGCTGATGTTGGTTGATAGAGGTAGCCATCCCTCCCATCTACAAATGCACATGGGTTGTTGTTTATCATATTCTTTTTTTTTTTTTTACTCCATGCTCTGTCTAAACGAATTTCTTTTACTTCCTTTATTTTTGTGGACTTGGAGTTGACATTTATGTGCAGCCAATCACTGGATATGCCGTAGCCGGAGTAACAAAACAAGTAGAATGTACATATAGATTGTCCTTCATCAATCAACAAGTTCCTATTGAACCATATTATACGGGTCAAGGTGTCAACACTGGTAGTTATTTGAATTTTCTGGATTTGCATGTTCATGAGGTACATTATGATGACTTTTGTTTGCATTAAAAAAAAAAGATGACCTTTAATTTTGTATAAGATCGAAGTTGAATCTCTCACAGAGTGTTAATTCAACCGAATTAGACTTGACCTGGCATAGAAATCCAACTCAACCGGAGTTTTTGTTTGTTGATATAAGTTTTTGGAAGTTGCGGAATCAATCGATGAACTGCCTTAATTAGCCACCTCAACCCATGCGTGATTTAGCGATAGCAAGCAACTATTTTCAGCTGCATGGCTGCATATTTCTTACCTCTACTACCCTGCCATTGCTCTCTAACCCCACCGTGCATCGATTCTGAAGAAGATCACGAGCCATCTTTCCATCTAACTCGCTGTTAGGATTGATTAGTCATTTCCAAAACTCATCACAATTTAAGAAAAAAGAAAATTTAGAAAGCAAAAACTTAAAAATAGATTGAAAGAATTAGTACAGGGAACCAAGTCAACCCAAGTTACCCAACTACTGACTTTATGGATATGTCCATTGAATTTCCAAATCAGCCGAATGCCAGGTGCGATAATCATACACAATATCCAGCTTGTATTACGGCTTTGTACGGCTTTCTTATGTCCCTATATATAACCAACTCTAACCTCCCCTGTCTTTGGCAACCCAAATCCATCTTGTTTCTCTTTCAATATTCATGAAAAATGCTCATCTTCTTTTGGTTAATTCATGTTAAAGCACAGAGATGATTAGCTATTTAGCTTCCTTCCTTGAGATCAGTGATGATTTTTATTAGTTAATTGTTGGGTCAAATAAGTGGGCATATATATATAGCGAGTTCCTTAAGCGGACGGAGTTTTGATTAGCTTCCTTTCTGAGGATATTGGCGAAATTCACTAATCAAGATGTTGCAGGACGTTATTCATCCACCCGAACAACAACTTGATCCTCTGGTAATCTTGCAATCTTTATCTGCTTTCAAATTCTTTTATGTCGTGGTGGGTGTTTTCTCCATGAACGAAACTTTTGTTCATTCATGTTGTTTCCTAAAAAAAACAAAAAAAAAACAGGAAAAAACAAAAGTGAGTGTTTTTGTTTTTCATTTTTGTTTGCAATTCTTTCGTTTCGGTTGTTTCATAAATTAGTTATGTTTATAATTGGCAGTGGCACCAATATCTTTTGGTATTCTTATGATTTTATAGGCCTGTGTTTTTCGCTAATCTTTTGCATTCATTTGAAAGTTTTAATTTAGCTGGATAAAAAATCTTAGCAGTTATATCATGTAAAACAAAAATTCAGTTGATAAACAAACTGGTTTGAAGCGAGCCACAAAGAAGCGATTCGGGAGTGTACTATCGCTTGCCAGAACTGTAACAACGCGTTTATCGAATAATTATTATGGTCATGCATTGTTTTGATTCTTCCTCAACTCATTAAACTAAAACCATGTTCAATTATTACAAACTTTAAATACAAACCCTCATTTATAGAACTTATAACTTTGCAAACTTTTTATTTACACTTCCCTGTTTTGTACACACTTTATAAAGTGTGAAAACAACAAAGGTTATTATGCTTTCTTCTTCTTCTTTTTCTTCTTTCACCTATGTATTTGTTTCTGCCAAACTTTTATCTAAATTTTTCCTTCCTTTATTATCTTTTTTCCATTTACAAGAACAACATACATAAATTTGCTTTTCTTTCTGATATTTATTTTACTTAGGTATAGGGTAATATAAATTCTAACATGTCACATGCATATTATTCCTATCTTCTTGAAAGCACGTATTTGTCAAATATATCTACGAAATGACAATCTTACTTTAGAGAATCGATACCTCTTGTTTTGGTTTTAAACATATATGGGCTGATGCGTTCTAATTACATTACGCATACATGCGTAGGTTAAGATGTCCTTGTACATACTTTCTGTATTGAGTATGTTTTTAGCTGTTTAATAATCCTAAAATTTCCTAAACTTTTCACCTTGACAAGTACGTATTCTCTTATGTATAACTATATATCTCTACTAAATTTGTGTATAAAAATATCATCTTCTTGTATGCTTAACGTGGTAATTTATATTTCTCTTGACTAAATAATCCAGTAGGGCTGTTAGTTGTAAATCTAACTGTTAAAATTTTATTTGTTTACAGGAAAATATTTCCAGCCCCATAAGTGCTCAAATGTTTGAATTTTCTGACCATGACTTGTTTCCGGAAAACTTACCAAACTCTGACGTATCGTCATCAAATAACTGCTGCTATGAGGAAAACTCTTCATACGCTGCAAATCTTTCATATGCCTCGTATGCTTTAGATGGAACAGGAATGTACAGCAATAACAACTTTAGCATTAGTAACAACTGTAACCCCAATGATATACTTAACACCATGATAACCAACAATAACTTACCCATGATTTTCGATTCCCAAGATGAGAATGAAAATAATATCACCTCTCAATATCCAATCCCTCCCATGATCACAACCCAAGAAGAAGAATTCGATTTTTCCTCGCTACAAGTACCACCTCTTCCATTAACAGATGACACTAATGGGTTTTCGCCATATTCTGCCAATCCCATTTGCTCGTTAGCAGGATCAGGACCACCATTACCATCTATATTTGAAGATGATTGTTTATCCTCTTTACCAACTTCTTATGCTAGTTTAGATCCATGTTCACCGTCTTGTTCTTGCATTGATCCTTCTGTTGGATCATTTTTGCCCGGGAATTTCACTAGCACTACCCCATTGTCAGCTGATTGTGGATCGGGAATATTCTCGGGCGGGATGCTTATGGGATCCGAATTGCAGCAAGAACTGGATCTCCAAGGAGATAACAGTAATGGTGTTTACGTTACTGATACCATGCAACGAGTTTTCAACCCAACTGATATTCAGGTACTATCACGGTTCAAACTCGAAACTTGTCGAATTTTTGTTTTTAAGTAATTAATTATCTGTGTTTAGAACTATAATCTATAAAGTTGATCTATTATAACTATAGAAAGGAGCATGTGAATCAGGTATCTTTTGACAAAAAATGTCTCCACAACTAGGGGTTTCGGTGGCTACTATAGAAATGTTTTAGGGCATAAAATATGGAAAATGCACCATTGTCCAAGTAACTGAGTAATAATGGGAATTTAACTTTTCAAAGGAAGATAAGTTTTACACGACAATTCTTTTACATTTACTTTTTTACTAATTTGAGCTTTTACTTCTCTACAAATTAGACAACACGTCTGTATCATGCCTAGAGCATATCCTTTTTGTTTTCGGTATGTTGCTGTACTCATTTCTTCAATTGTGATGAATTCTTATTCTACTGAGAGAATATAAAATATTTTCATAAACAAAATCTGCTCATAGTGAGCAATCAGGTGATCAGCTATGGTACTTCATGGATTATGAACATTGAAATTGTTCTGTGTTCCTATGTCTCCATGACTATAGATGCATATTATCTTTAAGATTAAAAGAACAATATTCCTGTATTGACTTAAAAGGACATACAATAGAAAAATAAAGTTTAAGGTATCAAATGCTTCCTAGGAGAATTATGTTTCAAAATCTGTAGGTTATACAAGTAGCTAAAATAAGTGGTGATCATCATGCATGTGTAACTGTCTCAATATAGAGCCTTCGTTACATTAAGTTTGTGTCATGATCAGTCATATTTTATACGTGATTCCATTATTCGACATTTTTTGTTTCTTTGTTTTTGGTTTTGTAGGCACTTAATCATGATAATCAACTGCTAGTAAATGAGTGTAGTAATAATAACACTACCCAGTTAACATCAGAGTTAGCAAGCTTGGACGAATCTTCGTACAAAGTTGGAAGACTGTCAGTTGAAGAACGAAAAGAAAAGATTCATAGATATATGAAGAAAAGAAATGAAAGGAACTTCAGTAAAAAAATCAAGGTAGTTATACCTCTACAATGTTTTGGTTGTATAAATAAAATGAATGTATTATACGTTCTACTAATGCATTCGTTTGTATAGTATGCTTGTCGAAAGACTTTGGCGGATAGTCGACCTCGTGTTAGAGGAAGGTTTGCAAAGAATGACGATTTCGGAGACAGTGTTAGAAATAGTTGCAGCAATCTTGAAGATGATGAAGTAAGATATAGTTTATTCATTCTTTAATTATCAAGCTAATTAAATAAATACTCTTGTTTTATATTTTAGTTTTCATTTTTGTATGATACAGGTAGTAGGAAAAGAGGAAGATGAAATGGTCGATTCTTCAGATGATATATTTGCTCATATCAGTGGAGTCAATTCTTTTAAATGCAACTATGATCTCCTTCAATCTTGGATCTGATCAGATCAACATCATACATCGTTATCTATATGAGCTAAGGGCATCCGCATATTTTGTACAATTCTGCATGTGCATGGGATCCCCCATTTTCTATCACAAAAATAATAGATACTTTAAGAAATAATGGGGGTGACTAAATGTACTTTGATTTTGGATATATATCATATACATACTGGTATAATATTAGTGAATTAGTTGATCATATAGACTAGAGATGATTTTTAAAACGAAGTGTAAAAAAAAAAACTGGGAAAGTATGTTGGGTTTAATTAGTATTTTAATTTATTTACTTTTTTGACGAAAATAATGTACTTGCTATTTCGATAGTCCTTGTATGTGTATGTATATGGATAGGACTATGAAAGCACACGACTAATCGTGTATATCCTTATAAGTTAGCCTTGTGTGTATGTATTGCTACGAAAGCACGAGACTACTTGTGTAATTCCTTGTTAATTAGTTAGCATATTTTAGGATATGAAATACATTCAGGATCAACCATAAATGAATGGTGATTGAATGTTGTAATATTAGCTCTATATATATATATACACATTCACACTGTAATAACATCTGTATCTCCGATATTAGAAAAACCTTCACTTCCTCCGGGCCTCAAACGTATTTAATCAGATTCAAAACTGGGTACTAGTAGCTATGGAAATACAAGTTTGTCTTTGTTGTTGTTGGTGCTATTGTTTTCGGTTCTGGTTTCCAAATGTTCATCTGACAAGACCACAGTGCAAATAAAGAATGATATTGAAGGGTATGAAGTTTGGTCGGATGTGCACTGCATGTCCACCTATGACGATCTAGGTCAACGTTCGCTCCATCAAGGTGACGAATGACATTGGGATTTTCATGTAGTTGTTGGTTTTACATATTTTTGGTGTGATTTTCGTTGGTACGATAATTGGAATTATCGTTGGTATAATATAACTTTTGATGTTTACCATGCAAATGGGTTTAGAGACTATCAACTTTTATGTGGGTATAATTGCCGGTGGTCTGCTCGTCGAGATGAATTTTATTTATTTAATACTCATAGACAGCAGTGGGAGAAAAGAGACGAATGGCAAGCCAAATGAAGTTTTATACGATTGAGAAAACTATCTTAATCTTCTTTTCTAGCTTGCTAGCTAGTATCTAGCACGTTTTAAATGAAGTAGTTAATGGTGAAAATAAAACAAATGATTAATATGAATATTATTCTTGAAATTGGCATTACATTTGAATTTTTTATTTGACTTTTGGAATGGCTAATAAGTACTAGCCATTTCTGTATTTTTCATTTCTTCCTGACCATTATTGCAACAACGTATCTCCTTTTAGCACAAAATTTATATCATTCGAACTTCGTGAAAATGTTAAAAAGCACCCGACTTTGGCTAAAAATTATATACACGATAGGCACCATGCCGGAACATTGTGCATGACAACATTTGTTCATAGTGAGATATATCTTCTAAAGATGAAACGATTCGAGATTTTAAATCATTTCTTTTTCTGATGAAATTTTTCACCATAGCCCTAAAGTTATTATAATCACAATGACAAATAGACAATAGACAGTTGGAGGAAGAACCTGAATCATTAATCGTAGCATTCACCTTTCTCTTCCTTGAGGACTGGATTCCTTCACATAGATACATATTGACAGCTTCTACAACATCCCTTTTTGTGGTACCTCTTGTTACAGGAGCCATGAGACTGTATCTTTCAAAGAAAAGAGGTGAAGGACAATCTTGATCACAAATGAACATAAATAGACTATGGGATGACTAAACCCTAAGGAAACTTTGAAAAAGTCTCCATGGTTCACGATCCATTATCTATCTTAACAACAAAATATTCACTTGCTCAAAATAGAATGGTGAAAAATAACCAACAAATTTTACAGGACTTGAGCAACCTTGATGTAATCCTTATTCTCAAGTCAAAAATAAGGATACAAAACATTAATATGACTAGACATTAATGGAGTGAACAAGGTGTTCACTTCTTGTGTCACATGGTAACATATCAAGGTTTGTTGGATAAACAGACTTACCTCGTCTGACTCTGATTCTTTTAGACTTTTTCTTGTATAAATGCGTTACTTGCTGTTTCTCCAGAGTCAGATTCATCCTTTGCATGTCATTTTGAAGTTTGGCAATTCTTTTGTTGTTCTTCTTGAATTTCCAACACTTACTCTGAACATGACTTGTACTTCCACAAAATGAGCAAAATAGATAAGAACTTTTGCTTTGTAGAGATGACTCCTGTTTATCACAACAATCGAGATCAATTGTTCCAGAACCAGCTGGAATAAATGAGTTGATTGTGCTCACAGTTTTATTTTTGAACCCTAAACCTTTTGGGTTTCCAAAAGCCTTTTGACCAAAGAACATTGCTGAAATCCTGTCGGAGCTTCCTGACAACCTTTGCAGGTCACACTTGAGAGAATTAATCTCCTTTTCTTTCAGAGATAGGGTTCTGGTGAATTCATCATTAAGACAGTCAATATCAAGAGCTTTCACCCGGAGTGATGATTCAAGTTTTTCCAACATAACCTTCAGTTAAAGATTTTCCTGGTGAATTTCTTCACTTTTATCCAAGAATTCTAAAATCTCAGTGTCAGACTTGCATTCTGAACCAAAATTTGAGTTAATGGAAACTTCTGCCGAAAAGGCTGAACATTCTGAACAGACTTCGGGAGTTTGTATAGTGTTGACACATTGAGATATTTTTTCTTGAACTGAATCATCAGAAGCATTAGAGAGAGAAGGCTGTCTCTCGGATCTCTTGCTTTTCTTCACAATATCCTTGATCTTTTGTGTAATCAGTGATCTGTTAGGATCAAATTGATTAGAACAACATTCATAAGACCATGACAAGTTAGAAGCTTCACTTGTAATGGTCACAGCATTGAACGCAGATGTTCTGACTGTATTCTGATCATGATCAAGTAATTTTAACTTTCCAACAAGAGAATTTCTGGAAAGAGTATCAAGGTTATTTCCCTCAACGATGTCATGCTTCTTAGAATCGTATTTAGATGGCAGCGATTTGAGAATTCTCATCACAATGTCCTTTTCAGGAATAGTCTTACACAACGCAAAAGATGCATTAACAATTTCAGACACTTTGTGATTAAACTCATCAAATGAATCTTCATTTTCCATATGAAGGTTTTCCCAATCAGAATTTAGGTTTTGAAGCCTAGCTTCCTTTTCACAGGTATTCCCTTCAAATACGGTTTCTAAGATATCCAAGCATCTTTAGACCGAGTGCACGTAGTCACATGGTGCTGAAGATCATGGGTAATGGCATGGATGATAACATTTAACCCGTCATAATTTTTATTTGCAGCGAGAATCTCGGAAGGTTCATATGCACCAATATCCTTTGGAACAGTTACATCGCCTTCTGCAACAACCGAAGGATTATAGCCATTAACAACATAAACCCATGATTGAAAATCACGCGCTTGAAGAAAGACACGCATAGCAATTTTCCACCATAAGTAATTCGAGCCATTGAAGAATGGTGGTATGTTTATAGAGATAGCACTTCTATCCATATTCAGATCGCTACAAACACAGACTTATAAGGTCTTAAACGTGTTTGCCAGCTCTAATGCCAATTGAAAAAGCGGGGTTCTAACAACCACACCCAATATTTCGTTCGGAAATCTGAATGGATAAACTCCAATATACTTTCAAGAGAATTAACTAGACAGTCAGACTCAATCTATAGAAAAGTATATCAAAGAGTTATATCTCTATTTCTCAATTCAATCTGCAATTAAATAAATAGGAATTTGCGAGCCCGTTTGAATAAGAGAAATAACTTGGATGGTATCACAAACCAATATCCAAGTGTCAATAAATTCAATCAACAACCCAAAGGTCGGATTCAAGAACTGATTGAACTTAACGCACAACCTGTGATATTTCTATTATATAACAAAATATAATGCTGAAAAGAAATAACACAGACACCAAAAATTTTGTTAACGAGGAAACCGCAAATGCATAAAAACCCTAGGACCTAGTCCAGCTTTGAACACTACACTGTATTAAGCCGCTACAGACACTAGCCTACTACCAATGAACTTTGGACTGGAATGTAGTTGAGCCCTAATCAATCTCACACTAATCAAGGTATAGTTGCGCTCCTTACGTCTCTGAACCCCAACAGGATTCTACGCACTTGATTCCCTTAGCTGATCTCATCCACAACTAAGAGTTGCTACGACCCAAAGTCGAAGACTTGATAAACAAATCTATCTCACACAGAAAAGTCTATTGGAATAGATAAATCTGTCTCCCACAAAAATAACTATGATTTTTGTTCCGTCTTTTGATAAATCAAGGTGCACAGGAACCAATTGATAAAACGGACTTATATTCCCAAAGAATAGCCTAGTATTATCAATCACCTCACAATAATCTTAATCGTATGGAAGCGAAATAAGATATTGTGGAATCACAAACGATGAGACGAAGATGTTTGTGACTACTTTTAATCTTACCCATCGGAGATAAATCTCAAGCAAAGATAATACTCAATCATGACAGTAGAAGTAAGATCAGAACACGCAACTACAGAGAAAATAGTTGGCCTGGCTTCACAATCCCAATGAAGTCTTCAAGTCGTTAACCTATAGGGTTTCTGAGAAAACCTAAGGTTAAAGGAGAATCGACTCTAGTCGCAACTAGTATCACACAGAAGGTATGGGGATTAGGTTTCCCAGTTGCTAGAGTTCTCCCTTATATAGTTTTCAAATCAGGGTTTGCAATCTAAGTTACCTCGGTTACAAAGCATTCAATATTCACTGTTAGATGAAAACCTGATTAGACTCAAGCTAATATCTTTCAACCGTTAGATCGAACTTAGCTTGTTATACACAAATGAAATGTACCTTCATTTAGGTTTGACTAACCGTACCTGAAAGAGTACACTAGGTTGGCTCAATAGTAGTTAACCTATATGAACACTTTCATATCAACCTTATTCATCTTAACCACAACTAGTTCAAATGACTCAAATGAAACTAGTTATAGAGTTGTTCAATTGCTATATTCTCATAGAAGTATACAAGAACACAATTGAAGCAAAATCGGTTTGATTCACTCGAATCAATTCATGAACATTATAGCCACGGTTTGCAAAAGATTGCATTCCTTATTATATAAATGTATTAGTTCATGTCACAACCGATTTTAGAACTTTAACCATTCAAGTATGCAAACGGGTACACATATTTAAGTAGCCGGACCAAGTTTGGGTTCGCCAATATGTGAACGGGTACGCATACCTCCAAACTCAGCAGAAATTCCCGGACCTAAACCTTACGCCAGTACGTGTACCGGTATATGTACTTAGGTACCCGTACTTTCACAAACCAACAGGTATGCATACGGGTATGCATACTATGGTTCCCGGACATGGATTACATATATGCAAGAACACATACTATGTTCATAATCCAATAATGGTTAAGTGTTTTAAACTCTATTTCAATCATTGAAATATTCTTAGAGGATGACAATAGTTTTTTTCACGAACTATTAGCATCAAAGCAATTTTCAAGTTATTGAAATAATCATTACGAAACATTCCAAGTCTACACCAAATGATTGTATCACAAAAATCATGTAAGATTTTACTCGGCGATTTTCACATGATCATCTTTTGACTTTCGTCAAGAATATAAGATGAACTTAGTCGAAGTGAAAGTTTACCAACACATATTTCGAGAAATATGTAAGCGAGTTAAATTCAGCTCGAAATCTCAAATGTGCATAATCGAATATTATATAGCAATACGACTTTTGTCTCAATATAGGAGATATAGTAGAAATAGACTTTCCAAGTGATAGATGAGTTTCAGTCTCCACATAACTTTTGTTGATGAAGTTCCATAATCTCTCCTTAGAAGTTCTTCGTCTTCAAATGATGAACGCTGTGAAGTCTAATGCTCAACTACACAATCTATCATAGTCCGAGACATCGCTATAAGTAGACTAGAAATCAAGACTTATAGTTTTGATCACTAACATTGACAAACAAGCTTGAGATAGCAACGCTTGCAAGTTCGACCGAGAAGTGCTCTAACAGATTTTTTCTTTACGTAAACTCTATACTAATTATTTTTTTATTACGCTAATTTTTTATTTTTTTTCATTTGCTTGCGAACGAATTTCTGTCTTGATTTTGGCATCAGTTTTTTTCTTTCCAAACAAGAAAATCTCGGTCATTGTCTAAGATATAGTTAACCGAGATTAACATGTACTTTAAATTCCTAATCCCACATGGATTAGGAATCAAAGACTCTCTACTCAAAGGCACTTGTATATAAGCAGCAGCTAACTGATATCAGTTGCAGACTAATTCCTATTATTTTTTCTCCAATATGGATGTTTCTGTTTGGAGAACTGGAGTAACTGCAACTCGGACTAGACAGAGGGTGATTGACATATTAAATCAATCTCTTGAGAGGCAACTACCCTATGAGGAAATTAACGCAGAAAAAATATTTTGCATGCAGCTGCACGAATTGAGGGAGATGTGTACAACTCCGTGACAAGACTGGCAGATTTATACACGAGAATATGCAGGGAGATGGTGACTGCAGAGAACGAAACAATAACTGTTATTACTGCTGCTTCAGACGAAAGAGAATTTACCAGTAATGGAGTTTGATGACTTTCTTGGGAAACCGAAGAAGAAGAAGGTCGAGGAAGCATATGTTAAGAAGCTTAAGGTTCATCAACAATATGCTAGATTGATTAAAAAAAATCTCCAAAGGAGATATTTATGGTGTTTACAAGAGAATAGGAAAAACACGTTTACAAACCATGTTGTCAGGTAAAGAAGAGAATGAAAGTCAAGTTTCAACTACTATTACAACCACTAACAACTAGACTACAATTACAACTACTAACAATTATTATACACAATTGATTTTTCAACACTCCCTCAAGGTGGTGCATATATATCACAGATGCCCATCTTGAGAAGTGACTCATTAAATATATTATTTGATACGACCTTTGTAAGAATATCTGCCAGTTGTTGTGTTGTACGAACATATGGTACTTCAATTATGTTTTATTTTAGTTTTTCATAGATGAAGTTCCTATCTATTTCAACGTGCTTCGTTTGATCATGTTGCACCAGATTTTGTGCAATTTGATTGCTGACTGGTTATCACAAAACAACTTCATAGGTTTTTCAATAGGGAAACCAAGTTCTCCCATAAACCCTTTTCAACCATAACAATTCACAAATGCCTTTTACCACTGCCCTATATTCTGCTTCGGCACTTGAAAAGGAAACAAATTGTTGTTTCTTAGACTTCCAAGTTACTAAGTTACTCCCGACGAAGGTAACATACCCAGATATCGATCTTCTCTTATCACCTTTACCTCCCTAGTTTGAGTCTGTGTAACTCGATACATTGAGATGTCCATGTTTTAAAAACATCAACCCTCTGCCTGTTATGAACTTCAAATATCTCAGTATCCTTATGACTGCATCCATGTGTTGTCGACCCATATTATGCATAATATGCTTACAACACTTATAACATAAGAAATATCAGGTCTTGTATGAACTTTACGGAAATTCCTGGATCGTGTGAAATAAGAGTCGTACAAATACCCTCTGATTTCAGAATACAAAATGAAAAACTTAGCTCGTGCTAATCTCCTGTTGACTGAGCAGCCTTTGTTTTATTGCTTTAGCTTGCCGGATGGGAGCTGTATGAGCGGTAACGTCCAAGTACGGTTTTGTGAGAAAGGCGGAAAGATAAATCAAGTGGCCAACTAACCTTTCGTATTGCCCTTTATCAGCTGGTACTTGACCAGAACACTCTTCAAGACCATGATTTTGTTCCACATGAGACCTTATTGGCTCACAACCAAGCATACCAGTTTCCTTCAATAAGTCAATCATGTATTTTTGCTGAGCTAAGAAAATACCCTTCTCAGATCGTGATACTTCAATTTCGAAGAAGTATTTAAGTTCATCCAAACTCCTCATATCAAATTACAGAAAACTCTTCAGATTACTCATCTCTTCGGGATCATTTCCTTTTACCACCATATCATCAACATAGATAATAAGTGCGGTTACCTTGTCATCTACTCTTTTTAGGAAAAAAGTGTTAGAGCATAGCTCGGTTGAACCCACCAAGCGTTAGTATGTCAAGTTTGGTTGTCATATTTTAGTGAATCAAAACTCATCTATGAGTCGCTTGATTATGTACTAGAGACAACTTCGTTTAGGTTATACTAGAAAGTCTAGGAATGTTGAGACATACAAGTATTACTCGAAGACTCGAAGAACGTGAAGAAGTAACGAGCTATAACGATGACATCATCCTTCCTCTTGAGGTTAGTAATATTGACTTAAACTGTTTCATTCCTAACGTATCTTTCAAGTCGTGCTATATTGAAAACATAACTACGAAGCTGTGTATGGATATATTACTCTAGTAGTGAGACATGATCACATGATCATAATATTATGGAATTAGACTACGAAGTATAACGCTTATCTTTTAAGCTTCGTAGATATGACATCGACATAATCTTATGAATGCTGTTATGATTATGTGTATGGGTAAAGGTAAAGATTTCATCCTAGGAAACAATGTTTTACATTTGTTTAAAGGAAGTACATTCATGAACTTGTTTTATGAATCGAAAGGGAAATCGCTAGGCTTATTGGTACGGCTATTCATTGCAAATCTTTGGATTACCAATATGTGTGAGATGGTAGAACCGACCGTAACTTTGTTATGTATCTTGGTACAACTAATCACAATGCCAGAAATTATGATTTGGTATGACTATTTTTGATTAATTAGTGAAACCGATCTTAAGTAATCACCTGATATGGTATGATCGATATTTGTAATTGGTGTGACCGATCACAGAGAAGTTGTGTAATCTATCCTTGTAATTGGTGTAACCGGTCCTAGTAATTGGTGTAACTGATCCTGGTAATTGGTGTAACCGATCCTAGTAACTGGTGTAACTGATCACAAGCAATACCATGTGTATATGGTGGTAACAGGTTCTGGTAATTGATGTAACTGATCCTGGTAAATGATGTAACCGGTCCTGGTAACTTGTGTGACCGATCACAACGCTTCCATATTAGGGTATAACCGATCCCAGTGATTGGTAGAACCGATTGAACCCATGAATGTGATTTGATATTTGATCAATCACATAGTTGTCTAGGAATACAGATGAACCAATTCTAAACTTGTTTGAAAGTGTGGTATAATCGATTCCAATATTGTAAATATGAAATAGAATTTACAAAGAAGAGATGTCAACATACTTTGAAAACGTACAGTAACTCTTATCTTTTATTGTTCAAAGATATTCCTTAGTACTCAAGGAGATCCTGTTCCGAAATAAATTAAGAATCTTTTAATTAAAGTTATTAGTTTTATATGCTTTAATTACCAGCAATTAAATGCATATCTCTAGTGAATAAAAATTAGTAATTTGCATTTACTAATTGGAGATTTTCTATTGAGAGATTTCGGGAAATATTGGACAAAGCATTTACTGGAATTATGAAAACCGAATGGGCATTTATTTCATATCTTGAGAATACTTATGTTTTTGGAAATTCCTTGGTGTCTAAACATCCTTGGTCTATAAATACCTAAGTTTGCATTTCTAGCAAACTATCCTAAGAGCCAGGCAAACTTCATCTTTTTGTTGTTTCTGGTGGAGCCGTCTAATCAAAGAGGAAAGTACCCTAATTAGGCGAAATCTCTTATGACCGCTCGTTTAAAGACTTCCGTGGGATCAAGAAGCTCTACGAGTACTGTTGGTAGGAAACTAGATAATTTCAGTGTTATTAGTTTTCGATTGATTTAATTGACTAACGGTTGTTGAAACTTTGATTGCACCTAGTTTGTTTATTCTTGAGAATCTTCTCTTCTGATATAAGATTCACTCAAACTAGATCGAAGTATCGACGGGATCTTTAGAACTGTTTGTAGATCTAAAGATATCTTGTGATAATCCATTGTTAACAGACTCCGTTCTGTGCGTGATTGATCACAAGAGATTCAAGTGGTGTTGTACAGGTTTAATTGAAGATTAAAGAAGATTTGAAGACAAAGAAGATTTCTTATTGGTTTCTCATATCTTTGTGTTGCACAAACCTTGATCGGATGGGATCCAACTAGAATCAAATTTATTCGATTGATTAGTTGCGTGAGTTCGGTAACGCCTAATAGTTCTCTTGAGATCTATTTTGATTGTTACAATTCAGAATCGTGTTACTTAGGTAATAGAGATTGGATTGATCTAACCAGGCAAAGGATTTTATTAGATTAAATGGAAGAGCCTTTGCATATGACTTGAGATATCTTATCTTAAAGAATAAATAGAGTTCTTACCAAACAGATTTGTTGTTCCTTTACTGTTTGGAATACGATCCAAAGGAATTGTTCCAGTGCGTGCACTCATCGAAGTTGGAAGCGCAGGGATACTGAGGAAATAAGTGAACTAGGGGTAGTTTCTTGGTCTCAACTATACAAAGTTGGTTTAGATTTTGTATTGAGGCTTAATTATGAGATTATTCAATTCTGGACTAGGTCCCGAGGGTTTTCTGCATTTGCGGTTTCCTCGTTAACAAAATATTGCTGTGTCTTTTACTTTTCTATTTCCGAAATTATAATTGTTTATTATAATTAGAAGTAAAAATACACAAATGTTGACTCCGCTTTACTTGATAGTGATCCTATAGAGTTTGGTTAAGTCCGAACCTATTATCAAGTAATCACACTTTGGTAGTCGTATTGTCTGGATCTCGTATCCATATACAATCACACAAAGTGTGAATACCGATTTGTAGTATTGTCTCAACTTTATCCATAGACAATCACTTTCGGTAAGTGGACTTATAGTTGGAAAGTTAAAGATTGTGGTGTATTTGGGTACCCTCGTCTTTTCACAAAGTATGATCAGCGTTACCCTGTGTATACCCGAATTTCTTCATTGCCAGATGAAATCTACCAAACCAAGCTCTGGGAGACTGCTTCAAACCATATAAGTCCTTATTTAGTTTACAAACCACGTTTGCATCGTTCGGAGCATTATAACCTGGAGGTAGTGACATGTAGACTTCTTCTTGTAAATCACCATGTAAAAAAACATTTTTTACATTATCTTGTTGTAGAGGTCATCCTAAATTCGCTTCCAAAGGTAACAATACTCTAATGGTATTGATTTTTGCAACATGAGAAAACGTTTCTTGATAATCAATACCATAAGTCTGGGTAAATCCTTTAGCCACAAGTCTTGCTTTGTACCTATCAATACAGCCATCTAGATTATGTTTGATAGCATATACCCACCTGCAACCAACTGGTTTTTTCCCTTATGGCAGTGAATTACTATATCCCACATGTCATTTTTCTTACATGCTAACATCTCATCTTTCATAGAGCCAGCCTATTTCGGGTTAGATAATGCATCTTGTACGTTTTTAGGAATAGCAACATCTTCCATCTGGCTGACAATATATGAGTAGACATCTAATCTGTAATGGGATATTTCACCTTCTTTATTGGTGCAGGTGAAAAACGATTTGGTGGAACCCCACGGTTACTCCTTTGTGGAAATTGATACCTGTCTGTCTCAGTTAATTTACAATTATTTTCAGTATTAATCAAAGAAACGACGCTTACCTTAGGGACATCAACGGGAGGATAACTTGGTGTAGGTACTATTGAAGAGAGGAAGGGGTCTTCTACAATAAGAGTTTTGACAACTTGAATTGTTTCCGGAGGTTGCATAATAGTCGGGCCCAAAGCGGTAGAATCTTGAGGGTTACTTGAACTTTCTTCCATGACAGAAAGATGTATCTCATTGTTAGTTGGAAATAAATCCATCCATGTCATCTCTTAAATATTGTTTTCTTCCTGAAGAAGAGAACCTGTATCATATACTGAGTAAAATTTCTTGTGCTCAAAGAAGGTAACATCCATGCTAACATAAAATTTGCGAGTAGAAGGATGATAACACATGTAACCCTTTTGGTACGGATGATGCATACACACTTTAGAGCACATGGGTACAGCTTGTTGCGCAATTTTTTTTGTATGTGAACATAAACAACACATCCAAACACTCATGGAGGAAGTTTAAGCTAGGAAGAAATTGTCACAAACGAAGCCAATTTATCCAAAGGTGTTTGAAATTTCAAAACACTAGTGGGCACACGATTGAGAAGATACACTGCATTTGTGATGGCTTCTTCCTAAAAATGTGGCGCACTCCACCAGTTACTACATATCTATCACCTATCAAAGCAACCCCCTCATTCACTAAAAAAAATCCAAGTCTAAGATGAAATGCATACAACACCTACCCATCAACCAACCACACTCCTCCTATGGAATGCATGTATTGCTCACAGCCTCTGGTATCACATAATCACTAAAAACATCCCCAACATCACTATCCCTATTTCCTACAAATGTGATATTCTGGAATACATGGAGATCTCTGGTAGATGCATGTACATTACCATGATCACCTCCAATAACACCACAAAAAGTATCCTTATTACCATCATCCCTATCACCACTAACCTTACCACCCACACTCTTATCACCACTAACCCTATCATTACCATAACCATTAACATTCCCAATACAATTATCAACACTATCACCATTATCACTACCAATACCATTAACATCTACAATACCACTACCTTTTGTAACCCAAAAACCACACCCACTACTACTACCAACTTCATGTACACTATTCTGGAAAGTATTTTGACTAGCAGGATTTGCAACTCCATGACATGCAACAAATCATAGATAAATGGTCAAATTTGAATAAGAACCTATTTGTAATACTTAATTTAAATATGGATATGAAAAAAGATTACTTGGGGTGCATTCCTAAAGACAAAATCCTGCTGCAAAACAAGTACGCCATGGCCGGGAGAAATCCGGTCATACATCTGCTCTTACTTCACCTTGCGATTGTAACGCAAATTCTCCCAGTGCCAGTTAAATTACGAGTATAGTTGATTGCCTCCATACCATTTGGAAAAGCAATTCCATATGGAAAACTGGAGATGGGGTAATTGGGATTATACCAATTGACTATCCACTCATCGGGTATCTCTGGCGTCTCTTTAACGATGCTTCCCTCGCTGTAAAAAACTCGAGGCATTTTTATTGTTCAATTATCTGGGATAAACACTTTTCCCTATGGAAATTTTTTCTCAGACGTGCAGTTGTTTTGAAAAGGAGAAAATGAAAAGTTTGCGCTTCTCTAACTTCTTATTAGATCTTAGTGGGTTGAATTACTCAGATATTACTCACCCACCAAGGTTAATTAGGACCAACTTCCAAGGCAATATAGTGATTATGGAAACTAAAGCTCAGACACAATACCCCTCAGACGGTTCAGAAGCATAAAATCAAATAAGTATGATAGATTGCTTCGATAGTTTAGCGACAAATGGCAAGCGGTTTTATCATGGGGACATGCATGTTTTGAAGCCAAGCCTCAAATGCACCACACGTACCAGTCACTCAAGTGGAGTGATCCGCATCCTTGAAAGCATTCTCAGGCCCATCCAGATATATTTCAAAAGCCCATGGAATACTCGTCAACAGGTGAGTCATGTTACATAATTTTTTCTCGAAAACACTATTCATATAAGAGATAAAGTCCCACATAAACGTAGTTCCTCACCACTACATGCCACAGAAAAGATACCTAACAATACAACTATTTTACATACCATATTTGTCACACAACTCATTTTCTTTTGTAGGAATCAAAACAAGGATAAGCTAGTGGTCAAATGTAATGTCACTATCAGGGTCAATTGTAATCTTCTCAAGTACTGCACTTGGACGATGAAGCCTTGGACTATTCACTTAGACAACATCAACTATCTTCATACTTCTTATTATATATAGAAATCTTTCATAAGGTGGATGAAGATTCCTAGTCCCCTGATGTACCTGAATCAGAGTAACAAATCAAACTACAAAATTCAAATTAAAGTTACTACCTATCTTTACACATCCTGGCTACCAATATTAGTTTGTTTAACCAACCTTAAAAATAACCTCCTTTTCACTTTCATCATGGCTTCCTCATCTTCATCCAAACCTGAAGACAACATTGATCAACTTACTGAACAAATGAACAATACCTTGAACATTTCTGAGGATCTCAATCCAAAAGTCTTCATTAATCCAGACAAAATTGCACCTAAGAAAGAGGTCAGCCGGAAATAATGCTTTATTGGTAGGCTATGTATCAAAATCTCTTATGAAACCAAAGTCATATCTAGATTTATAAACTCTAACTGGGATCTGTATTGAGATGCTGAGGTGAATCTTTGGAAAAAAAGGAAAAAAACTACTTCTCTATAAAGTTAGGACGCATGGAAGATTATAAAATCTTTATACAGAGAGGAACAAGAGGTATATTTGGAAAACTTATTGTGCTCACTGAAGTGCCACCGGCTGGCCCAGATTTTATTGATGAAGAGAACTTCTATGCAGTCATGATTTGGGTTTTAGTTAAAAGGGTCCCAAGGCACATCATCCCTGGTATTAGCAACATGTTAAGACCAGCTGGAATCAAGAAGCTAAAAAACCATATAGAAGAGATCATGATGAGAAAAATATTAAAGTTCTTCTCAACATTGATGTAACTAAATCTCTAAAGTTTGGAATGGATGCCAATGAAGACATAGTGACTTTTCACTGGCTTGAAATAGCATATGCTTTACCAGGGATTCAATTTTGTAAGGTGTGCAGAATTCTTGATCATCCTGGTCCTCTTTGTGAAGAAACAAATAACCCAAATCATACCATAAATGCTTCAGCAAATCCTGGTAACCCTTCAACACCAACACGCACTCAAAATACCACTCTCACCTCATCACCTTCAACACCTATCATACATAAAAGAAGGAGTTACTCTGACAAGGATGCTGCAGTTGAATTTTCTACCAAATGGAAAATGCTCAAAGAAAACTAATCATGGGAAAGAATATCTACGATTTGAACAGCAATGAGGGTGTCTTAGTCTTCAAAGCTAGTCCATCTTAGGATCAATCTCAGGAAAACAAATTGATTTTAGTGCCAGTCAGAAGAAACATAAGAAACCTATAAATGCTCACAAACCAAAAGATTAAAATGCTAAAAGAAGAGGGATTCATATCAAAGATACTGCTAGACTTCACAACAATAACATTAATCAGTCTGAGCTATTTTGAGCTAATATTTTTCCAAAAGTTCCTTTACAGGTTCCAAACCCTTTTTTTTTTCCTGAACTACCCACATTATCCGAGATACAAGCCAGTCAAAAAGCCAACCTCAAAATTCATAAAAGGCAACTCTGGGAAAAACGAAAAATTAGAAAAGAAATCAAATTCCAGCGAAAGCACTTACAACCAACCAATACCTGTACCAAAGAGGAAAGGCAGAACTCTGGATAGTATGGAATGCACTCAATCTCACACCAAGAAACTAAAAGATTACCTACCAGGATTTGGTTACTCTGATGAAGAGGAGCAAGAGGAGCACAAAAAGAATGAAATTACTATGACTGCTAGCATCTTTGAAGGTTCAAACCCTTTAAAAAAAACTGAGGTATGCATCTCAGAAAATTTAATCTTTTACAACACTTTCACTTTAATTTCTGCAGTTGCTAAGCATATTTATTATTACTATCCAGATGCATACTTTCATGATAGATAACACTGGCATTGTAGGATACATTATCCTCATATTTTCCTACCTATAATTTCATTCTTCTGGCAAATTTTTCCAGTTATGACATGGAATTGTCAAGGCATAGGAAAGACCAATACTAGTAGATACCTGAATGACATGCTGAATAATTTCATGAGCTATATCAATGTTATCAGATATTTGTCTTACATTAATAAAAGATGATTGGAATGGGGATATGAGTTTGGGGAGGAGGGGTTTGAGTCTTTGAGCAATGAGTTTGGATATGATTTTATAGGTGGTATTGCTTAGGGAAATGGGTCTGAAGTGGGCAGGATTGGTTGGACAATCAATTTTAGGATTAACAGAGATAAAGGTAGAATTCTTTTAATTTAGGATGAATCCAGAGGTAAAGAAGCTTTGGACCATGCTGACCAGATCATCTCCAACAATATTCCAGTTGGTATGGAAGAAGTTAAGTGGAAATCCATTTGGTCCTGGAGCTTTATCACCTTCTATGCTAAATAACATATTTTTTGACTTCCAAGGCATCAGGTATTGTTAGAGCATTGCTCGGTCAAACTCACAAGTGTTTCTATATCAAGCTTGTTGTAAAATTTAGTTGTCAAAACTATATCTTCATTTTTAGTCCAGAATTAGTCAAGTCTCAGTCTAGGATAGTGGAGTTGAGAAACGAACTAGTTATCATTTGCGTTCTACCGTTTGAAGGAGAAGATCGACCGAAGCTTTTGGAGAACTTCATCAACAAAAGGTTAGTGAAGACTGAACCACCTATTTATCAAGTTATATTAATTTTTTTTATCTTTGAGACGATTGTCACATAACTAATTAGACTATCTTTCATAGACAAGAATTTCAAGTCGAGAACTAATCATTTAGTTTACAAATTTCTCGAAATATAATGACTAATCTTAATGAACATTTGTTCATACTTGATCAAATTCGGTGGAGAACAATTTATTGTTCGGAACTAAATCATGATTCAAGTTTAACATTCGAAAATAGCCTGGAATAGTGATATGTGCCATTGATGTTATTCATGAATATTTCGAATTGATTCAGAGAAATATAGAACTATTATATATATATTCGGAATACAAGACAGTGTTGTCAGTCCTACAAAGTAAGAAAAATGTTATATGTCTAAAGACGTATTACATGTATTCGTACACATAGCGGGGTAGCTATATATCGACTTTCAGATATGTGTGATATGCATACTCGTATGTACATCATGGGAAAATCTGTTTGTTTCGTGATCTGGATAGGTATGTATATTCGTATACAAACCATTGTGGTACTATAGTTAGGGAACCGGGTTAAAATAATCAAACTGGTATGCTAGCCAAAACAGTTTTATGTTTTAGAACCAGTTTAGTACCCAAACCGGTACGCAAACTGAATGTTTTGTGAACTCCAGAACCGGAAAAGATCTTGAGTTTGCAAACCGCTACGTGAACTAAAAAGTTTTGTAGACTCCAGAACTTTGAATTGGTTCAAAGTTTGCAAACCAGTACGTGAATTGAAAAGTTTTATAGAGTTCGGAACTCGGTAATTGCATAAGTTTGCAAACCGGTTTATGAACTGAGAAGTTCTGTTGACTCCGGAACTCGGTAGTTGCATAAAAGTTTGCAAACTGGTCCGCGTACTGTAATTCAGCCGATTCACGAACTATCCAAGTAATTGTACCATGTACATTTACAAACTATGTCGATTATGATTCATTTGCGATTAAATTATTTCTATGAAGTAATTTGCATTTGATCAATTATTTAATTAACACTAGACTCATTTGATCAAATGATTGTGACTCAATATTAATTCTTTAGTGAACATGAAAATGAGTGTTAAGCTTTTAAGTTCAATCGGCTAGTTTCGGCTAATCATGTTGAACATATTCATTGGGATTCGTGAAGCCAGGTCCAATTATCTTTTATCTTGATAACTTGAGTATCTTGATCTTGATTGTTTATAGAGCCTTGCTCTATCAATCAAGATAGATAGTAATCAACAATTTCTCTTTGTGTCATACTTTGTTGATTCTGCAAGTTTTATACTTGTGAGGTGAATAATAATCTAGGATGCACTTCATGTTGTATAAGTGCGAATTTTGAGGATAGCCAGACTTTTGTCTAAGTTGTTATAGATTTCCATCATCTGGATCTATCATTTGATATGATCATCCGTTTAGATCGTAAATAAGGAAATCAATCATAGGCTTAATCTGTGGGAGGAAGATTTGGTTTAAAGTCTTCAATTGAATTGAAGCAGTTCTTAGTTGGTGTGAGACTATCTAAGGGAATCAATTGCGTAGAGTCCTTCTGGGATTCAATAGGCGTAAGGAACGCGACTGTACCTGAGTCAGTGGAAGACTGAGTTCCGGCTCAACTACATTCCATATCGAAGTTAATTAGTAGTAGGCTAGTGTATGTAGCGGCTTAATACTGTTAGAGTACTGCTCGGTCGAACTTGCAAGCGTTGTTATCTCAAGCTTGTTTGTCAAGTTTAGTTGATCAAAACTATATACTTGACTTCTAGTCTACTTAGCTATGTCTCGGATTAGGATAGAAGTGTGTAGTTGAGCTTTAGACTTCAAGGCGTTCACTAATTGAAGAAAAAGATCTACTGAGGATCTTGGAGGAACTTCATCAACAAAAGGTATGTGGAGAGTATAACTTATCTATCACTCAGAAGTCTATTCTATTCTATCTTCTAATGAGACTAAGTCGTATAGCTATATAGACTTTTACATTATACACATTTGATATTTCGAGTCGAGTTTATCTCGCTTATCTATTTCTCGAAATATGTGTTAGAAGATTTTAGCTTTAGCTAAGTTCATCATATTCTTGACGAGTTTAGTTGGAGACAATTTATTGTTGGAAACTAAATAGTCAAAAAATAATCATGTGAAAATTACCTTGAAATATCTTATATGATTTGTGTGAGACAATCATTTGATGTCGACTTGGGAAGTTTCAGATTGATTGATTAATCACTTGAAAATTGCTTGAAGCTAGTGGTATGTGTGGGATTACCATTGTCGTATTCTAAGAATTTTTCAATGATTAAGTGAGAGTTTTAGAACTACCATGTCTGGATATAATACAAGTTGTATACTTTGTATACTAACTGTGCAAGTCTAGTTTAGGTCCGGAACTCTTGTTCACGAACTCTGTTTGTGAACTGGTTTACCTGTGAAAAGGTCTGTAACTTGTGTTCGCGTATCCTGTTTGCGAACTGGCTAGACAAAGCCAAATCTGGAACTACTATTCGCGTATGCTATTTGCGAACGGCTGGACAAAGCTGAAGTCCGGAACTCTTGTTCGCGTACTCAGTTTGCGAACAGAGCGGTTATGTTCTAAAATTGGTAAAGTGTGATTTTCATACTCATGAACTCAGTTTTTTTTTGCGAAATAAATTCCCTGGAACTTTAATGTATTAAGGTATGTGAACTAGTTATACAAACCGTAGCATTATGTTCATGAATTTGTTCTTGTATAAGTACTTTGTACAATTACAAACCAAACCGATTTTTTTTCAAATGGTTCATATACATATTTCTATAAGATGATGAACATTTGAACAACTTTTTTGAAACACATTTAGATTCATTTGATTATCTATCATGATTGGTTGATCATCATATTTGATCTAGATGTGTAAGAATAATATGGCTAAGTTATAAGTATTAATATGTCTAACTTCGGTTAACTATTATTGAACCAACCGAGTATACATGTTTGGGTACGGTTCATCCATATCTAAATATAGGTATATTTTTATTTGTGTGCATCAAGCTAATACCATCTAACGGTGGAGATTGGTTTCTTTAATTCTAAACAGACTTAGCTTGAATCTTAAATCAAGAGTTCATCTAATGATGAATATTGAGCTTTGTTACTAATCTATCTTAAGCAACCCTGATTTGAAATACTATATAAGGGACAACTCTAGCGTCTGGGAAACCTAATCCCGATACTTCCATGTGTCCTAGTTGCAAACTAGAGTCGATTCTCCTTTAACCTAGGTTTTCTAAAACCATTATTAGGTTAACGACTTGAAGACTTCATTTGGGATTTCTGAAGCCATATCCAACTATTTTCTCTGTAATTGCGTATTCTGATCTTACTTGTTCTACCGTATTGAGTTTTATCTTCTCTAAGATTTACTCGAGATTTATCTCCGACAGGTAAGATATAAAAAGTAATCACAACGGTTCTTCTTCTCAGACTCTTGTGAAGCGTAATAACTTCTTCTGTTAATCAGTTAGGTTATTGTGAGGTGAATAATATTTCTAGGCTGCTCTTCGGGAGTATAAGACCGTATTATTAGTTGGTTCTTGTTCACCTTTATCTTTGTATCAAAAGACGGAACAAAAAGATTAAAGGATAGATATATCTGTGGGAGACAGATTTGTTTATAAGTCTTCGACTTTGGATTATAGAAACTCTTAGTCATGGGTGAGATCATCTAAGGGAATTAAGTGCACATAATACGACGTGGTTCTATAGGCGTAAGGAACGCGACTGTATCTTAATCGGTGTGAGACTTGGTTAGGGTTCAACTACATTCCATTCCGAAGTTAACTTGTAGTAGGCTAGAGTCTGTAGCGGCTTAATACAGTGTGGTGTTTAATCTGGACTAGGTCCCGGGGTTTTTCTGCATTTGCGGTTTCCTCGTTAACAAAACTTATGGTGTCTATGTTATTTCTTTTCCGTATTATATTTGTTTATATAATTGAAACATCACAGGTTGTGCGTAGTTCAATCACAATTGATAAATCCGAATTTGTTTGTTGGATATAACTTTATTGACACTTGGGCATTGGACTTTGGTACTATCTAAGTTATTTCTCATATCAATTAGGCTCACAGATTTCTATCTGTTCGATTTGTTGATTATATTGAGAAAGAGATAAAGCTCTTTGATATCTTTCTTGATTGAGTCTCACTTTGAAGTTGGTGCTCTTGGAATTTTATTGGAGTTTAGTCCATACAGATTGTCGAACGAATTATTGGGTGTGGTTGTTATACCCACGCTTTTTCATTTGGTATCAGAGAAGGAAAACACGTTAAGACCTCATAAGTCTGTGTTTGTAGCAATCTGACTCTATGGATAGAAGCACTATCTCAAACGACGCATCACCATTCCAGAAACATTCAGACTCGGTTCAAAGCTTGGATTTACGTGAGGAAACTCTCACATCTTTTTCATTACCTGAAACTGTGTATAACTGGGAAACACGCCTGGATGAACAGTTGGATGAACTTTTCAGATGAAAGTGATACAGATGTTGAAAAAGATGTTGATGAGGAAGTCTCGCAATATATCAAGCTGTTTGACCATCTCATAAGAAAAAGAAGTCAACGTCGTGTCTAATTGAGTTTCTGACTCCTCTCTGTCAAGAAAACAAGAAAATGAGAAAAAAATTTAAGGGTAATGATTGTGGATATTATCTCTTACAATCCCTTCTTAAAGATCGTGAAGAATATGTACGTTCAAAAAATTCTGAATGTGAAAATCTTCGTCGAAATCTCTTTGTGTTGAAAGAAAAACTTGCAGAATCTTAAGCGAGGTGTGACTCTCAACAAAGTTGTTTCAGTGACAGAGAAAACATATTTCTCTCTCATGAAAACAATTAGAGGATGACCTAATTGCTGCTCACGATAAGGTCAAACTGTTGGAAGGAGACTTGAAAAAGTTTAGATCTAGCTCAACCAAATTATCCACTATGCTGGGAGCATGTAAAAAACATCGTGATACACGAGGTTTGGGCTATAAAGGAATAGACACTCCAAGTATTAGTAAGATTAGTGTTGTTCATGCTAATAACAATTTCTAACAGAAGAATCTCACTGATGACAAAAGTGATGATCTACCTCCAGCAGCTAAAGTACCAAAGAAGAAGATTCGTCAACCTCCAAACACAGCACACATGAGACCAGTAGTAGCACTCCATTCAGTTGCCATTACTGCGGAAAAAAAGGTCACCTTGGAAGGAGATTTCGTTTTCGTAAACGGAATGAGAAACTTCATAACATTCTTGTTTAGATGTCTAAAGAAGTGATCAAACCTGTATCTCATAATACTGGTTTCAATTGTCCAACCTTATGACAAAGAAAGTGTTGTGATGAGCCAACCTTTGTTTCTAAGGCTAATACAAAACCCTTTCACAATTGTAACAATTGTCAAAAGGATATTGTTATAAGGACAGGTGACTGTCTTCGTGTTCTGATAAGAAGAAAGATGGCTCTGCCAAAGGAAAATCTTTCAAATTCTTCGTCTATGGTTGAAGAAATCTTTGGATCGAAAGGCTCAACCGTTCCTGAATACATTCACATAAATAATCGTGTTTCGGAACTCTAGACCAGTATCAATAGACTCAAGCGCAGCATTAGGAAGGAAAAGAAGGCATCAACATTAGGTATTTCTTGTCATCCTCTTGTTGATTCTCTTGAGACTGACTTTATTGCTTTTTCTGATGTTTTTCAATAAATAAAGGGAGATAAAGCCAATACCTTTGATGAGAAAAATGCTCATCATGTTACAACTTTACTACTTTTGCTTGTGCCTCCTCCATTGAGACCATGTGAGGATGCACAAGATTTTCGTGAAGACATTTTCTTCTTGACAAAGTGGTCTTTGTTGTACTTGGGTTATTTTATTATTATTTTGGTTTATATAAAAGGAAAATGATCATCTTACTGTCGAGCTTTGCTCCAGTTAATATTTGCACTTCTTAATATTAATGATCAGTAACTTTTTGTTTAAATAATACTCTTTGTTGCAAGCAATGAGAAGCTTCAATAAGTCTTTCCTTCAAACAGGCATTTGATTTGTTATCTTTCAATAAATCTCTTGTGCTCTAAATTTATTTTTTTGAGCTAAGATGTTTTGTCTAAAGCTATAAACTTGCTTTTGATGATCAGTTCAAAATATGTTTCTGATATAGGCTCAATTGGTTCATTGGTACTGAATATTTTTATTCATGACCACGAACGACCCGTGAACTAGGTCCATGATCAAGCGTATAGTTCCAACACCATCGTGTTTGTAGAGGACTATATGTGACCCTATCTAAGACTGATTTCCTGATTTCTTAGATATATGTACGTTCCGTAACCTCAAGAAACCTTCTTGGGATATCATGAACTGCACAATGAATGGAAGAAAAAAGGAAGACAAAATTGAAGATGGCAAGGTTATTGAGTTTCATGAGAATCCTCTCACCATAACCTGTTACTTTTCATGTGATCATGAAGACAATAGACATGTTCAGATGTCATCAGATTTGGTTGGAAATCTTCTCCGAGATTTTTGGGTTTGTTTTGGGGTAAAAACTGATTCTGCTGTTTTTGGTAAATTCAGGTGTGTTGATGATAAACGAATTCAAACCCTAAAAAAATGCACTGCACGGGAGTGCTTTTAGATTCGAGAGATCAATCTGTAAAACTCCGTCCTAAACCAAGAAATGGACGTTCCAGATTAAATTCTGCCACAAAGTGAAGGAAAGGGTTGATCTTAGGGAGGGAAGCGAAGAAAGTGTTTGAGATCAAAATGTTGAATTATAAAGGTGTGGCTGTTTTATGACTTGTATCAGAATGTGGAACTGGCTTGCATAACGTAAGCTTATAAGTTCTTGGTGTTTTCTGGATACTTGTGTTGATCACTTCTGGGTTTTTTTTGAAATAGATTGAAATCCTATTTATACAAGTCATGTTCGAGCAAACCCTGATATCGTAGGAAGTGGAGGTGATTAAGCAGTGGAGAAGTGGGGTTGTGTAAAAAGTGGTGATCACCACGTTTCCATTACGAGGGAAAACTGGTCATATTTTAACCCACTACTCTCATTTCCGTTAACCGTCCATCCTTTCCTGACATTTTCTCGTAATGGGCGTGTTGCATGCCGCACACTGTAAACCGCCAAACAAATACCCCAGTGAACATCCCCCAGTTTGTTTGTGACATGTTTGATGTCTCGAGTTAATGGGGTCAAGTCGTGAGACTCTCCGTTAAAAGCAGCACATAGTGCTTTTAGGTTAAATTATTTGTGAAATCAATATTTATAAAACATCGCTTATAATCGATGTATATAAAGCATCGCTTTTAAACAAGCAGCTGAAAATAATCAATGTGCAGGAAACATCGTTATTTTAGAGATCGTTCAAATTAATCGCGAATTGAACGTCTTAAAAAAAGTAGCGTGACCGGCTACCTTTGGACGATCGTTTAGAACCCTATGGGTGATATTTCAATTGGACGATCACTCCCTGTGGAGGAGGGGTGGCCGATGATCATAGCGTTACCATGTTGGCCTCCCTAATATAAATCTAAACCATCCGACTAGGCTAGCGAAGTTGGTTGGACGAGATGATTTGCGGGTGTTGCCTACTACCATTGATTTAAATTAGGGTTTAGAGGCCGTGTGTCCATCCCTATTTTTGCTGGTCGATTGAAAGCGCTGGGCGCTAGTTTGAGCAGGCCGATCGGCCAGGTGCAAAGGCAAGCTGCCGGGGAGCATGCTGACTTCTCCTGGGCCGCCTGAAATTGGATCTAAGCCACTCAATGTGGCTGGTGAAGATGGATGATTGTGATCGATTTGCGACAGTAGTGTGTCGCCGCAACGCAAACTAGGGTTTTCAAAACAGCTCGTTCACCCTACTTTGGGCAAACGATTCAATGCGCTCTTGGTTTTCCGTGGACAAGTCGATTGACCAAGGATGTAGTTGGGTCGCTGATGAACACGTCAGTACCCTTTTGATCATTCGGGGGAAGATCTAGACCGTCTAACTAGGCTAGCTAAGTTGGACGGATTTGATGAATTTGAGACCGTTATGGTAAGTCTTGGCTCGTTTGAGCTCTTTTTCAACAGCGCGATCACCCATGTTCAGGCTAATGTTTGAGGGTGTTGCGGGTGAACTAGATGAATTCCGACCAGCTGGGATGTTAGTGGGCCCGCCGGTGGTCATCATGATGATCGCCTAGTTCCGCTAGGAGTAGGCTAGGTTTGTTGGATTGCGTGGCAAAATCGTGTGGTCGTGATCATTTTTCAAGACTGACATGGACAGTCTTGATTTTCCTTAAGGAATTTAAACGCGTCGATCGTGCTAAGTTTTGATTAAAAAGTGTGTCAACACGCCGATCTCTTTATCAGAGAGTGGTGTAGCCTACGTGAGTGTTTCCATGCATATCTCAATACTGACACTTCGAGAGATTCATGCTACTCCGCTGCGAGTCAACATTAACCGTCCTGTCATGCCAATATTGAGAGTTCGGCTGGGGAACATAGCATAGGAAAATACTAGGCAAGTCATGCATTAGTGAATAATGCAGTAAAATAAAATTCATAGAATTTTGGGATTGTTGCTATATGCAACATTCTGAGTGAATTATATATATATATATTGGTGGAGAAATCTTGGAGGAGTGGGCGGCGCGACATCTTAGGTATTGAAGGGTTTGAGCCAGCGGGCGTGTATTACTACGCCTTCTAGCTTGTCAGGATTGATGAGCTTGCAATAACCTCCCAAAATAATTTCTTCCACTAGGTACGGCTCGTCTTTCCCTTCTGTGGAATCGGACGAAGCAGGCTGAGCCGCAACTTTTACCACTATATCTCCAACTTGGAATGGATTTGGGCGTTGTGCCATTACTTTCCCAGATTCTTTATCTCTAACCGTGACAGCTTCTAAACTCTTGATAAAATACTTGAAAGGACCAGCATCCCATTCACATCTCCTAGTAACGAATGGGTTGATAATCGGTTAATGGGAGGAGAAATGATTGGTTGCAGAAAAGGTTGTTCGATAAGACTTACTTGTTCTCGGAATCTGCGAAGGAACGTCGCCGGGCTCTCTCCATGAAGTTGTGTCACGTTGTCGAGATGTCGATACGGTAATAGATAATCTTCAGTGTTGTATGGCTTGTTGGAAATCCTTTCAGGTATAGACACTGGCAAAGGACATACTCCTAGCTTTGATTTGTTATCGTGTATCCATGAGCGCCCCAGGACCATATCCTAATTCGGGTACTCTTTAACTATATGAAATTTAGCGTGTGTTAGAGTATCTCCCACTTTAATTTCAAGATTAATGTATCCGTAGGCATCTCTGGCTTCTCTTTCTGAATTTTTGATTATGGTTGGGTAGTGAACAGCTTCCTTCTTTGAAATCTTTGCATCTCTCAGAGTCTTGACAGTAACAATATTGAAATCAGATGCTGCATCAATCAGTGTGCTGTCAAACTCGACATCCTTTAATTGACCGGTGGTTAGGAGTCCCCAGTTGCATCTATTAGTCGCGCTTCCCAGGAATGATTGGTGTTTTGGAGTGGCTTCCCTGACTGGTAACAGATAATCGCCTGATACGACACGGTTGAGGGCTCCAAACATGTCTTGACGATGCGCCTTGGAGAAATACAGAATTTCACATAAATGCTCCATCATAGACTGCACATTTTTGTGGACGGAGTCCCAAGAAATCACGCATCTCCTGAAAGGAAGAGGGTCCCTGTGAACTCCTTCGTTTCCTAATTGAAGTTCTCATGCATCCACCTTCTCTTTGAAAATGCGCTTCAATTTGTTGCAGTCACTGGTTGGGTGGTTGACAGACCTATGGTAACGACAATATTTGGGATTTGCCATCTCTTCTTCGGTTGGCGGACGTCAGAGAGGGGGTAGCTTGATGGAATCATCTTGAATCCATGCTTCCAGGAGTTCAATGACTTCATCCATTGGAAATGGGAAATATGGAGCAGCATCTCCAGTTTCTTGTTGTTGCACAGGCGTCTTAGCCGCAGCTTTCCGGGATGGAGTTGTCTGCGCTGGTGTTGCACGCTTGGGTTGTTGTTCCACTGCTGGAGCTTTCATTTTCCCTCCTTCACCTACTACGCTTACAGGAGGACTAGTGTTATATTGTTTGTTGATGAGGAGCCTATTTCCTCGAGTTTCGCGTGCATCTTCAACCCTGGCCAGTTTGGTTCTTTCTAATAGCGCTGGCGCGGTCTTAGCCGACCGCTTAGAAGCTTCATGGAGCTTAGAGAACGTATGGAAACACAGGTTTTCCAGCAAAGCATGATAGATGGGAACCATACCTTTAATGCATGACTCCACCAACTGTTGTTCGACCTAATTCTGAATCTCTTGACATAATCATTTGGATGTTCATTGTTTCATTGAAACATTCTCCCTAAGTCTGAGAAAGTTATTTGCTCAGACACGAAGAAATACTTCTTTTACAAAGCGGTGACCATCTCGCACCAGTTGGATATGTTGTTTGGTGCGATGTTGTTGTACCAGATATACGCTCTTCCGGTAAACGAATTTGAAAATTCTTTCAGGCGGAGGACATGATTGTATTCGTATTCTCCCAAAGATTCCAAAAAATGAGAGATGTGTTCACGAGCGTTACCAGTGCCATCATAGGGGAAAACTGAGGAGAGGAACTCTTTGCACATCAGGAGGATACGGAGATTGGTGCTGGTGCATGTCCATCTGGTTTTCTTTGCCTCGATTTTGGAGGAGACGCTCCAGATCCTCACGTGTGATGAAGTTGGACGGCTGATTCCTTTCCCGTGAGCGTTCAGGAGCAACACGAACTTCCTCATATATGAAGGAACGTCCTGTTGAAGCACTTGCGCCAGGAGTGTTAAAAGTACTCCTCATTGGCTTCATGGGTTGACGCGGCTCTTGTGGTAGTCGCTCCGTTAGCGTCTTGAGAAAAGTGAGTACCTCTTTATGAGTTGTAGCCATGTCCTTCTGAGCCTTAGCGAGAACTTCTTGTCTTTCCATCAAATCGACAATGGTGATAGGGGGTTGGCTTCCTCTAGCTCCTACGGTCTCTCGTCCCGATGAAGAAATGGTGGAAGCCCTGGTGACAATTGGAGGTGTCATGCTCGAAGAAATATTAGGAGTAGCAGCGGCTCTGGCTCTGGTAATAGGAGGCGTCATGCTAGAGGGGATGCTTCCGGCGTTACTGGTGTATGTGCTAGAGGATGTAACACCATGCGATGTGTTGACTGTGCTGGCAGGCGGTACATTGGTGTTAACGGCAGGGATATTGGCACCAGGAGTGTTATCAGCGCCCACAATATCAGGATTGGTAACTGACCCAGACCTAAGATCTAGCATCTTGAATTTGAGAAAATTGAAATGAAATTGAAAATTGATCTTGCAACCGGGAGACTAATCTCCCACTGTGGTTGCCAATTGTTTTGGGGTAAAAAATGATTCTGTTGTTTTTGGTAAATTTGGGTGTGTTGATGAGAAACGAATTCAAACCCTAAACAAATGCACTGCACGGGAATGCTTTTATATTTGAGAGATCAATCTGTAAGACTCTGGCCTAAACCAAGAAATGGTCATTCCAGATTCAATTCGGTCACAAAGTTAAGGAGAAGGGTTGATCTTAGGGAGGGAAGCGAAGAAAGTGTTTGAGATCAAAATGTTGAATTATGAAGGTGTGGCTGTTTTATGACTTGTATCAGAATGTGGAACTGGCTTGCATAACGTAAGCTTATAAGTTCTTGGTGTTTTCTGGATACTTGTGTTGATAAATTCTGTTTTTTTGAAATAGGTTGAAATCCTATTTATACAAGTCATGTTCGAGCACACCCTGATCTCGTAGGAAGTGGAGGTGATTAAGCAGTGGAGAAGTGGGGTTGTGTAAAAAGTGGTGATCACCACGTTTCCATTACGAGGGAAAACTGGTCACATTTTCACCCACTACTCTCATTTCCGTTAACCGTCTAACCTTTCCTGACACTTTCTCGTAATGGGCGCGTTGCACGCCGCACGCTGTAAACCTCCACACCAATACCCCAGTGAACACCTACCAGTTTTTTTGTGACATGTTTCATGTCTCGAGTTAATGGGTCAAGTCGTGAGACTCTCCGCTAAAAGCAGCACATAGTGCTTTTAGGTTAAATTATTTGTGAAATCAATATTTATAAAACATCGCTTATAATCGATGTATATAAAGCATCGCTTTTAAACAAGCAGCTGAAAATAATGGATGTGCAGGAAATATCGTTGTTTTAGAGCTCGTTCAAATTAATCGCGAATTGAACGTCTAAAAAAAAAGTAGCGTGGCAGGCCACCTTTGGGCGATCGTTTAGAACCCTATGGGTGAGATTTCAATTGGTCGATCACTCCCTGTTGAGGAGGGGTGGCCGATGATCACAGCGTTACCATGTTGGCCTCCCTAAAATAAATCTAAACAATCCGACTAGGCTAGCGAAGTTGGATGGACGAGATGATTTGCGGAAGTTGCCTACTACCGTTGATTTAAATTAGGGTTTTGAGGCCGTGTGTCCATCCCTATTTCGGTTGGTCGATTGAAAGCGCTGGGCGCTAGTTTGAGCAGGCCGATCGGCCAGGTGCAAAGGCAAGCTGTCGGTGAGCATGCTGACGTCTCCTGGGCCGCCTGAAATTGGATCTAAGCCACTCAATGTGGCTGGTGAAGATGGATGGTTGTGATCAATTTGCGACAGTAGTGTGTCGCCACAACGCAAACTAGGGTTTTCAAAACAGCGAGTTTACCCTACTTTGGGCAAACGATTCAATGCGCTCTTGGTTTTCCGTGGACAAGTCGATTGACCAAGGATGTAGTTAGGTCGCTGATGAACACGCCAGTACCCTTTTGATCATTCGGGGGAAGATCTAGACCGTCCAACTAGGCTAGCTAAGTTGGACGGATGTGGTGAATTTGAGACCGTTATGGTCGGTCTTGGCTCGTTTGAGCTCTTTTTCAACAGCGCGATCACCCATGTTCAGGCTAATGTTTGAGGGTGTTGCGGGTGAACTAGATGAATTCCGACCAGCTGGGATGTTAGTGGGCCCGCCGGTGGTCATCATGATGATCGCTTAGTTCCGCTAGGAGTAGGCTAGGCTTGTTGGATTCCGTGGCCAAATTGTGTGGCCGTGATCATTTTTCAAGACTGACATGGATAGTCTAGATTTTCCTTAAGGAATTTAAACGCGTCGATCGTGCTAACTTTTGATTAAAAAGTGTGTCAACACGCCGATCTCTTTATCAGAGAGTGGTGTAGCGTACGTGAGTGTTTCCATGCATGTCTCAATACTGAAACTTCGGGAGATTCATGCTACTCTGCTGCGAGTCAACATTAACCGTCAGGTCATGCCAATATTGAGAGTTCGGCTGGGGAACATAGCATAGGAAAATACTAGGCAAGTCATGCATTAGTGAATATTGCAGTAAAATAAAATTCATAGAATTTTGGGATTTTTGCTATATGCAACATTCTGAGTGAATTATATATATATATACACAAATATATTGAATCGCTCAATACATCTATGAGCGAAGAGGTTTACGCACTCATCACTTTTAAATGGCCTTTATTCCCTTGCAGGATGACAGCGTATTTAATATAGGGTTTCACCATTTTAGCCCTGAACCGAAAACCACCATCAACAGGGTTGTATGTGAACAACTTGCAATTGCAACAAAGAATCTTGATTTTCTGATGACTGAACTGAAGAAAACAACTAATGGTCTTGCTATTGTTCGATCTCTAATTCCTGACTATGTCTAAGTTTTTCAGTATGGTTTTAGGTTTAATCAATATCTATGAAACTTGTTTTTAAGAATTTATTCTTATGTTTAAGAAGGATAACTAGGGTTTGGTATAGCCAGTATTGTGATTACACATAGCTATTGCCAATGATTTTCATCTTGCAATGTTTTTAGATTTATTTATTTAAATTCTAAGTTATTTGGAAGATGATTTTGCAGTATTTAATCTTTTGGTTTTTTATATTGCAAAAGTCAAATGAGAAATATATGTGTTCAGGTTCGTGAACTGTGCTTATCTCATATGTGCTCAAAAGTTAAGTTTATTATGTCTTTACGCAAATATTGATAAAAGATAGAATTCACTTGTTCCGCAGTATTGATCTTTCCCTGATCCACTTTTATGTGAAAGTACTGTATGGCTCCGTAAGTTTTCTTATGTTGAGTGTTTCCGATTAAATTAATCAATAAGATCTTCTTGTGGTTAATTTATTCGAGTTTACTGGATATAAATCCATGTGATTTGTTAATGTCCAAAGAAATCTTACTTTTCTTGTAAAAGTAAGGTCGCTCATGTTGTTCTCTTGGGAATGACATCAAATGGGGGAGAGTTCTTAAATGAATTTGTGCTTAATTGCCATATCTTTGTGGGGAGTGCAACAGTGGAATATAGTAGGAGTTAACTTGTATCTTTATAAACTCCTTGCTGAATACACTAAGTTTTGACTATGTGAAATCATCGAAAAAAAGTTGATATGTTCTCTTTAGTCATGAATTATCTCTTAGATAATTTCATTATGATCCCGTAGTTAGGAAAACCGAATTTTGCTATTCATTGCATATCTTGAGAATATATTCGGTTTTGGAAATTCCTTGGTGTCCAAACATCCTTGGTCTGTAAATACCTAAGTTTGCATTTCTAGCAAACTATCCTAAGACCCAGGCAAACTTTATTCTTATTGTTTCTGGTGGAGCCATCTAATCAAAGAGGAAAGTATCCTAATTGTTAGAGCATTGCTCGGTCAAACTCGCAAGCGCTCCTATCTCAGGCTTGTTTGTCAAGTTTAGTTGATCAAAACTATAGTCTTGATTTCTAGTCTACCTATAGGAGTTTCGGACTATGATAGATTGTATAGGTTTAGCCTTAGACTTCACGGCGCTTACAACTGAAGACGAAGATCTACTGAAGAACTCGGAGGAACTTCATCAACAAAAGGTATGTGGAGACTAAAACTTATCTATCACTCAGAAGTTTATTCTATTCTTTCTTATCTCCTATTGAGACAAAAGTCGTATACGATATAGTCTTTCGTATCATGCACATTTGATATTTAGAGATGAGTTTAACTCACTTATCTATTTGTCAAAATAAATGTTGGTAGCTTTTTGTCTTAGATACGTTCATCATTATTCTTGGCATTATGTCAAAAGATGATCATGTGGAATTACCTTGAAACATCTTACATGATTTGCGTAAGACAGTCATTTGATGTCGACTCGGAAAGTTTCATATTGATCATTCGATCACTTGGAAATTGCTTATTAGATAAAGGTGTGTATGAGACATCCATTGTCGTCTTCTAAGAATGTTACAATGATTGAAATGGGAGTTAAGAGCTAAAATCCATGTCTGGATACATTACAATAAGTGTACTAAGTATGCGAACTGTTTTGATATAATTCAGGACCGGAAACTAAGTTTGCATACCCGTTCGCAAACTGTTTCATGTGTTTAAATCAGGGTACTTAAGTTTACATACCCGTTCGCAAACTGATTTAACTATTGAAGTCCGGGAACCAAGTTTGCGTACCCGTTCACAAACAATTTCACCTGAGTTTGGTCCGGAACCAAAGTTTGTGTACCCGTTTGCAAACTGTTGGTTGATGACCAATGTACAGAACTTAAGTATGCATACCCGTTTGCAAACTTAAGTGGTTCAAGTTCTAAAATTGGCAAAGTATGTTTTCATACTCATGAACAAATACATTAATATAATAAGGAATGCAATCTTTGCAAACCGTGGCTTAAATGTTCATGAATTGATTCTTTCGAATCAATCCGATTTTGCTTCAATTGGATTATATATACTTCTATGTGATTGTTAACAATTGAACAACTCTATGAAGAACACAATTAGATTCTTTGATTATCATTCATGATTGATTGATCATCATAGTTGATCTAGATGTGTTAGATGAATGTGGATTAGACAAAAGTGTTCATATGGATGACTTTGGTTAACTATTATTGTGCCAACCCAATGTACACGTTTAGGTACGGTTACCCATATCTAAATGAAGTATATTTCATTTGTGTGTGACAAGCTAAGTCCATCTAACAGTGGAGAGATCAGCTAAGGGAATCAAGTGCGTAGAGTCCTGCTGGGATTCAGAGGCGTAAGGAATGGAATATACCTGTATCAGTGGAAGACTGGTTAGGGCTAAACTATATTCCAGTCTGAAGTTAATCTTGTAGTAGGCTAATATCTATAGCGGCTTAATACAATGTGGTGTTCAATCTGGTCTAGGTCCCGGGGTTTTTCTTCATTTGCGGTTTCCTCGTTAACAAAATTTATGGTGTCTGTGTTATTTCTTTTCCGCATTATATTTTAATATAATTATAATATCACAGGTTGTGCGTAGTTCAATCAATTGGTAAATCCGACCTTGCTTGTTGGATAGGAATTGATTGATGCTTGGATATTTGTCTTTGGTACCATCCAAGTTATTTCTCATATGGATCCGACTCACAGATTTCTATCTGTTCGATTGCAGATTGATTTGAGAAATTGAGATATAACTCTTGGATAATTTTCCGTGATTGAGTCTGACTGTCTAATTGATTCTCTTGGAATTGTATTGGAGTTGTCCATACAGATTTCCGAACAAAATATTGGGTGTGGTTGTTAGACCCTCGCGTTTTGAATTGGTATCAGAGCAGGCAAACACGTTAAAGACCTCATAAGTATGTGTTTGTAGCAATCTGACTCTATGGATAGAAGCTCTATCTCAATGAACATACCACCAGTCTTCGATGGATCAAATTACCTATGGTGTAAAATTGCTATGCGTTCCTTTCTCCAAGCATGTGATTTTCAAACATGGGTTCGTGTTGTTAATGGCTATAATCCTCCGTTAGTTACAGTGGGCGATGTAACTATTCCAAAGGACATTGGTGAGTATGATCCTATCGAGATTCTTATTGCAAAGCAAAATTCTGATGGATTGAATGTTAT
This sequence comes from Papaver atlanticum, assembly GCA_023531105.1. Lineage (NCBI taxonomy): Eukaryota > Viridiplantae > Streptophyta > Magnoliopsida > Ranunculales > Papaveraceae > Papaver > Papaver atlanticum. The sequence continues at coordinate 12,997,581 of JAJJMB010011222.1, read as the reverse complement.
CATCGATGCCATTACCCCAGATCTTCAGCACCATGTGACTACGTGCACTAAATCTAAAGATGCTTGGGATATCTTAGAAACCGTATTTGAAGGGAATACCTCTAAGAAAGAAGTTAGGCTTCAAAACCTAAATTCTGACTGGGAAAACATTCGTATGGCTGATGAAGAGTCATTTGATGAGTTTAATCACAAAGTGTCTGAAATTGTTGATGCATCTTTTGCATTGGGTAAGACTAATACTGAAAAGGACATTATGATGAAAATTCTCAGATCGCTACCAGCCAAATACGATTCTAAGAAATATGCCATCGTTGAAAAAAATAACCTTAATACACTTTCCAGGAACACTCTTGTTGGAAAGTTAAAGATCTTTGATCATGAGCATACATCCAAAGATGGAAAGGGTATTGCTTTCAAAGCAGAAAAGAACACTAAACTACTTGATAAAAGTAAAAGTGTTGGCAACTCGGTGGATGATCCGATTGAAACTGAATCATCAGATGAAGATTTTGGCAACTCAGTTTCTCTGATCACAAGGCAGTTTAGAGATCTTCTGTTACATAGGAGTAAACGATTCACCAGAGACAAACCCAGATCATCAGTTAAACCTCACGATCGTATTCCTCCTAAAAACAGAAATACTGTCGAGTTTGATGATGAGGATATGCCACAGTGCTTTAAGTGTAAAGGTTTTGGTCATTTTGCTAATGAATGTCAAAATCGTAGGAAATATACTGGAAACAAAGGTCTTGCTGTTACACTTGATGAAATCTCTGATAACTATGATTCAAATGTAGAAGAAAAATCAAGTGTAGCGCTCCTTTGTGAAAATTTAAATTTTGATGATTATAGCAATACTCATATCAATTTTGATACTATTTCCGGAGAAACTTCTTCGCTTGACTTGGAGGATGAAATGGATTTTACCTTGTCTAATAATAACTGTTTTTCACAGGTTTCAAGTAAGTCGTTTTGTTTAGCAGCATGTTCTGCTACGGTACCTGAATCATCTTCTACAATGACATGTTCTTATTGTACTTTAAATAGTCATGAACTCTCTGAATCTTTCAAGTACAAACATAAAATAAGATATGTCAACAAACTACAACGGAGATCAAATCGTCTTGCAAACAAACTCAAACTTGTTTTGAAATCATATCCATCCGAGGTATGTAAATTTAACTCATCTCCGAAGAAGTTAATTTCTAAAGAAAAGATTAGACCTCTACAGAAAAGAACAAGGTCTAAACTACCTGTGAAACAGGGTAATGAGATTTCCATTCAGGAATCAAATGGTGGACAAATTATTGTTCACCCCAACACAGTCTAATTGTGTTGTTAGTGCATCTTGTCTCTTTTGCCCGATTTCAAGAGACAAGAGTGTCTGCACAATCGGGCTTTAAGAAGAAAAAAAATCTGCTGTTCTTTTTTTTTTTCCTTTTTTTTTTTTTGATTTTTGTTAAACTTTTCATATCTTCAAATGGTATTGAAAAGGTTTGCCCTGTTTAATCAATAAAAGAGGGTTAAAATCAACAATTCTACCTTTTCTAGGGTTGTGAGTTGCTCGTACGTGAATCCTAGCTTGTTTATAGATTCTGTAACCCTACATTCCTTTTCCTTCTCTGATAAACTCTTTTTATCAAAAGATTGCTTGTGGAGATAGTTTGAGTATCCTCTCAATACCATATTTTTATGGAGACTCCAAGCATCATGTCTTCTGATGGAAAAGATGTCAATATGATTGTTAAGCCACCAATCATGAAGGAAAAAGGTAAATCTCATCCCTCTACAACTTTAAAGAGAAAAAGGAAGAATATGAAGAAACAAAGGGCTAACCCCTCAAATCTTCAGAAGTTTTCTAGTGTTCTTGAAGAGTTAAAAGAAATAAGGATGGATATGCAGCAAATAAAGGCTATTGTGTTAAGAACTCTTGAAATTCAGAAGGCCCTGGTTCGCGATCAGTCAAGAAGGTATGTTGGGATTCACTCCTTTCTTCATGAACCTTACGTACCAATGTCTGTTGACGACAAGGAGTTCGGGGACGATAAAAAAAAATTCAAGGATCTTATAATCTAGGAAACTTCTTATGAAAATGTATTCATATGTTTTAAGAAGGATAACTATGGTTTGAAATAGCAATTATTGTGATTAAACATAGCTATTGTCAACGTATTTTCATCTTGCAATGTTTTTATATTTATTTATTTAAATTCTAAGTTATTTGGAAGATTATTTTGCAGTATTAGTCTTTATTGGTTTTATATACTGCAAAAACATTTTGGTATGGGATATGAGTGTTTACGTCCGTGAACTGCGATTATTCCATATATGCTCAAAAATTAAGTCTCTTGTGTCATTATACAAATTTTGATGGAAAATAGAATGAACTTTTGAATATTCCGCAGTATTGATCTTTCCCGGATCCACTTTTATGTGAAAGTACCGTATGGCTCCGTAAATTTTCTTATGATGAGCAATTCCGATTGAATTAATCTATGAGTTTTCCTTGTGGATTAATTTATTCGAGTTTTTTTTATACAAATTCATGTTTCATGTAATTTGTTAATGTCCAAAGAAATCCTTCTTTTCTTGTGAAAGTAAGTGTCATGTACCAAGATGTACAATGACAGGATAAACACTTGATTCAGAGAATCAAGTTTCTCTGGTTCCGAAGAACACAGCCTAAATCGAATAAACGATTAATTTTGATTAATAATTTGATGAGTTTTCATTACAGAACAATTAGCTTATAAAGTTAAGCTTCCCTTCCCTGCATCTAACGGCTACTACCAGCACGGATAACTAAATCTAACCCATCCCATATAACTGATAAATACACCTATTATTAAGCTAAACACTACCACCAACAACTAATACTAAATACTTACACTAACCGGATATGGGGCACTCTCTTCACATAAGGCACATGACATTCCTCACCCCTTCAAGACATCCTTGTTCTCAAGGATGAAAGAACTGACTAGCAAGTTTGTCTTGGAGAATCTTGAAAGGTGTGGCTTGGTACTCTCAGAGCAATCCCTTGTATAACTCCAGTGAAGATCGATACTGCCAAGTACTCATCAGTTGAGGTGTCTTACTCTAGACAGTAGAAAAGGTTGTCAGTTGCTTGAAGTCACTTGTTAGAAATCTGGAAATAAAATGGTCAGCTGTAATAATTCCTTTTGTTAACCTGTCAACCATTTTGATTCTCTGTGCAACTTCTAATTTTATCACGTCCAGCACAAATTTCTTCCTTACATTAATTATGCATACCTTAAAATACTGACAAGCAATACAGATGGCTGTAACCCATAAGTAATCTTGTAACTTCTCAAAAACTTCAGCTTGGATCGTCACCACATAAGTGAAAGCATCCACTTCATTGGGAGATGAACTTGTTGACGTCCCATTAAGAATCCAATCCTTACTAAGCATTCCCATTGTCCTACCCGAGAACTCAAGCTTGATATAACCCCTTGGTTGTTGATACGCTTTACACGTAAGTGTATCACAGCATAGATGTCTATGTTTGACAGAGTACCAGTACCGGAGCACAAACGCAGATGAATTCTCATTTCTATGTTGGATAATTTCAGCTTCACTCCTGCTCCAGTTCCACAAAGCACTCTCAGGCATGTTAACAAGGAACCCAGGTACCTTCTCTGTAATCCGCATTTGAATAACAAATGTATCTTTCATAAAAAAAACTAACTGTACCTATTGCACCATGCCGTGAAACCATAAAAAAACATCTATAATCATTCACTTCTGTGCTTTGAAATGTGATCCAACTAGCAACACAAAAACTCTTAGAATTAGATTTCCCTAAAATGGGTTTAAGCATTTTTCCTTTATCAAACAATAAACGAACACAACTCAGAGAGACAAGTTGTCCAAGTAGCTTGATGACAAGCCAAATAGCACAATTATTAATTCCCAAACTCCATAAACTTGTTGAGCCTAATATGAATTTCCACTTCAAGTACTCGAACCATATCAGCACATTCAGAATACTCATTACTGTGATCAATATCGGAGTTCCGCTTAACACTGCAAAGAACTTCAACTTGGTAGAAAAACCTAGTGCAACTTCCTTTACAACAGTAAGAGTCTCATAGATCGCAAGAGCAAGCAAGGGATTGTGCATAAATAAGCCAGTAACTAAGAGTCTATAATATCTTATAACAAATATGAGACTCGCCACATGAGAAAAAATAAGGAACTCCAGAGAGTCACCACCTGAATTTAAGACATGAAGTAAGTGGGTAGACACCATTTTAGCGGAGATATAAGCTCTCATAAGCAGGCCAGCAAAAAAATTTCCACAAGGATCCGAAGGCAGCAACACATGAGAAGGAGAAGCTTGAATTTGCACTTTACAAAACCTATGGGAGTACACGGTCGAAGTATTGACTGAAAGTGGATTTGCGGGTTTTGTCCTGAAATTACAAATGTCACAAAAATAACACATAAATGTGTATCTCTTTGTTGCACCCTTCCATACTAGGAGCATAGTCCTGCTGACATTCCTCTCAGGCACTTCATCAAATAGCTCACAAACACTACGAGTGTCTCCATTTGCAGCCAATAAAGAAAAATTTGAAGACTCTAATAACAAAATCAAATGGTACCCAAACTCAGCCATCCATTTTGACACAAGAAACACGGTGATCACATAAACAATTGTAACTACACAACATGCATAAGTAGCAGAAAAAGAAAAATACCCTTGACTGGAAGACAGCTTGCCTCAATCATATATCCAGCAAGTACACTTGATGAGAACTACTACTTGGCAACTCGATTTATCCATGTGAGAAATCAGGTGAAAAAGTCTGAAGAAGAGAAAGCAACCTCTGGAAGCTATAAGCAGCACCATAGAAGTGTGAACATGAATTCCAACAACTTCAGTTGTTGAACTTACAACTTCAAGCAAATGGGAAGAGACCCGTCCAACTGATGCTAAATAGGGTCTACACCAATGACCATGATCCATAGTAGATCTCAATACATGAAGAATGAGAGCCTCAAGGATGAACTGCAAACCCAGTAAACAAGTGGGAGAAAAGAATAATAATGCACAAGACTGAATTGTAATCCAAAAAAAAACCACACTTAAGCTGCATAAGAAATATAGCCATTCCACACATAGCAGGACTTACATCAAACCTTCTGAATTTCACCCCTACCTAACCAGATAAGTCTTTAAAAACATGATGAGATCCACCCACTCGCATCCATTGAAACAATAACAAACAGTTGGTAAAGTTATCCCTTCTAGAAAGGTTGGCAAGTAATTTACTGCCATCATCAGGATCATCATAATCATGATACCAATTGTCATGTACAAAGATGTACAATGACAGGATAAACACTTAATTCAGAGAATCAAGTTTCTCTGGTTCTGAAGAACACATCCTAAATCGAATAAACGATTAATTTTGATTAATAATTTGATGAGTTTTCATTACAGAACAATTAGCTTATAAAGCTAAGCTTCCCTGCCCTGCATCTAACGGTTACTACCAGCCCAGATGGCTAAATCTAACCCATACCATACAACTGATAAATACACCTATTATTAAGCTAAACACTACCACCAACAACTAATACTAAATACTGACACTAACAAGATATGGGGCACTCTCTTCACATGAGGCACATGACAGTAAGGTCGCTCTTGTTGTTCCTTTGGGAATGACATTTAATGGGGGAGAGTTCTTAATTGAACTTGTGCTTAGTTTCCAAATCTTTGTGGGGAGTGCGGCCGTGGAATATTGTAGGAGTTATCTTGTATCTTTATTAACTCCTTGATGAATACACTAAGTTTCGACTATGTGAAATCATCGAAACAAAGTTGATATTTTATCTTTTAGTCATGAAGTATCTCTATGAGAATTTCATTATGATCCCATAATTTTTGTACCTTTGCCAATTTATATTGATAAAAAGGGGGAGAATTATTTTTGTAGTCCACACTACATACATATGGTTTACAGATCATTATGTAAGGGGGAGTGGTTTTCATTGTGAGATGAAGTATTGACTAAGGGGGAGTGATACATATCACCATAGTATTATTGTAAAAGTTGTGGTGCAGTTGAACTTTGATGTTGTGTAATAATACTATGACATTGTATAACAATATTTGAGAACAACTGTTTTCGTATTGCGATAGCTACAGATTTTCAACAATAATGATGCTGAGTCAAACACATTCATAGTCACTGGAATACTTGGAGCGGCGAAGAATTCAGGTAATGTTGAAGAACAAAGGAAATCAAGCATGATGGATGAGAAGTTACAAAGTCTTATTTATTTTGTAATCCATATGTATTGATGGTTTTGTCACTAAAATTAACAAAGGGGGGAGATTGTTAGAGCATTAATCGGTCGAACTCGCAAGCATTTCTATCTCAAGCTTGTTTGTCAAGTTTAGTTGATCAAAACTATAGTCTTGATTTCTAGTCTACCTATAGGAGTTTCGGACTAGGATAGATCGTATAGTTGAGCTTTAGACTTCACGGCGCTTACAACTGAAGAAGAAGATCTACTGAAGAACTCGGAGAAACTTCATCAACAAAAGGTACATGGAGACCAAAACTTATCTATCACTCAGAAGTCTATTTTATTCTTTCTTATCTCCTATTAAGACAAAAGTCGTATACGATATAGTCCTTCGTATCATGCAAATTTGATATTTCGAGCTGAGTTTAACTCACTTATCTATTTCTCGAAATATGTGTTGATAGCTTTTTGTCTTAGCTACGTTTATCATTATTCTTGACATTATGTCAAAAGATGATCATGTGGAAATTACCTTGAAACATCTTACATGATTTGTGTGAGACAATCATTTGATGTCGACTCGGAAAGTTTCGTATTGATCATTCGATGACTTGGAAATTACTTATTAGCTAATGCTGTGTATGAGACATCCATTGTCGTCTTCTAAGAATGTTTCAATGATTGAAATGGGAGTTAAGAGATAAAACCCATGTCTGGATACATTACAGTAAGTGTACTAAGTATGCGAACTGTTTTGATATAATTCAGGACCGGAAACTAAGTTTGAATACCCGTTCGCAAACTGTTTCAACTGTTTAAATCAGGGTAATTAAGTTTGCATACCTGTTTGTAAACTGATTTAACTGTTAAATTCAGGGAACTAAGTTTGCGTACCCGTTCGTAAACGGTTTCACCTGAGTTTGGTCCGGAACCAAAGTTTGTGTACCTGTTTGCAAACTGTTGGTTGATGACCAATGTCCGGAACTTAAGTATGCACACCCGTTTGCAAACTTAAGTGGTTCAAGTTCTAAAATCGGCAAAGTATGTTTTCATACTTGTAGCGCCCCCAAAGCTAGCAGCTGGCTAATCCAAGAGATTAAACTAAATAAAGAGGCACTAAGAATGTAAATCATTCACTTAAGCAATCAATTAAGAAATCTGCTACAAAACTTAACCCAAAAACTAGCCCCACTCTGAAATATATATATACAAAAACTCCTCTCAAATGATACATATATACAATAGTCATTTGGTTTACAAATCTAACATACAACATAATAAACATATCCGAAGTCAACCAACTAACGGACTCAACTCCTCGAAACTTCCGCTGCGCAACTCTAATCTTTCTCTGAAGCTGAAAGTGGGAATGGGTGAGCACATCATCCCTAAAAGGGGTGCCCAGTAGAAATAACATTTAACTTTCAAGTAATCATAAGCAAGATTTAGAAAACAATACATGTTTTCCGAAACATTAAACAGTGACCAAGTCACTGAAATAAACAAACATGTATATGGAAAAACTCCTTCTTCAAACAATGTATAATATTGATGCCAATTCCACACCGAATAAGCATAAAAGCTGAAAGTAAGTAGGTATAAATGCGAAGGGGCGTATCCTATATACCACAAGTGGAAATTCTTATTTCCCATAACAATTCATATGACAAACAAACATTACAAGTCCTTTCCAAACCATGGAAAGATTAAAAGAATCAACAGAAAAATCGTAATACAAATTAAACAAAGCATGGAATGTACAATCAAACAAAGCATGAGTTTGTTAAACAAAGACTTTTGTAAAAGAAACAACAATGGTTATAAAAGAGTTAAATGTATTCCCACCTTTTTTGATGACAAGCCATGCCTACCTCGAGATCCACGATCCACTGGTTCATCCTTTGAATCGACCGTTGTTAATAACTAACTGTTAATCACACAAGAACTCTAAGAATCTAGCCAAAATGGCTCATACAAGAATCATACAAGTCTATCTAATGGTTCTAAGTCCTTTTATGGTTCTACACCTTTTTATTATCTATCTTTAGCATAACTAAGAGTTTACTAATCAAATTAAGTTGATTCTATATTTCATTAGTTAAGTCTTATGAATATCTACAACTTTGTAGAAGGAACCAAATGCTAATTCAGACCACAAGTGGTCCGATTCATGAAAATAGGAAAACTAGTTCTAAGCCCAAGTCCACCAAAGTCAACTAATGGTGATTAACGGTCAAAGTGACGGTCAAGGTCATCTAACAGTTAATGTCAGTCAACAGAGTCAAGATCTAGTCAAGTCTATGGTCAACAGAGTCAAGATCTAGTCAACTCCATCGAGTCAAGTCTGGTCAGGTCCAGTCACTAAGTCAACTCAGTCAGATAACTAAGTCATGTGAGTCTAAATCAGTCAGACATCTGACTGGTAACAGGGTTCTGGCACAAGCCATTACACAGGCCAAGGATACTAATACACAGTCATTGTGCAACACACTAAGACTCTTAACTATAATTTTTTTTTAAACAGAATTCTATAAATCAATACAATTCTCAATTTAAAACTTCATAAACAAATTACAAATACAACAATAGCCTACTTGTAGTTCGGCAGTTCCAAGCTTTACAGCAAACACTACTGCAACTCTAAAATCCCCACCAAACTCAACTACATACACCTGCAGGTCTAACTCATAACTAATTCAAGCTTTCAGGAACACTCTCTCCCATTCAAATAACCCCAACAACTCAATACTCCCCGGCTTAACCACATACTGAGACACCATCTACAAAACTCAACCCAAAATAACAAGTTAAGTTACATCACCACCACCACTTATGATATCCATTATGTAACTCTTGTTCAATGCACACAACCCTCAGGTAACGCATAACTTACTTTCATCAATTCAATACCACAATAAACATCAACTTCTGCATTACATACATATCATCCTCAACTACAATTCAACACAATCCTAATCCACAACTGCAACTCAATTTGATTTCACTAAACAATTGAATTCTTTGCTTTGACTCCAGCCAACAAATCTTCTTAAAACTAACACCACCCCACTAACTCTGTTTAATCAACCCTCAACAATCTTCATCACTCTCAATTTCACTTTCCAGACCCACACTATTCATTCATGCTCCATTAACTGCCGCCAACAAAATAGCACCATTCACATACACATCTACACCACCAGACCTCAACCCCAGCACCATCTCATTACATCCCTGCACCTTACATCACCACCACAGTTAAAACATTCATCTAAGGTAAACCCAATCAAAGATTAACAACAACACTACCATATCAGTTACAGCTTCTACATTTGTATCTACATCTTCTCCTTAACCTAAACCACCAACAAACTTTAACTCTTCTTCATGTATCTCAATTCTTAGTTCATTTGACAATCTCATAACTTCACTATATCACATCCACTCACTGATGTCCCATGTAGTTTCAACATCACAGACAACACTAACACACCACAATTTCCATATTAAGACAACCACCACCACCAATCTATAATTCTTCCATCTACAAACCATTCATCCATCATTCTCAATATGATAAATCTAGCTCATACCACCACTGGTTCAACAACATCACTACCAATGATTTATAGCTCCCATATACAGTAAATTCTTTTAACTCTTCTGTCATTAAGAATCTCACAAACTCAAAACAGAACATAAATACTTTACCAAGTTATTGAGAAATCAATTACCTCATGATAGGTCTTCTGAATCAGCACCAATAATAACTTCATCACCTTCTTGATACGATAATCAAACCCCAGTTCTTCAACAGCTCCAAACACGAGTTTCAATCAATCTCAGCTTCATAACCCTGACTTCTTCAATTCCTAATTACTCTTCATCCGAACCCTAATTCACTCAAACTGTTAAAACCCATCTCAAATTCCCTTCTTAAAACATCAATTTCATCTTCTAATTCATCTTTGAATTCTTCCAGAAACCCTAACTTCGATCTTATTAACTTCTTTATAATTGTATCTTGAAATCAACATCACTAACCTATTCTTCAACTCATAATCTTCAAAAACCATCCTTCAATTCTTCTTAATCATCCCATAAATCGAATTCTAACTTCTATCAGCAGAAACCCTAACTCTGATTCATCTTTTCCGTAATTTCTTCTTCATCCAACGATAATTCATCTTCAACACCATCACCAGTAATCGTTACCTAATATTTCCTCTCATATCTCGATCACAGAATTCATAGTTTCGATACTCAAACCACCCACAGAAGAAGAACAAGAAGAAGAGAAGAAGAAAAATAGAATGAAGAAGAAAAAAGAAAACAGATCGAGTTTATCGTATCGGTCTGGGGATAAGAACAATGACAAATGATAAAGGAACCCATCACTTGGATATGGGCAGCCAGATCGGTCCACTGCAAAAAGTCTATTTTGCCCCTCATACTTATTCGATGATATCTTCTTTGTCCGGTATCCGAATGACACGTTCGAGTAGCCCATTGCGCGTAACTTTTCGAGATCTAACCAATGGTACTAATTTCGTATCTAAATCATTATTAAATTAATTTCTATTAATTAAAATCTATATTAACTAATCGATCCATTAGCGGGTAAAACGTCTCTTGATCATCGCTAGACCAGTCAAATAGCGTTGACGAGCTTGAGGGTCCTTACAATACTCATGAACAAATACATTTATATAATAAGGAATGTAATCTTTGCAAACCATGGATTAAATTTTCATGAATTGATTCTTTCGAATCAATCTGATTTTGCTTCAATTGGATCATAAATACTTCTATGTGATTGTTAACAATTGAACAACTCTATGAAGAACACAATTATATTTTTTGATTATCATTCATGATTTGTTAGAGCATAGCTCGGTTGAACCCACCAAGCGTTGGTATGTCAAGTTTGGTTGTCATATTTTTGTGAATCAAAACTCATTTAAAGAGTCACTTGATTACATACTAGAGTCAACTTCATATAGGTTAGCTTGAAAGTGTTAGGATATGAGACTTAAAAGTATTACATGAAGACTTTAAGAATGTGAAGAAGTATGGATCTACAACGACATCATCATCCTTCCTCTTGAATTTAGTAATATTTTACTTGAACTGTTTCTTTCCCTAACGTATCTTTCAAGTCATGCATATTGAAAACATAACTGCGAAGCTGTGTATGAAACTCTAGTTAGACATAGTATGAAGGAATACAATATGAGGTTTATTGCTTAACCATTAAACTTTGTATATAAGACATCGACATGATCATATGAATGCTATTGTGATTATGTATGAGTATGAGTGAAGATTTCATTCTAGGAAATAATATTTTACATTCGTTTAAAGGAAGTAAGTTCATAAACTTGTTTTGTGAATCGAAAGGGAAATCGCTAGGCTTATTGGTATTGTTATTCATTGCAAATCTATTTTGAATTACCAATATGTGTGTTTATTATAACCGCTCATAAACTTGTTTATGTATCTTGGTAAAAGTATTCAAAAGGCCTGACTTATGTATTGGTATGACTTTTATTAGTGAAACCGATCTTAAGTAATCACTCAAGATGGTATGATCGATGCCTTGTAAATAGCAACTTTTATCTAGTCATTGAGGAACCGATCCTAGTAAGAGGTGCAACAAATTTGCAAGAGGGAATCGATCCTTGTAAAAGGTGAACCACGTTTTTAATAGATGGGGGAACCGATCCTATGAACATGTGCAAAAAGTTTGTAGTTTTGAGGGAACCGATCCTATGGATATGTGCAACCAAATACAGGTAGTTACCATATGGGGAACCGATCCTAGTACCTAGTCAACCGAATTTTGGTAACTAGCGTGACTATGTACAGTACTCACATGGAGGTAGAACCGAACTTGTTTTGGTAGAACCGAGAAACCCATAATTGGTGATTTGATAGGATAATCAATCACATAGTTCTTGGAATTCAGACGAACCAATTCTAAACTTGTTTGAAAGTGTGGCAAATCGTTTCCAAGATTGTAAGTATGAAAAAGGACTTACAAAGTAAAAGATGTCGACATACTTTGAACATGTGCAGTAACTCCTATCATTAATTGGTCAAAGGTATTCCTTAATAGCTAAAGGAGGATCCCAAGATCGAAATAAATTGATAATCTTTTATTTAAGGTTTCTTAGTTTTTATATGCTATTTAATCTCCAGCAATTAAATGCATATCTTTAGAAAATAATAATTAGTAATGTGCATTTACTGATTATAGATTTTTCTATTGGGATTTCGGTCAATATTTGGACAGTGCATTTCCAGGAATTATGAAAACCGATTTTATGTTTATTGCATATCTTTGAGAATATTCGGTTTTGGAAATTCCTTGGTGTCCAAACTTCCTTGTCTATAAATATCGAAGTTTGCATTTCTAGCAAACTAATCCTCAGAGCCATAAAAACTACCTAGTTGTGTTGTTACTGGTGGAGCCGCCTATTCAGAGAGGAAAGTAACCTAATTATTCGAAATCTCTTACGACCGCTCAGTTTAAAGACTTCTTTGGGATTGAGAAGCTCTATTAGTACCGTTGGTGAGAAACTAGATAATTGCGGTTTATCATTAGTTTTCGATTGATTTGATTGACTAACGGTTGTTGAACTTTGATTGCACCTAGTTTGTTTATGCTTGAGAATCTTCTCTTCTGATATAAGATTCACTCAAACTAGATCGAAGTTTCAACGGGGATCTTTAGACTGTTTGTAGATCTAAATACATCTTGTGATAATCCAACGTTAACAAACTCCGTTCTGTGTGTGATTGATCACAAGAGATTCGATTTGATTTTGTGCAGGTGCTGATTGAATATTAAAGAAGATTTGAAGACAAGAATACTTTTTGGGTTCATAATCTTTGGTGTGCACAATACTTGTTTCGGCTGGAAAGGGATCCAACTATAATCGGTTTATCTTTGTGATAGATTAGATTGATTAGTTGAGTAGATCGGCATCAATACACTTCTTTGTGATTAATAGTATTGATTACATAGTCTAACAATTACTTCGGTAGTTGTTGAGAGATTGATCTAAGGACCCGACAAAGGAGTTTATTGGTTAAACGGAAGATCCTTTGTCAAACTCAAATCACGTTGTTTGAAAAGAGTTGTTACCGAACATATTTGTTGTTCCTTTACTGTTGGGAATACGAACCAAAGGAATTGTTCCAAGTGCGTGACTTATTAACAAGTTGGAGGTGCAGGGATACTGAGGAAACTAGGTGAACTATAGGTTTAGTTGCTTGGTATCAACTATACGAAGTTGGTTTGATTTTGTATATCGGCTTAATTCTGAGAGTATTCAATTCTGGACTAGGTCCCGGAGGTTTTCTGCATTTGCGGTTTCCTCGTTAACAAAATCTTGCTGTGTCATTTACTTTTATTTTTTGCAATTATAATTGTTGTTATTATAATTTAAAGTAAATTACACAAACGTTAATTCCAATTTTACTTGATAGACAATCCCTAGAGTTTGGTTAAGTCCAAACCTATTATCAAGTAAACATACTTCGTTGTTGTATTGTCTCGATCTTGTATCCATAGTCAATCACACAAGTTATCTTGTTGTCGTATTGTCTCGATCTCGTATCCATAGACGACCACACAAAGTGTGAACCGATTAGTTTTATTGTCTCGACTCAGTCTATAGACAATCACTTTCGGAGAAAGAACTTATAGGTGGAAAAGTTTTAGATTGAGGTATATTTGGGTACTCTCATCTTTTCATGATTGATTGATCATCATAGTTGATCTAGATGTGTTAGATGAATGTGGATTAGCCAAAAAATTCATATGGCTAACTTTGGTTAACTATTATTGAGCCAACCCAACGTACACGTTTATGTACGGTTACCCATATCTAAATGAAGTATATTTCATTTGTGTGTGACAAGCTAAGTCCATCTAACAGTGGAGAGATATTGCTTTGTTTTCAAGCAAAACTTAACTTGCATCTCAAATCAGGATTTCATCTAATGGTGAATAATGAATGCTTCGTTTCTAAGCTAACTAAGCAAACCCTGATTTGAAAGGCTATATAAAGGAGAACTCTAGAAACTGGGAAACCTAATCTCCACACCTTTTGTGTGATACTAGTTACGACTAGAGTCGATTCTCTTTTAACCTAGGTTTTTCCTAAAACCAATATAAGTTAACGACTTGAAGACTCCATTGGGATTTTGAAGCCAGACCCAACTATTTTCTTTGTAGTTGCGTGTTATGATCTTACTTGTTCTATATTATTGAGTATTGTCTTCTCTAAGATTTGCTCGAGATTTATCTCCGATAGGTAAGATATAAAATGTAATTACAAAGCTCTTCGTCTCATTCTTTGTGATTCCACAATAACTTGTTCTACTACTATATAGTTAAGTTATTGTGAGGTGATTGATATTTTTAGGCTGTTCTTCGGGAATATAAGAACGGATTATCAATTGGTTCATGTGCACCATGATTTATCATAAGACGGAACAAAACTTCATAGGTATTTTTGTGGGAGACAGATTTATCTATCTGAATAGACTTTTTTGTGGGAGACAGATTGGTTTATAAGTCTTCGACTATGGGTCGTAGCAACTCCTAGTTGTGGGTGAGATTAGCTAAGGGAATCAAGTACGTATAGTCCTGCTGGGATTTAGAGGCGTAAGGAACGCGACTGTACCTTGATTAGTGGAAGATTGGTTAGGGCTCAACTACATTCTAGTCTGAAGTTAATCTTGTAGTAGGCTAGTGTCTGTAGCATCTTAATACAGTGTGGTGTTCAATCTGGATTAGGTCCCCGGGTTTTTCTGCATTTGCGGTTTCCTCATTAATAAAATTTCTGGTTTCTGTGTTATTTATTTTCCACTTTATATTTTTATATAATTGAAATATCACAGGTTGTGTGTAGTTCAATTAATTGGTAAATCCGACCTTGCTTGTTGGATAGGAATTGATTGACGTTTGGATATTAGTCTTTGGTACCATCCAAATTATTTCTCATATCGATCCGTCTCACAGATTTCTATCTGTTCGATTGCAGATTGATTTGAGAAATTGAGATATAACTCTTGGATACTTTTCCGTGATTGAGTCTGACTGTCTAGTTGATTCTCTTGGAATTGTATTGGAGTTGTCCATACAGATTGCCAAACGAAATATTGGGTCTGGTTGTTAGACCCTCGCGTTTTCACTAATTAGGTAAAATCTCTTATGACCGCTCGTTAAAAGACTTATGTGGGATCAAGAAGCTCTACGAGTACCGTTTGTGGTAAACTAGATAATTGCAGTGTTATTAGTTTTCGATTGATTTGATTGACTAACGGTTGTTGAAACTTTGATTGCACCTAGTTTGTTTATTCTTGAGAATCTTATCTTATGATATAAGATTCACTCAAACTAGATCGAAGTATCGATGGGATCTTTAGAACTGTTTGTAGATCTAAAGATATCTTGTGATAATAAATTTTTAACAGGCTTTGTTCCGTGTGTGACTGATCACAAGAGATGAAAGTGGTGTTGGCAGGTTTTTATTGAAGATTAAATAAGATTTGAAAACGAAGAAAATTTCTTATTAGTTCTCATATCTTTGTGTGTGCACAAAACCTTGATCGGCTGGGATCCAACTAGAATCGGATTTATTTGATTGATTAGTTGGGTGAGATCGGCATTCTCAATATACCTATTTGAGATTTATTTTTATTGAGTGCAAATCTAAACTTAATTTCTTTTGTAGTTATTGGATAGATTGATCTAACCAGGCAAAGGAGTTTATTAGATTAAACGGAAGAGCCTTTGCATATGACTTGGGATATCTTTATCTTGAAGTGAATCAATAGAGTTGTTACCAAACAGATTTGTTGTTCCTTTAGTGTTTGGAATACGATCCAAATGAATTGTTCTAGTGCATGCACTCATCGAAGTTGGAAGCGTAGGGATACTGAGGAAACTAAGTGAACTAGGGGTAGTTCCTTGGTCTCAACTATATGAAGTTGGTTTAGATTTTGTGTAGAGGCTTAATTATGAGAGTATTCAATTATGGACTAGGTCCCGGGGTTTTTCTTCACTTGCAGTTTTCCTCGTTAACAAAATCTTGCTATGTGATTTACTTTTGTTTTCCGCAATTATATTATAATTTAAAGTAAATTACACAAACGTTAATTCCGATATACTTGATAGTGATCCTATAGAGTTTGATGAAGTCCGAACCTATTATCAAGTATCACACTTTGGTAGTCGTATTGTCTCGATCTCGTATCCATAGATAATCACACAAAGTGTGAATACCGATTTGTTGTATTGTCTCGACTCTGTCCATAGACGATCACTTTCGGTAAGAGGACTTAAAGGTTGAAAAACAAAAAGATTGTGGTTTATTTGGTTACCCTCGTCTTTTCAACGACTCAATATGAACACCTTCCATTATGACGTGGAAAGAGTTGCATTGATTTCATTTCGTAGTAGGATTTTCACTAAATAAATAACATTAAATGATGTAATTTTTCTTTTCTAAAAATTGATAATATCATATTAAGAATACATATTTATGTGAGTTATATATTTTCCTTATATATTTACGTGATACATGTGGTATCACAAATAACACAAAGTAAAAATCGTTATTGTGGTTAGATATTAAGAACTAGCTTCAAATAATAGATATTAGAATTAAGCGAAATGTTTGTTAGCAAACCTGAAAAGCTAGTTTGTGTCAAAAAGAAAACTCATTAAAAGAAACAAATTGGTGAAAAATATTACTTTTGGTTGAGTGATGCGAGGATTCCTAATGCAAAAAATATTCTACAAATGAACAGCTAAAACGAACTACCATACTCTATAATGGTGTTCATTCTTAAATATGAACTAGCATTACCAATACCACAAAGATTAAATATTTCTCCCCCTTTTTGTCATAACTTGATAAAGGTTTCAAATAGGGATCATATTAAGAGATTATCAAGACTAAAAATAACATACTTTTTCAGATGATTCCACTAAGTTTCGCAACTTAGTATCTTCAACAATGAGATTTTTATAGGTATTATTCTCTCATATAATTAACTCCACAAATATACTCATATTTCTTAAAAGTTGAGCTATTTCATGTTTGCACAATTCTCAAAGAAAGGAGGAGAGAGGGCTACCTTTAGGTATTTTTTTCAATTATATCCTAGTAATAATAAAATATTATAATTCAAATTATTTCCTTCTATAATTTATGTTATCTAATAGAAAATGTAATTTCTACTGATTTGCATGGCACACTAATCTCTTGATCCATCATTGTTTAATATTTGGTTTGATATTTCTTGATTGCAAAGAGATATACATGGACTGTAGAAGAAGAGATCGCTCTGGTGGAAGCCTATTCTGCCATGGAAAACTGCTGGGCTAAAATAACAAAAAGAATTCCTGGAAGAATGGCAAATTCCATCAAAAATCTCTGGAATACAACATGGAGGAGACACTTTAATACACAAAAGAACCCACAGAGTACAGGAAATAAAAAAGACGCCACTGTTTTAGAGAAATATATACATACCATTTCTTTGGCTGGCGAGAAAGGAATAGAGAAGCCGAAAAAGAAAGTTGTTGATGGTGAATTTTTGACGAAGATCATATTCGTAAAATCACATCGGGAATTATGCACCTCTGATCAATATCAGAATCAAAAGAAATTTCTATCTTCACAATGAGTGAATCGCAGTTCTGTAATATCATAAAAGTATTAATATATGACGGCAATATTAGGGTTTCCGAGGAAAAACTTTTAATATTCCATATATTTCATGATTAAAGATGAAAGACTCAGCACATTTGTTGAATTCGGAATTCATCTTTGGCGTCTAAATTAACCTAGAATCATATATGATGCTGATCACATCATATTTAAAGGTCCCTAGACATACGGCATGCTAGTGCAGAGCAACCTATTAACTAATTCTAGTGTTATATTCATCAGTTGAATTCCTAGGAAAAATATGTTAATCAAACCCTAATATTCACTCACTCAAGATTCATGGCTATTCTTGGTCGAATTTCATGGAATAGTAATGGATATTCACCTTTTGGACATTTGGTCACCCCGAGTAAGCCAAAAGCAATAGGCACGGGTGTATTTAGTAATAATGCTCAAAGGAGCATCCATGGAAGAACTAGGATTGAAAGTCTGATCAAAGAAGGAAAGGGAAGAGAGATAAATAATAATAATAATAATATAAGGAAAATCGTGTTTGTGGCCCACCGGCCGGCCGGCTAGGCATCCCGCCGGTTTTGGTCGGTCCCTTCCTCCTTTTTATTAATATTTTATTATTGAAACCCTTATTTTATTATTATTTTAGTGTTTCCTCTTTCAAGGATTCCTCTTTTGATCAAAACTCATGAAACTTCCAAACTTCTCCATGGACCATGTGGTTAGCAAAGCAAGTGGTCCTGCAACCATCATTACGTTTCTTTCTACCATCATGAGAAATATTAAAATAATAATAATTTAATATTTTTTAATATGGTCCTTCCATCACTATTAAGAGTTTCAGTCAAATTCAAACTCTTCATAGAAGGACGAAATAATGCTCGATGGACCATGGGAAAACACCAAAATTCTCAGGATTGGTCCGCGGATAGCATGGCGACACGGCATGCTACCATGACCGGTCATGGTCGTCCCTTTGGCTTGCAAAAGCCGATCCCACCTCTTTTGATGATTTTTGACCTAATTAATCATCCAGAGTCCATATTTGGTTAAAACTCCTTCCTGCAACTGGGAATGGTCATCCACACACTATAGAATGGTCTCACAACCACCAAGTACCGGTTTCATACCCCTTGTTCGGTACCCTCTCTCTCCATGATTAGGTTCTACCACACATTGCTTAGTCAAGCACAATTTTAATAATGATTAAACAATAATTAATCATCCTTTCACCAACTGCTCTGCAAAGGAGTTTGGTAAATCCCCAGTCTAGCATCCGGACACTATATGGTCAGTCCATCACTTACAGAGGCGGCCCATCTTTCATCCATTGGTTGATGCTCGGTTGATCGTTCATTGATCATAATTAGGGTTTTGAAATGAATGCTCTGTCTAGCATAATTCTGTACAGGTTCAAACACTAAATATTTTAATATTGATCAAACAATCAATATTTTTATTAATTAAATAATATCCGGTCCAGCTACCAGTATTTTTAATTAATAATTTATTTGGTCTTACTACCAATTATTCATGGATCTAGTGGTATTTTCTCTAACCATCAGTGCTTCATCTGTCAATGACCAAATTTCTTCAGCTAGCAATGGGTCACGGCCAACAAGGTTCAGAATCGCCATTTCTGGCAATATTGATTCAACTACCAATATTTAATTGCTTAGAGCAATATTCTTCATATTGATTCGGCTATCAGTATATTTGAGTCGTAGTATTTCTCATGTTGATTTAGCTATCAACATTTAAGAATTTCATACTGATCCATCTATAAGTATTGGCTCATCAACCAACATTTGGTTCGTCAGTCGACCATTATTTTATTATTATAATCTCTCCTCGTCATTCGTCTGACTCATGATACATGGATTGGGAAAGGTCTTCTATGATCATTCAGCAATTATTATTTTCATAAGTGCTCAGTGCACAACATAATGGTTTATGATCGATCCAGCAATCTCATAAAACTATCACTAAGTCATTCGACTATCATTACTGCTTCAACTAGCAAAATGACACGTCATGGTCATCAGTGACCTAATTCAACATTCATGGTCTGTGGAGCATGTTGCTGTTTCAACATTCCATGCTTTATCCATCATAATTTTGAACTTCGTTTGTTCAGTTCATAAGACTCGGGTTGAGTTCTTTATAATCCTTAAGATATTTGTGAGAGATAAGTTCAGAGAGAGGTGTGTTTATGAGGTTGGATACTTGTAATATTTCATTTATCTCAATAAGATCATCTATTCTAATGAAAGAAAGTTTTATTATTAATCTCACATAGTGTTCTTATATTTATCATCTAGTATATGATCATATTCTTCGATACCAACGTCTTAAGATAAATATATTTGTGTGGTTAGATTGATATTTGGGTGTACTTTTGGTTTCCTGCAGTTACATTGCTCGTCGAAATGGATTTTGTTTATATCGCCGCGATAAAAAGGAGTGGCAGAAAATAAATGAATGGCATGTTGAATGAAGTTTTATTTCGATTGATAAAATCATCTTAATTGTTTTTTCTAAGTTGCTAGCTAGTTAGTATCTAGTAAATGTTCAATTGTTAATGATGAAAATAAAACAAACAATTAATATGAAATATCAGTCAATTCTTGGAAAATATTGGCATAGTAGATTTGATTTTTTGTAATGTCTAGTAAATATGCTAGCAAAGCCAGACATGTTTCAGCATTTCTCATATCTTCCTGACTTCTTGTTGGATAATAGTCGAATGGCTTGTCGACTAACAATTTTTCTCAAAAACTCAAACTATATTGCAGGAATATATAATCTAGTTTGAGCAGAAAACATTTGATTTAATTTCCAATTACTTATTCAGTTTTCAACGAAAACAAATTTATCTTACTCTCTCTCTCTCTCTTTATTTTCTCTGTGCATAACCATTTGTCCCAAATAATTTAGAAATTTTTTTCTTCAATTTTATTAATTTCCAAACCTAGATTTTCTCGTATTTAAAATGAGATATCATATTTTCCGGGTAGATTTGGATTTGTGTAATTAGTATTCAATAAAAAAATTACAACTTTTGTAATTTTAGGTTTTATGTTTTTATCTTTCGTATCGGTCTGATGGTTTATCTATGCTATAAAAACTTGTTATATAATAGCCTTAATGGCATTCTCAGGTGGTGTTGCATCATTATCAAGTACGTTTTGAAAGAAGACGATCAAATTCGGCATATAAAATCGATATTGATTGCTTTGATATCAAGTTGGGCATATTAATTCTTTTTTAGGGAAGCATATGACTATATGATGTTAATTAATGATCAAGATTCAAAATATCAAGAAACAAAATGGTTTGAAACCATTATCATGATGTCAATTTTTTCTGCGGAATGTAAAATCTTAGTACAATATCCGTTTTTCATTTCTTTAAGTTTCGAAACTTGTAAATTTGGTACTAATTGTTATTTTCTGTTTTCTGGTGTAATTGGTCATGATGTAATCAAAATTTCACATTAATGAAATTTGAGGCATTGCCTGTTCTCTCTCTCTCTCTCTCAAAAAAAAATGCCACTTAATTTCCTTTTTGGATGTGGTCGAATCTGCTTGAGGAGTAGACTGTGAATCATAGTCTTAGGCTCTTAGTGTTAATTTATCGCGGATTAGTTTATCGAATATCTACTCTAGTCCACTAGTAGATTATGAATCATGCAAAACATAAACTAGGAATTACTGGTTAATCCAGTTTGGAGAACCCATTTAGTGGTTAATCCATCCGACAAACAGTTTTAACCATTGTTTTTGGACCATATTTTTTACTCGTCGATCCTTTCACATGTGAGTGTTATGATATATTTTTAAAAAAATCTAGAAATAACCTTCCTCCAACGAAATGCCTTAAACATCTTTCAAATCAAATCTACTTTTATGTTTTTAGTTTCTTCTCTAACATCGGAGAGTTATGGCGATGAGGATTGATGAAAAAAACCCGAGAGAAACTACTACAGTCAGCTCATCTTTCTAAATTTTCATATTCGTTTTTTGTTCTCTGCTGGTGTTTTTAGGGTTTTCGTTTGAAGATCGTTTTAGTGCTTTGTAATCATCTTCATCTCCATTGAATCCAGGTAGGTTCTATAATAAGTGACGGTAAAGAGTGAAACAAGCGAAAAAGAAGATTCAGTAAATCCATGAAGGAAAAGAAGAAGAAGAAGGAGAAATAAATTCATTAATTTTGGGTTTTGATCTATACTCTTTAATTTTCTTTTTCATCTGGATCTAATACTCAATATTAAAATACGAAGGTTATCTCTTGAAACGACATGGGTTAAACGATATGATGTTATTTTTATTTTTTATTAAAAGCATGATTCTTTTGTGTGAAGATTTTGTATAATCAAGGTGCATATCAATATATACCGTGGGACTATACACTTTTCCTTCAATACACTTTTCTTTCAATGTGCATATTGATATGTACTGTTGGATTATACACTTATGCCTCCAATACATATTTTCCTTCAGTACATATCAATATGTACTGTTGGATCAATATGTATTGTGGGATGATACCTATTTTCCTTCAATTACTTGCTATTTAATTTCCTTCAGTACATACCAATATATATTTGTGGGATTATACACATTTTCCTTCGGCACTTATTTTCCTTCACTACATATCAATATGTATTATGGGATTATACACATTTTCCTTCGGTACTTATTTTCCTTCACTACATATCAATATGTACTGTTGGATCAATATTTACCATGGGATGATACCTAGTTTCCTTTAATACATATTTTCTTTCGGTACATATCAATATTTACTGTGGATGATACTTATTTTCCTCCAGTACATATCAATATGTACTAGGTTCATATATATCAAGATGTATTGTTCTTGGCGACTTGGATCGATCTTCCTCTTCTTGTGTTGCTGCTTGTTTTTCTCTTTTTCTTCTTCTTCTTCACTAAATCTCTGTGATTTTTGATTTGGTGCCCTAATTTGAATTTTTTAGTTTTAGTTGGTTTTTTGATGATTGATTTTTGTTTTTACACTTGCGGTTTACATTTTTTCCGATTTGATTTTCGGTGTCCAAGTTTTCGAATTGGATCTGAGAGTACGATTTAGATTTTCTGGTTTTTGAAAGAAAACGACGTACGTAGATTATTTCTATGATGGGCATGAAAGTAAAATTCAGTATTTAAAAACTTTTTGGTCTGGCGGTTAAAACATTTTTCATGCTGGACTGTAGAATAACTACTATATGGGTTTTTGGGCTATCTAGCAAATTTCCCAAAAATAAATTATCTAATGCTAAATGAAGGCCCAAATACAATATTAAACGGGCCCAATATGTTGTATATATCTGAGTTTTCTTTTTTAATTTGCTAGTAACTGGAAACCAAAATACATTTTCTTTTTTAATTTGCTAGTAACTGGAAACCAAAATAAACCCAAATTAAGCCCTGAAAACCAATTTGCTGCCATGCCATATTCATCCAGACTTTCTTCCATCAAACAAGGGAAGAGATGAACCAGAGAAATCCTACAAGAGACTTTTTCAAATGCGAGATATGTGTAGAAATATTTCCAATGGAAAGGAAATTCAAGAGCATGGAGATCTACGGATGCTCGCATCCTTATTGTACTGATTGTGTCGCCAAATACATCCAAACAACATTTCTTGAATACAACATCTCTAAGATAAAATATCCCAGTGGTGACTGCAATGTCGTATTGGATGCACCGTTGTGCCAATCTATCCTCCCTAAAAACGTTTTCGAGAACTGGTGCCGTCTTCTTTGTGAATATGCAGTACTTTGGGACTCATCTAAAGGTGGTTTCGCCCACGGAAGATCTTACTGTCCTTATCGAGAATGTTCAGAATTGGTTTTGAATGAGTGTGCTATAGGTTCACCTTTCAATAATGCTCCTAAGGTTACAAAATCAAACTGTCCTAATTGTAAAAAACTCTTTTGTTTCAATTGCATGGTTCCATGGAAGGAGTACCATCGATGTATTCGTAGAAGTGGGACTGCAGTAGCTGACATTGATAGTAATGATGTTTCGTTCATGGGGATTGTTAAACACATGAAGTGGATACGATGTCCGTCTTGCCACCATTATGTTGAACTTAGCAGCGGTTGTAGCCGGGTTACATGCAGGTACATACAATATATGTCAGCTTAATTATTTCCTCTCAACTCTTCTTTCCTTCTCTTTTATTTTTCTTGTTAATTCATAGAACCGATTACTTAAGCAAAAGTACAACTCGGAACGAAGGAATTTATGGTTATTTTCGATTTGTATTACAGGTGCAAACGAACTTTTTGTCACAACTGTGGCAGCAATTCCTGTGTGTGCTGGCCGCGCAACGTAGATTGCTTTTCAATTTCGGGGGCTATAGGTTGTTTAATAGTGGTGTGGTAGAAAAATAACTGATAAGTATACGTGGCACGATCTCGGACAGTAACTCACCATAAATTTAGCAGAGCGAAGCACCGAATCACCTTCTATAGAACTAGCACAAGAAAAGAGATATCTACCAAGCACGTGGGGCGAACGCGTGTAAAGTGAAGAATCGGATGTGATAGAGAGAGGAGTATCGGGAATCAAGGCATTAAATACACTGACAAGGCAGGTGGGAAGAACAGAGGAATCTCGTCAAAGTTAGGGCCAGGGTCCAAGGTTAAGCCGATCCGAGTCAGGAGGAATGGCGATATCGGGTCAAAGAGTAAGTAGACCACCAATATATTGGGAAGAAGTATATCGGGAAGTATATATACTCGTCGGGGCAACATGAAGTCAGGCGATAGGTATCGGGGAAGATTGTACTAATAACCCGACAGGAACATCGAAGAGGATAGAATGTGACTTACACTGTAATTTCATTGTATGAGCGTGTTATCCTATAAATACAAACCCTTGGCAAGAGAGAAAGGGGAAGCAATTTTGTAAGTGAGAAGAGATGAGAGATAGAGCATTGTCGAGAGAATTCATCCTTGTAAACTCATGTGAATTAATAAGATCATCCTTTCACCCCCATGGACGTAGGTAATCATACCGAACCACGTATATCTTGTGTTCTTATGAGTCTCTTACTTGCTAAATCTTATTACCTTATTTCATATCGATTGTTGGATGTAGATGTGTAACTTTTTACACCTACATTCTGGCGCCGACTAAGGGGACGAGTAACATCTTTAGATACCTTGGAAAACGATCAAAAGAATAGATTCTAAAGCTCCTAATCAACTATGATATTAGTTGATGCTAAGAGAGGAACTCTTATAGTTAGTTTAAAGACTATATTTGTAGACGATTTACTTATTTCTAACCATGAGTTTGCTGAACTCATGGGTTTGTTTTCTTATCCTTGAAGTTGTTGTTTCCGTTTCCTTTTAAAACTCAAGTTGTGTTGATTTCGGGTTTTGTGTCTAAAGTTGTTAGAAAGTGTTGTTTTTCTAAGCTTCTTTCGCTAGGTGAGCTGTTAGAAAGATCCGTAAGCTCCCAAAATAACATCCACGATGTTTGGTTGAAGCTATAGGGAACTTCATCTCACTGGTTAAGAAAGAACTATTTAAGAAGATTTGCGTTTCAAGTCAAAATCTGTGAAAGTAGTATTCTCGGATCGTATCATCCCCAGTAGATCGGCTCAAAATCATTGAGTTGGGTTGCTGAGATCGTTATTTATTGTGTCCCGTCAAACCTCTTGGTAAAAGTTTATTTTTTCTGTAAGTTTATGAGAGTATGGAGGCGAATGAAAAACCGAAAGAATCCCAAGGAAAGATTATCCTTGATGGATTCTCAGGAAACCATAGAGAAAGGAAAATCGTGTTTAGTTTACGCCTTAAACATGATGTATGAGTGGTGATTCTGTCAAGTTTCAGTGAAGGAAGTCACTACATCAAAACTCGACTGAAGTTACTTTTCCGACCATCTGTACGGTTGAGTAATGATATCTGGTAGAAGGAATGTTAGGACAAACAATGATTAATGCGTAGGGAAAGTACTGAAAGCGACGTATCAGTGACCTTATTCACCAAAAATATCCTAGTAGTCAAACAAACTAGTTTGCTGAGTTCAGCGTGACGAAAATAGGGGAATCGTACTTGTGTCTGAGCACTATCAAAGTGACAGAATCTTATTACCGTACTTCCTTTATAAAACCTTTTCAAAAAAAGTTCAAAGTGAGGTGTTGCATGTTTGCTGACGTATGTAAAATTCTCGGAGGAGAAAGTGGTCCCGACCCGATGGCCAGCACTTCGGGGACTGGTAGGATTTTTAGGAATCGAACAGTAGTAGGAACCAGTATGCAATAAGGGGTTACTGACTCGCGATAGGAGAGTAGCCATCGACAGCGACCCGAGGAGAATCGAGTACCAGCTGGGGGAATGGAGACTGTCAACGAGGAAGTTAACCTTGGCCAAGATGATGACCACATTTTTCTGGGACGCATTGAGCTGAGCCAGAGGAGACGCAAGAATATGGTAGATGGGCTGACCGCATCAGACACAGAAGACGATGAGGAGGCACTACTAATTCAGGAGGATCGCCGAAGGGCCAGGCAGCACGCTGAACACCAAGATGCTTTGGATCGAGAGGAGGAACGACTCCGACAGATTCGGTTAGGAAAGAGGACTTGAGCCCTAGTACCACCACCCGTACCACCAGTACCGCCACCAGTCGCACCATTGAACCACCTACACGATCCATCCAGTCACAAAAGTACATACCCGACATTGATGGCAATTCTGGCAAACCAGATAAGAAGGGAAAAATTTATGAGGGAACTACAATAAAGGAATATAGCACTCGAGCAGGAGAATTACCGACTTCGAAACCAAGGGCCGAGATCGCGGGGTTCGTCCAGCCAAGGAACATCAAGTGGTCAGACCCGATCATGATACACCCGTACACCCCCACGACATCGAGGATCAGTACCCGATCCCAACCATCCAGGAGCAGGATACGGCCCTTCCGAAAACTCGACAACTGAAGAAGAAGTACCCGAACAAAACGGAAGATCTGGTAACACAACCGAGGCTAAGCTCAGACAACTTGAGGAAATGGTTAAGAAGCTGGCTTGAGATGGAGAAGATGATAAATTGGCGGAATTAATAAACGAAGCAGAGAATACCCTCTTTACCCGAGAATTGGAGCAAGCGTCGTTCCCCCCAAAGTGCACTCTACCTATGTTTTCATCCCGATGCGATGGCACAGGAGATGCTATGGAACACGTTAGATGTACATGATGTCACTGTTACAATGGAAACACAATGACGTGGTCATGTGCAAATTCTTCCCGTCTAGCTTGGAAGGTGAAACAAAGAACTGGTTTTATACTTTACCCGAAGGTTCGGTTGGAAACTATAGCGCCCTAGTGGAAACCTTTCTCGAGACCTACATGTACAACAGCATCGCCAGACCAAGGGTAAACAAGCTATTCACTTTGTAAAGAAGATTAAGGGAGCCTTTAAGATCTTTAATGGACAGATGGAGGAAATTGTGCACTAATATCGGGAAAGTACCAGTGGACCAGCATCGGGTTTGAGAACTCCCTCGGGAAATCATACCCGATTTTGGTAGCCATGTTTACCGAGAAACCACAGACGTTGAAGGAGATGAGGAAAATGCAAAAGCATTACATCGCATTGGAAGAAATACAAGAGGGAGCACATGATAGAGGCGTACAGGAGGCTAACGCGGCAACATAAGTATCCCCCAAAGAAATCTTAAAGCGACCCGAAAAGAGGTCGAGACCCCAACACAAATGGTAGGGTAAAAAGGAGTGGGTTGAAAAGGGAAATAAACCCCGATACGAACCAAAGGCCTACACTCCCCTGAATGCACCATTGGAAGAAATCTTTAAGGAGGTAGAAAAAAGAAATGATATAAGGTACCCGAAAACCAGAGGAATACAATTTGACGATACAAAGAATCATCTTGAGTTCTTCCATTATCATAAGTTCAGGGGACACTCAACCAATGATTGCCGAGAAGTAAAAGACATAGTTCATCATTTGATTCAGGACGTATATTTGAGACAGTTCGTCAAGCAACCGGCAACAGCGCCCAATGCTCCAGTGCACCAAGTCAGGATTGATCGGGGAACCTAGTTTTTATGTAACACAATCTCTCATTCCGCGACGCAAGGACTAGATTTGGGATCACTAATTACGTCAAGGATTCACAAGAGAGATCGATCAGGGAAAGAATTTTTCAGCGTGGCCAGGACCTTGCCCATGGAAGCATGGATGATGCAACTAATAACGTTTTCGGCTAAGGATGCTCCGATGAATGGTCAAGCGCATGGGGACCCGCTAGTTATCACTCTGTTGATAGAGGAATGGGGCGTCAAGAGGATCCTCATTCATAGTGGAAGTTCTGTAGAAGTTCTATTCTATGATACATTCAAGAGAATGGAACTATCCGATGACATACTAATCCCTTCAACCTATAGAATTTATGGTTTTAATGGGACGGTAACCATACCAAAGGGGGAAGTCACGTTAAGGGTATCAGATGGAGAGGGGTATTTGGATACCCTTACTAATTTTTGTGTAGTAGATATTGTATCGCCATATGAGGCGATCATCGGGAGGCCATGGATCGCAGGTATCAAAGGGGTCGCATCTGCTTACCATCAGAGGATGAGGTTTCCCACCTACAGGGGTGTGGTTGAAGTCTTGGGTGACCCGCAATCCTCTAGACAATGCATCCAGGTGGGCATTCAACAAAATGAAGAGAAGCGAGCTAGACTACGCCTAGAAAAAAACAAAGCCAAAGAAATCAAAGCCAACCAAGAGTTGGAGAAGGTAATCTCACAAGCCGTTATGTCCTATGAAGCAGGCAAGAAGAAAATCTTATAGCAATAAAAGGTAACAACACCGATCGGGGACCCAAATCCGAACTTTACATCCCTAAAACCTACTCGGGAGGTCAATCTAGGGACAGAAGAAGAGACGAAGATAGTGAAGATCGGGTCGTTGTTATCGGAAGAAGAATCAAACCGATTTATAACCTTACTACGAGAACATATGGACGCATTCTCTTGGAAAATGAGCGATATGGAAGGCATTGATCCCGAGGTGTGTTGTCACCACGTAAAGATAGACCCGAAGTTTAGGCCAATCCTACAAAAAATACGCAGGATCGCACCCGAACTACAAGCAGCAGTAGAAGTAGAGCTGAAGAAGCTACAATCATCTGGGATCATAAGAAAGGCGCAATACCTGTTGTGGATTTCGAATATGGTGATAGTGCCCAAAAAGAGTGGAGGGGTCCGAGTCTACATCGACTTCAGTGATCTAAACAAGGCCTGCCCGAAGGATCGC